>JAYKKM010000303.1:600000-872500 GCA_035772405.1 Chrysogorgia sp. JL179-B06 | reverse complement strand
ACAGAGAAAGGTTCCTGTTTCTTCTCCGCTGGTAGTATGGGTTATTTACCATGTTTGTATTTAAGAAAACATTTTCTGTGTTTCAACAAAGTTTTATAAAATAACAAGTGTCTTACGCAGGCTCTGATTGCTTGAGCCTCATTTTCTCTCAGATTACAAAGATATAAATGACGTCATTTTCATTTTGTATTATATTACATTAACAAGGGCCGGGTTAGCATGAACTATATACCTTTATTCTTAACTAAGTGGTTGAACTACAATCTAACTGCCTAACGAGTAGTGAAATCTTAGTTAAGTTTTATCCTATAGCTGTCCCTGTACGAATACATGCCTGCACATGATAAGTAGTTTATTAAATTACCATCGCTTGAGGATCTTCCATAATTTCGCACCAGTTTTGTGTCTCTTTAGTAAATGATCGAACCTATAAAGCAATAATGATACACATTATTTCGGCAAAACACCAACCTTTTACAAAACACCAACCTTTTACAAAACACCAACCTTTTTATTTGTATTACCACACTACATACACAACTCTTTTTTTAATATATAATATATTTTATATAATTTATATAATATATATGCACCAGTGGAGAAGTATTACGATCCTGATGACCCCATCATATGGAAATCGATCTGCACAAAGTGTAACACTGCCTGAGGATTGACTGGATATCCCCACTGCCATAATTTGTTATTCGATTAGATAATCCTATTTCCCTCTTTTTATTTCATAATCCTTTTCCCTACTCGTCTGAGCCCGCAGTAATTGGCGTAAGCTGTTGCGGTGTCCCTGCCATATGCACTCCTTTCTCTTTGTTGTTGTTATTCTTTTCTATCACTATGACACTGTCTGTTTTTAAATGTGTGCTGCTTTGTAATTCTATGTACCCATAACCTCAAAGTTACTTGTGCTTGTGGCAAATCAAATAAATAAATAAATAAATATGAATTAAGCAATAAGTCTTTAATAATCATGCGACACCTTTCTTTTATTTAATTACTTGTATTAACCTAGCCACTTTGATAGAAGTAAAGAAATGTTGGTAAAATATGGATTTTTTATAAATTACATCTTTAACTGCTCAAAAGCTAAAGATGGCCGACATAGAGATATGTTAGACCTACTGAACTCTATGTTAGACCTACTGAACTCTATATATAACTAGAACACTGACTGCAGTCAATGTGTAGTTCAAAAAGTGAAGATAAAGATGGTCGACATAGAGATATGTTAGACCTACTGAACTGTATATATAACTAGAACACTGACTACAGTCAATGTGTGGTTCAAAAAGTGAAGATAAAGATGGTCGACATAGAGATATGTTGGACCTACTGAACTCTATATATAACTAGAACACTGACTACAGTCAATGTGTGGTTCAAAAAGTGAAGATAAAGATGGTCGACATAGAGATATGTTAGACCTACTGAACTCTATATATAACTAGAACACTGACTACAGTCAATGTGTGGTTCAAAAAGTGAAGATAAAGATGGTCGACATAGAGATATGTTGGACCTACTGAACTCTATATATAACTAGAACATTGACTGCAGTCAATGTGTGGTTCAAAAAGTGAAGATAAAGATGGTCGATATAGAGATATGTTAGACCTACCGAACTCTATATATAACTAGAACACTGACTACAGTCAATGTGTGGTTCAAAAAGTGAAGATAAAGATGGCCGACATAGAGATATGTTGGACCTACCGAACTCTATATATAACTAGAACATTGACTGCAGTCAATGTGTGGTTCAAAAAGTGAAGATAAAGATGGTCGACATAGAGATATGTTGGACCTACTGAACTCTATATATAACTAGAACACTGACTACAGTCAATGTGTGGTTCAAAAAGTGAAGATAAAGATGGTCGACTTAGAGATATGTTAGACCTACTGAACTCTATATATAACTAGAACACTGACTGCAGTCAATATGTGGTTCAAAAAGTGAAGATAAAGATGGTCGACATAAAGATATGTTAGACCTACTGAACTCTATATATAACAAGAACACTCACTACAGTCAATATGTGGTTCAAAAAGTGAGGATAAAGATGGTCGACATAGAGATATGTTAGAACTACTGAACTCTATATATAACTAGAACACTGACTGTAGTCAATGTGTGGTTCAAAAAGTGAAGATAAAGATGGTCGACATAGAGATATGTTAGACCTACTGAACTCTAAATATAACTAGAACACTGACTGTAGTCAATGTGTGGTTCAAAAAGTGAAGATAAAGATGGTCAACATAGAGATATGTTAGACCTACTGAACTCTATATATAACTAGAACATTGACTACAGTCAATATGTGGTTCAAAAAGTGAAGATAAAGATGGTCGACATAGAGATATGTTAGACCTACTGAACTCTATATATAACTAGAACACTGACTACAGTCAATATGTGGTTCAAAAAGTGAAGATAAAGATGGTCGACATAGAGATATGTTAGACCTACTAAACTCTATATATAACTAGAACACTGACTGTAGTCAATGTGTGGTTCAAAAAGTGAAGATAAAGATGGTCGACATAGAGATATGTTAGACCTACTGAACTCTATATATAACTAGAACACTGACTGTAGTCAATGTGTGGTTCAAAAAGTGAAGATAAAGATGGTCGACATAGAGATATGTTAGACCTACTGAACTCTATATATAACTAGAACACTGACTGTAGTCAATGTGTGGTTCAAAAAGTGAAGATAAAGATGGTCGACATAGAGATATGTTAGACCTACTAAACTCTATATATAACTAGAACACTGACTACAGTCAATATGTGGTTCAAAAAGTCAAGATAAAGATGGTCGACATAGAGATATGTTAGAACTACTAAACTCTATATATAACTAGAACACTGACTGTAGTTAATGTGTGGTTCAAAAAGTGAAGATAAAGATGGTCGACATAGAGATATGTTAGAACTACTGAACACTATATATAACTAGAACACTGACTACAGTCAATATGTGGTTCAAAAAGTGAAGATAAAGATGGTCGACATAGAGATATGTTAGACCTACTGAACTCTATATATAACTAGAACACTGACTACAGTCAATGTGTGGTTCAAAAAGTGAAGATAAATATGGTCGACATAGAGATATGTTAGAAATACTGAACTCTATATATAACTAGAACACTGACTACAGTCAATGTGTGGTTTAAAAAGTGAAGATAAAGATGGTCGACATAGAGATATGTTAGACCTACTAAACTCTATATATAACTAGAACACTGACTACAGTCAATATGTGGTTCAAAAAGTCAAGATAAAGATGGTCGACATAGAGATATGTTAGAACTACTAAACTCTATATATAACTAGAACATTGACTACAGTCAATATGTGGTTCAAAAAGTGAAGATAAAGATGGTCGACATAGAGATATGTTAGAACTACTGAACTCTATATATAACTAGAACACTGACTACAGTCAATGTGTGGTTCAAAAAGTCAAGATAAAGATGGTCGACATAGAGATACTGTATGTTAGAACTACTGAACTCTATATATAACTAGAACACTGACTGTAGTCAATGTGTGGTTCAAAAAGTGAAGATAAAGATGGTCGACATAGAGATATGTTAGACCTACTGAACTCTATATATAACTAGAACACTGACTGTAGTCAATGTGTGGTTCAAAAAGTGAAGATAAAGATGGTCGACATAGAGATATGTTAGACCTACTGAACTCTATATATAACTAGAACACTCACTACAGTCAATGTGTGGTTCAAAAAGTGAAGATAAAGATGGTCGACATAGAGGTATGTTAGACCTACTGAACTCTATATATAACTAGAACACTGACTGCAGTCAATATGTGGTTCAAAAAGTGAAGATAAAGATGGTCGACATAGAGATATGTTAGAACTACTGAACTCTATATATAACTAGAACACTGACTACAGTCAATGTGTGGTTCAAAAAGTCAAGATAAAGATGGTCGACATAGAGATACTGTATGTTAGAACTACTGAACTCTATATATAACTAGAACATTGACTACAGTCAATGTGTGGTTCAAAAAGTGAAGATAAAGATGGTCGACATAAAGATATGTTAGACCTACTGAACTCTATATATAACTAGAACACTGACTGCAGTCAATATGTGGTTCAAAAAGTGAAGATAAAGATGGTCGACATAGAGATATGTTAGACCTACTGAACTCTATATATAACTAAAACATTGACTGCAGTCAATATGTGGTTCAAAAAGTGAAGATAATGGTCGACATAGAGATATGTTAGACCTACTGAACTCTATATATAACTAGAACATTGACTGCAGTCAATATGTGGTTCAAAAAGTGAAGATAAAGATGGTCGACATAGAGATACTGTATGTTAGAACTACTGAACTCTATATATAACTAGAACACTGACTGTAGTCAATGTGTGGTTCAAAAAGTGAAGATAAAGATGGTCGACATAGAGATATGCTAGAACTACTGAACTCTATATATAACTAGAACATTGACTACAGTCAATATGTGGTTCAAAAAGTGAAGATAGAGATGGTCGACATAGAGATATGTTAGAACTACTGAACTCTATATATAACTAGAACATTGACTACAGTCAATATGTGGTTCAAAAAGTGAAGATAAAGATGGTCGACATAGAGATATGTTAGACCTACTGAACTCTATATATAACTAGAACATTGACTACAGTCAATATGTGGTTCAAAAAGTGAAGATAAAGATGGTCGACATAGAGATATGTTAGACCTACTGAACTCTATATATAACTAGAACACTGACTACAGTCAATATGTGGTTCAAAAAGTGAAGATAAAGATGGTCGACATAAAGATATGTTAGACCTACTGAACTCTATATATAACTAGAACATTGACTACAGTCAATGTGTGGTTCAAAAAGTGAAGATAAAGATGGTCGACATAGAGATATGTTAGAACTACTGAACTCTATATATAACTAGAACACTGACTGTAGTCAATGTGTGGTTCAAAAAGTGAAGATAAAGATGGTCGACATAGAGATATGTTAGAACTACTGAACTCTATATATAACTAGAACATTGACTACAGTCAATATGTGGTTCAAAAAGTAAAGATAAAGATGGCCGACATAGAGATATGTTAGAACTACTGAACTCTATATATAACTAGAACACTGACTACAGTCAATGTGTGGTTCAAAAAGTGAAGATAAAGATGGTCGACATAGAGATATGTTAGAACTACTGAACTCTATATATAACTAGAACACTGACTGTAGTCAATGTGTGGTTCAAAAAGTGAAGATAAAGATGGTCGACATAGAGATATGTTAGAACTACTGAACTCTATATATAACTAGAACATTGACTACAGTCAATATGTGGTTCAAAAAGTGAAGATAAAGATGGCCGACATAGAGATATGTTAGAACTACTGAACTCTATATATAACTAGAACACTGACTACAGTCAATGTGTGGTTCAAAAAGTGAAGATAAAGATGGTCGACATAGAGATATGTTAGACCTACTGAACTCTATATATAACTAGAACATTGACTACAGTCAATGTGTGGTTCAAAAAGTGAAGATAAAGATGGTCGACATAGAGATATGTTAGAACTACTGAACTCTATATATAACTAGAACACTGACTACAGTCAATATGTGGTTCAAAAAGTGAAGATAAAGATGGTCGACATAGAGATATGTTAGACCTACTGAACTCTATATATAACTAGAACATTGACTACAGTCAATGTGTGGTTCAAAAAGTGAAGATAAAGATGGTCGACATAGAGATATGTTAGAACTACTGAACTCTATATATAACTAGAACATTGACTACAGTCAATGTGTGGTTCAAAAAGTGAAGATAAAGATGGTCGACATAGAGATACTCTATATATAACTAGAACACTGACTACAGTCAATGTGTGGTTCAAAAAGTGAAGATAAAGATGGTCGACATAGAGATATGTTAGAACTACTGAACTCTATATATAACTAGAACACTGACTACAGTCAATACGTGGTTCAAAAAGTGAAGATAAAGATGGTCGACATAGAGATATGTTAGACCTACTGAACTCTATATATAACTAGAACACTGACTACAGTCAATGTGTGGTTCAAAAAGTGAAGATAAAGATGGTCGACATAGAGATATGTTAGACCTACTGAACTCTATATATAACTAGAACATTGACTACAGTCAATGTGTGGTTCAAAAAGTGAAGATAAAGATGGTCGACATAGAGATATGTTGGACCTACTGAACTCTATATATAACTAGAACACTGACTACAGTCAATATGTGGTTCAAAAAGTGAAGATAAAGATGGTCGACATAGAGATATGTTAGAACTACTGAACTCTATATATAACTAGAACACTGACTACAGTCAATGTGTGGTTCAAAAAGTGAAGATAAAGATGGTCGACATAGAGATATGTTAGACCTACTGAACTCTATATATAACTAGAACACTCACTACAGTCAATATGTGGTTCAAAAAGTGAAGATAAAGATGGTCGACATAGAGATATGTTAGACCTACTGAACTCTATATATAACTAGAACACTGACTACAGTTAATGTGTGGTTCAAAAAGTGAAGATAAAGATGGTCGACATAGAGATATGTTAGAACTACTGAACTCTATATATAACTAGAACACTGACTACAGTCAATGTGTGGTTTAAAAAGTGAAGATAAAGATGGCCGACATAGAGATATGTTAGACCTACTGAACTCTATATATAACTAGAACACTGACTACAGTCAATGTGTGGTTCAAAAAGTGAAGATAAAGATGGCCGACATAGAGATATGTTAGACCTACTGAACTCTATATATAACTAGAACACTGACTGCAGTCAATGTGTGGTTTAAAAAGTGAAGATAAAGATGGTCGACATAGAGATATGTTAGACCTACTGAACTCTATATATAACTAGAACACTGACTACAGTTAATGTGTGGTTCAAAAAGTGAAGATAAAGATGGTCGACATAGAGATATGTTAGAACTACTGAACTCTATATATAACTAGAACACTGACTACAGTCAATGTGTGGTTTAAAAAGTGAAGATAAAGATGGCCGACATAGAGATATGTTAGACCTACTGAACTCTATATATAACTAGAACACTGACTACAGTCAATGTGTGGTTCAAAAAGTGAAGATAAAGATGGCCGACATAGAGATATGTTAGACCTACTGAACTCTATATATAACTAGAACACTGACTGCAGTCAATGTGTGGTTTAAAAAGTGAAGATAAAGATGGTCGACATAGAGATATGTTAGACCTACTGAACTCTATATATAACTAGAACACTGACTACAGTTGATGTGTGGTTCAAAAAGTGAAGATAAAGATGGTCGACATAGAGATATGTTAGACCTACTGAACTCTATATATAACTAGAACACTGACTGCAGTCAATGTGTGGTTCAAAAAGTGAAGATAAAGATGGCCGACAACGCGCGCGGTCAACTTGCAACGTCGAAGTTTCAGTTTTCTCGAGCTTTTTCTTTTGCCAAGTCAAGTTTCGTAAAAATCCCAATAAAGGTCTGAAAATATCCCAAGATTCCCTTTTTTTTACCAAAAAATCCCAAGGTTCACAGCTTCACTTCCTGACTAGTTCCCAGGTCACTATCGCCGTTTGACTACTCTCTGACTCAAATAACCGAGAGACAAGAGCTTTCAAATAGAAAATCTATTTCTTTAATTAAACATAAGTACAAATTCACACGCCTTGAAGGGTATTGAAATTGAAATCAGCTTTTTAAAACCGAAATTGTTTGCTCTGAGAAAATCCCAAGAAAAATCCCAAGGTCGAATCCCTGAGAAAAAATCCCAACCCCTTCAAAAAATCCCAAGATCTTGGGATAAAATCCCAAGGTTGGCAACACTGGTAGGGACCTGAGACTGGTGTCCAATGCCCGCCATTTTCTGCTTCACTTTTTGTTTGGCAGTCGGCTTTCCAGTTATATATAGAGTTCAGGATGACTGGATCTCATTGCCAAGAGTTGAATTATTGCGGGTCGCTGTATGTTCGTGGCATTTTGTATCACATACATTTTGTTTGACGTTTTGTGGTTTTGAGTTTTGATCTTAAAGGACAACCTTAATTAGCTGTATAGGTATATTGAAATGTTAATACTTGGTATTTTACAATATTTAATTGAGTTTGTATAACCTTAACTATAACATGAATTTCGATATATTATTACCGTGTCAGTTCGTCCATGATAAAACTGCCTTGTAGTAGCGGTCTCGTATGTAGGAGTGATTCTAAAGCAGGATTTATAGAAATGTTATTTTTCATGTTTCCATGAATTAGAGAGACATTTGTGACAAAATTAAATGACAGATCACAATTTTGACAATATTTCTAAAATTCTATGAAAACACATTTCTTTATATTTTAGTAATTACACCATCAGCCTTTATTATATAGTATACAAGTAATATTTAAAGCAGACAAAGAAGACTTGGCCAGGTTTTCAAGTACGAGCTGAGAAATTCGTTCTAGTTCGAGGCGCAGCAGAGGAGTAAACGAATGCTGAGTACTTAAAATTAGAGTCAAATCCGAATTGGAGGCCTTTGAATGACTTCTCAAAAGCCATGAGTGTATATATTATGCTGAATGTTTGAGTATTTGGTTTGTTTTTCGGTATTTAGGTAATTTCGGTATTTCCATGGGTGAAGGCTATAAAAGGGATGACACAAAAGGACCTTCTCATTTTCAAGAACTAGTCTAACCATTAGAAGTGTGAAGTTGATTGTCCAGGTTGTTGTAGTCTTGAGAAAGACTATTGTTGGTGACGGACGTTTTGACGGTCTCAGCAACGGTCATCTTCAGAGTCAATTAAAGCGTGTTTGTCAGGTTTGCCTATTTCAGGTTTACGTATATATAGGCAAACCTGACGCCGCTGAGGCCGTCGAAACGTCATTCACCAACAACAATAGTCTTTCTCAAGACTACAACAACCTGGGAGATCAACTTCACACATCTAATGATACTTCTAGGTTCAACCATTTACTTTATATTTAGCAAAGTGAAAAAGTGGTAAACTGTCAAGATTTTTAGTGATCACGAAATACTGACGTTTCGAACGGAGCCCTTCATCAGAGTAAGACGAGATTAAATAAAATATTATATTATATGCATGTTAAATCGCCAGGTGGTTAAATCACCAGATCAGTCATCCAGGCTTTGAACAAAGTGAAGGTCGCTGGTTCAGATTTATAAAAAATAAAATAATGTTTATTCTAAAGAAAAATTATGTTTATTCTACGCATGTTGTGATTGGTTAGCTTGCCTGTCAGTAACTAATGATATAAATTGGAATTAAATCAAAAGCGTTACATTCCCTTGCGTAATTATTTAAATATAAGCAACTGTTTCTAAATTATTTAAAAAACTAATTTAGAAACAATTGCCCAAGGCGGGTTGTTCAAAAAACGATCAGCGTTAATCCTGCATTAAAATTTAATCGGCTGTTTATTTTGGTATGTTCTGTTTCACAACTTAATTTAAAACTTTCGAAGGCAAAACATTTTATGATTTGTATGATATCTAAAAAGAAATTTCAAAACATATTTGTCTGTATCTTTATAATTTTGTCCACAAAATTTCCACTAATCCTGGTGGTAATTGCCTGTTGAACAACTGACCCCTGGTCTCTATAATGTGATCGAAATCCTCGCGAGGTCATGAAAACACTCGAGAAGTTAGGAAAGCACTCGAGAAGTTGGGAAAACACTCGAGAAGTTAGGAAAGCACTCGAGAAGTGGGAAAACACTCGAGAAGTTGGGAAAACACTCGAGAATTTTGGAAAGCACTCGCCTCGATTACGTTAGAGAGATCCGGGCAAACATATTCTATTATTTAAAGAGTTAACTGTTTACAGCTAATAAAGATCCAAGTGTGATTAACAGCATAAAATGAAGAATTTTTCAGCTTACAGGATTATTGAGCTTACAGGATTACAGGATTATTTCGACCACAAATATACCAAATATACCAAACCTTTTGTGTAATTTATAATCTGTCAACTGAATTGCCATTTGAATAAACGAGTCAGGATGAAGTTTAAATTGTTTTATAAACGTTTTCCCAAATGTTCCCCATATCATTGATCTAATGAATATGTTTGCACTCTGAAAATAAAGAAAGAAATGTCAGCTTGAAGTTACGAACGAATAGTTTCCATAATCTATACAATAATAACAATTAAACTTTGAAATAGACCGTTTATTGGTTGTTGTTGTTGTTGTTGTTGTTGTCGTTGTCGTTGTTGTTGTTGTTATTGTTGTTGTTGTTGTTGTTGTTGTTGTCATCGTTGTCGTCGTTGTTGTTGTTGTTGCCATCATTGTCGTCGTTGTTGTTGATGTTGTTGATGTTGTTGATGTAGTTGTTGTTGTCGTCGTTGTCGTCGTTGTCCTCGTCGTCGTCGATGTTGTTGTTGTTGTTGTCGTCGTCGTCGTCGTCGTTGTTGTTGTTGTTGTTGTCATCATTGTCGTCGTCGTTGTTGTTGATGTTGTTGTTGTTGTTGTTGTTGTCCTCGTTATCCTCGTTGATCTGTAAGTCCATGCCCAAAAATGATTAGTTAAAAGAAGATGCTATTTCATTCATTCAGTAGAAAACGTCTCTTGTTTCGGAAGTAGATGTCGTGTGTGATTGGAGAGAGTCAGAGCGAGAACTCAGGATTATAACACGTCAGGAAAATACTTTTATATATTAGGACCTCTCATTTCTATGAAGGCCCGTTTACACAGGTGATTTTTGTTGCCATTTTTCTCTTTTTAACACATCCGATCGAATGAATTATCTTACGAATGTATTGAACCATTTGTGCAGATCTATGACGTTCAATACTTTAGTGAGTCATCCACTATATCGCATACGTCAGGGTCAGAAAAATCGCAGCAAAAATCGCCTGTGTAGACGGGGGCTTACCATATATTTTATAAGTCTTTTCTTATTTTATAAACATTTTTCTTTTTCGACAAACCTTTTTGTAACATATCCATCCCATGAATCAGAAATTAGAATTTTTTTTCATTTTGTTTAGCATTTAATATACGTGTTTAGAAGATTACTAAATAATTACCAACATTTCAAGACTACTAAATATTTACCAGCATTTCAAACTGTTCAGTGGCTATGTTTATAGACTGATGCAAGTGATGATCCACTTGAAATTCTAGCTCCACAGGTCTAGCAACACTCTCGGGAAAATATTCTACTGTATTTTCCTGGAAAAAAACAATATGCTACAAGTTCACAATGAAATAAATGAAAAATGCAAACAACTCTAGTGATATTAAAATAATAAAAACGTTTTTGGTATAGAGTTGTTGTTGTTGTTTGGAATACCCAATCAATATAAGAAAATAGTTAATATACTATAAAGTTGATAATAAAGTTAGTCAATACAGTAGTTGATATACTATATTTTTGAGTAACATAATAGCAATTAATTTGAATATTCTTTTATGTACATTTTAATAAGACTTTCTATCCTCGTTTGTGTGTCTGCAGTTCAAAAGGATCTTTGCTTGATAACGAGGCTAAGAAGGCTCGTTTAAATGTACATAAAAGAATATTTAAAGCGTTGGTCATTATGAAAGTGGTCTATACGATTATGAGTCTCAACGAAAAACCAATGAAAATACAAAGCAGGAAGTTGTTCAACTTCAACGAACTTCGTCAAATTGTCAATGTGAAGAAATGAATTTGCTCAATTATTTCAGAACTCTTAATACAGGATGACCACTTAATATAGGATGACCACTTAATACAGGATGACCACTTAATATAGGATGACCACTTAATATAGGATGACCACTTAATATAGGGTGACCACTTAATATAGGATGACCACTTAATATAGGATGACTACTTAATATAGGATGACCACTTAATATAGGATGACCACTTAATACAGGATGACCACTTATACAAGGTGACCACTTAATATAGGATGACCACTCAATACAGGGTGACCACTTAATACAGGATGACCACTTAATACAGGATGACCACTTAATACAGGATGACCACTTAATACAGGATGACCACTTAATATAGGATGACCACTTAATACAGGATGGCCACTTAATATAGGGTGACCACTTAATATAGGATGACTACTTAATATAGGGTGACCACTTATACAAGGTGACCACTTAATATAGGATGACCACTCAATACAGGGTGACCACTTAATACAGGATGACCACTTAATATAGGATGACCACTCAATACAGGGTGACCACTTAATACAGGATGACCACTTAATACAGGATGACCACTCAATACAGGGTGACCACTTAATACAGGATGACCACTTAATACAGGATGACCACTTAATATAGGATGACCACTTAATATAGGATGACCACTTAATACAGGGTGATCACTTAATACAGGATGACCACTTAATATAGGATGACCACTTAATATAGGATGACCACTTAATACAGGATGACCACTTAATACAGGATGACCACTCAATACAGGATGACCACTTAATACAGGATGACCACTTAATACAGGATGACCACTTAATATAGGATGACCACTTAATACAGGATGACCACTTAATATAGGGTGACCACTTAATATAGGATGACTACTTAATATAGGATGACCACTTAATACAGGATGACCACTTAATATAGGATGACCACTTAATACAGGATGACCACATAATATAGGGTGACCACTTAATATAGGATGACCACTTAATATAGGATGACCACTTAATACAGGATGACCACATAATATAGGGTGACCACTTAATATAGGATGACCACTTAATATAGGATGACCACTTAATACAGGATGACCACTTAATATAAGCTGACCACTTAATACAGGATGACCACTTAATACAGGATGACCACTTAATACAGGATGACCACTTCATACAGGATGACCACTTAATATAGGATGACCACTTAATATAAGGTGACCACTTAATACAGGGTGACCACTTAATATAGAGTGACCACTTAATACAGGATGACCACTTAATATAGGATGACCACTTAATATTAGGTGACCACTTAATACAGGATGACTACTTAATACAGGATGACTACTTAATATAAGGTGACCACTTAATACAGGGTGACCACTTAATACAGGATGACCACTTAATACAGGGTGACCACTTAATATAGGATGACCACTTAATATAGGATGACCACTTAATATAGGATGACCACTTAATACAGGATGACCACTTAATATAGGATGACCACTTAATACAGCGTGACTACTTAATATAAGATGACCACTTAATATAGGATGACCACTCAATACAGGATGACCACTTAATATATAATGATGCACCAGCGAGTGGTTCGACACTAAGGGGACTAGAAATATTTGACAAATAGTTGCGATACCAAGTTGAAAAAAATGATACATTAACATTAAATAAAAATCTCGCATACCTCTTTGTGTTTGCTACAGTATTTTCGTACATTTTCCAAAGCTCTAGACACAGTAATGGTTTGAACCATACCATCAACGGACAAATGCTATATTGAAATTCACAAAGACACAACGGAAACAATTTAAAACCTGCGAAAAGATAATCCTTTAGTCCATGTTTTTACCTATATAGTAATACATTTGAATGAATGTGTAAGATGCTGTAAGCAATGACTCGGATCATGGGGGAACCATCTGAATCTATGTTATGTAAGTATACCTCATTACATTCCGTTATATTTAACAACTATGCTACGAGCTCGAGTTGTATATGAGCCCTTGGCTATTAGGTTCATGCAGGACGAGGGCGAATGGTATAATTGTTTTATTATATAGCCAAACACTTAGTTAGTTCGGGGTTTCTTTATAAAACCCCATCGATTTCAGCTTTTTTCGGCCTAAAAAACATGCCGCCATCTTGTTTTTACTCTACTGCTAGGATATGAGGTATTACTACTCAAACCAGTAGAGCGAGGCCGGGCCGATTTTTTTATCGCCTTCACAGTGACAGTTTCATTAACCGCGTATCAAATTTCAAAGCATCACGAAGTGTATTCTTATATACCACGTGATAGCTTGTTTACGAGTTAACAATGGTTAATAATTGGATGTTCATCACGTGGTACGTGAAAATACACCGCGTGATGCTGTGAAATTTGATCCGCGGTTAATAAAACTGTCGCTTCGGAAGAGATAAAAAAATCGTCCATGTCTCGCTCTACTGATTTGAGTAGTAGTATCAACCAACTAGTGGTCTATTACAAATTCGGCATTCTGATTGGCTGAGCTACTAGTGGTCTAGTATACAGTAGGATAGACAATGATTACGTGTGTTCAGTGGGATATAATGGTCACACAAACGAATAATTTCTTACAGATTTTACAGAATTTTCTTACAGTTTTTACAGAATTTTTTAAAGAATTTCTTAAGTACAGGGCGGGTTAGGATAAATAGTTAGGAAAATTAATGATGATAAAAACTGTAAAAATAAAGGTTAATTGATTGGAGTACTGGATACTAGGTACTGAATATAATAGAATAAATTGTCGATGTTGTAAAGCGCATTTGATCATATACACATGCTAATTTGCGCTATATAAATAGTAAACATTATTATTATTATTATTATGTTCGTGTGCTCTATATCCTCATTAGTATGCTCTATATCCTCATTAGTATGCTCCATATCCTCATTAGTATGCTCTATATCCTCATTAGTATGCTCTATATCCTTATTAGTGTGCTCTATATCCTCA
Source organism: Chrysogorgia sp. JL179-B06 (assembly GCA_035772405.1). NCBI lineage: Eukaryota > Metazoa > Cnidaria > Anthozoa > Scleralcyonacea > Chrysogorgiidae > Chrysogorgia > Chrysogorgia sp. JL179-B06. The sequence continues at coordinate 857,714 of JAYKKM010000303.1, read as the reverse complement.
TTAGTATGTTCTATATCCTCATTAGTATGCTCTATATCCTCATTAGTATGCTCTATATCCTCATTAGTATGTTCCATATCCTCATTAGTATGCTCTATATCCTCATTAGTATGCTCTATATCCTCATTAGTATGCTCTATATCCTCATTAGTATGCTCTATATCCTCATTAGTATGCTCTATATCCTCATTAGTATGCTCCATATCCTCATTAGTATGCTCTATATCCTCATTAGTATGCTCTATATCCTTATTAGTATGCTCTATATCCTCATTAGTATGCTCCATATCCTCATTAGTATGCTCTATATCCTCATTAGTATGCTCCATATCCTCATTAGTATGCTCCATATCCTCATTAGTATGCTCTATATCCTCATTAGTATGTTCCATATCCTCATTAGTATGCTCCATATCCTCATTAGTATGCTCTATATCCTCATTAGTATGCTCTATATCCTCATTAGTATGCTCTATATCCTCATTAGTATGCTCTATATCCTTATTAGTATGCTCTATATCCTCATTAGTACGCTCTATATCCTCATTAGTATGCTCCATATCCTCATTAGTATGCTCTATATTCTCATTAGTATGCTCCATATCCTCATTAGTATGCTCTATATCCTCATTAGTATGTTCTATATCCTCATTAGTATGCTCTATATCCTTATTAGTATGCTCCATATCCTCATTAGTATGCTCTATATCCTCATTAGTATGCTCTATATCCTCATTAGTATGCTCTATATCCTCATTAGTATGCTCTATATCCTTATTAGTATGCTCCATATCCTCATTAGTATGCTCTATATCCTTATTAGTATGCTCCATATCCTCATTAGTATGCTCTATATCCTCATTAGTATGCTCCATATCCTCATTAGTATGCTCTATATCCTCATTAGTATGTTCTATATCCTCATTAGTATGCTCTATATCCTTATTAGTATGCTCCATATCCTCATTAGTATGCTCTATATCCTCATTAGTATGCTCTATATCCTCATTAGTATGCTCTATATCCTCATTAGTATGCTCTATATCCTCATTAGTATGCTCTATATCCTTATTAGTATGCTCTATATCCTCATTAGTACGCTCTATATCCTCATTAGTATGCTCTATATCCTCATTAGTATGCTCTATATCCTCATTAGTATGCTCCATATCCTCATTAGTATGCTCTATATCCTCATTAGTATGTTCTATATCCTCATTAGTATGCTCTATATCCTCATTAGTATGATCCATATCCTCATTAGTATGATCCATATCCTCATTAGTATGTTCCATATCCTCATTAGTATGCTCTATATCCTCATTAGTATGCTCTATATCCTCATTAGTATGCTCTATATCCTCATTAGTATGCTCTATATCCTCATTAGTATGATCCATATCCTCATTAGTATGCTCTATATCCTCATTAGTATGCTCTATATCCTCATTAGTATGCTCTATATCCTCATTAGTATGCTCTATATCCTCATTAGTATGCTCTATATCCTCATTAGTATGATCCATATCCTCATTAGTATGCTCTATATCCTCATTAGTATGATCTATATCCTCATTAGTATGCTCTATATCCTCATTAGTATGTTCTATATCCTCATTAGTATGCTCTATATCCTCATTAGTATGCTCCATATCCTCATTAGTATGATCCATATCCTCATTAGTATGCTCTATATCCTCATTAGTATGCTCTATATCCTCATTAGTATGCTCTATATCCTCATTAGTATGCTCTATATCCTCATTAGTATGCTCTATATCCTTATTAGTATGTTCCATATCCTCATTAGTATGCTCCATATCCTCATTAGTATGCTCTATATCCTCATTAGTATGCTCTATATCCTCATTAGTATGCTCTATATCCTTATTAGTATGCTCTATATCCTCATTAGTATGCTCTATATCCTCATTAGTATGTTCCATATCCTCATTAGTATGCTCCATATCCTCATTAGTATGCTCTATATCCTCATTAGTATGCTCTATATCCTCATTAGTATGCTCTATATCCTCATTAGTATGCTCTATATCCTCATTAGTATGCTCTATATCCTCATTAGTATGCTCTATATCCTTATTAGTATGCTCTATATCCTCATTAGTATGCTCCATATCCTCATTAGTATGCTCCATATCCTCATTAGTATGCTCTATATCCTCATTAGTATGCTCCATATCCTCATTAGTATGCTCTATATCCTCATTAGTATGCTCTATATCCTCATTAGTATGCTCCATATCCTCATTAGTATGATCCATATCCTCATTAGTATGCTCTATATCCTCATTAGTATGCTCTATATCCTCATTAGTATGCTCTATATCCTCATTAGTATGCTCTATATCCTCATTAGTATGCTCCATATCCTCATTAGTATGCTCCATATCCTCATTAGTATGCTCTATATCCTCATTAGTATGCTCTATATCCTCATTAGTATGCTCCATATCCTCATTAGTATGCTCTATATCCTCATTAGTATGCTCTATATCCTCATTAGTATGCTCCATATCCTCATTAGTATGCTCTATATCCTCATTAGTATGCTCTATATCCTCATTAGTATGCTCCATATCCTCATTAGTATGCTCTATATCCTCATTAGTATGCTCTATATCCTCATTAGTATGCTCCATATCCTCATTAGTATGCTCTATATCCTCATTAGTATGCTCTATATCCTCATTAGTATGCTCTATATCCTCATTAGTATGCTCTATATCCTCATTAGTATGCTCCATATCCTCATTAGTATGCTCTATATCCTCATTAGTATGCTCTATATCCTCATTAGTATGCTCTATGTCCTCATTAGTATGCTCCATATCCTCATTAGTATGCTCTATGTCCTCATTAGTATGCTCTATATCCTCATTAGTATACTCTATATCCTCATTAGTATGCTCTATATCCTCATTAGTATGCTCTATATCCTCATTAGTATGCTCTATATCCTCATTAGTATGCTCCATATCCTCATTAGTATGCTCTATGTCCTCATTAGTATGCTCTATATCCTCATTAGTATACTCTATATCCTCATTAGTATGCTCCATATCCTCATTAGTATGCTCTATATCCTCATTAGTATGCTCCATATCCTTATTAGTATGCTCCATATCCTCATTAGTATGCTCCATATCCTCATTAGTATGCTCTATGTCCTCATTAGTATGCTCTATATCCTCATTAGTATACTCTATATCCTCATTAGTATGCTCTATATCCTCATTAGTATGCTCTATATCCTCATTAGTATGCTCTATATCCTCATTAGTATGCTCCATATCCTCATTAGTATGCTCTATATCCTCATTAGTATGCTCCATATCCTCATTAGTATACTCTATATCCTCATTAGTATGCTCTATATCCTCATTAGTATGCTCTATATCCTCATTAGTATGCTCTATATCCTCATTAGTATGCTCTATATCCTCATTAGTATGTTCCATATCCTCATTAGTATGCTCTATATCCTCATTAGTATGTTCCATATCCTCATTAGTATGCTCCATATCCTCATTAGTATGCTCCATATCCTCATTAGTATGCTCTATATCCTCATTAGTATGCTCTATATCCTCATTAGTATGCTCTATATCCTCATTAGTATGCTCTATATCCTCATTAGTATGCTCCATATCCTCATTAGTATGCTCTATATCCTCATTAGTATGCTCTATATCCTCATTAGTATGCTCTATATCCTCATTAGTATGCTCTATATCCTCATTAGTATGCTCTATATCCTCATTAGTATGCTCCATATCCTCATTAGTATGCTCTATATCCTCATTAGTATGCTCTATATCCTCATTAGTATGCTCTATATCCTCATTAGTATGCTCTATATCCTCATTAGTATGCTCTATATCCTCATTAGTATGCTCTATATCCTCATTAGTATGCTCCATATCCTCATTAGTATGCTCTATATCCTCATTAGTATGCTCCATATCCTCATTAGTATGCTCTATATCCTCATTAGTATGCTGAATATCCTCATTAGTATGCTCCATATCCTCATTAGTATGCTCTATATCCTCATTAGTATGCTCTATATCCTCATTAGTATGCTCTATATCCTCATTAGTATGCTCCATATCCTCATTAGTATGCTCTATATCCTCATTAGTATGCTCCATATCCTCATTAGTATGCTCTATATCCTCATTAGTATGCTCTATATCCTCATTAGTATGCTCCATATCCTCATTAGTATGCTCTATATCCTCATTAGTATGCTCCATATCCTCATTAGTATGCTCTATATCCTCATTAGTATGCTCTATATCCTCATTAGTATGCTCTATATCCTCATTAGTATGCTCTATATCCTCATTAGTATACTCTATATCCTCATTAGTATGCTCTATATCCTCATTAGTATGCTGAATATCCTCATTAGTATGCTCCATATCCTCATTAGTATGCTCTATATCCTCATTAGTATGCTCTATATCCTCATTAGTATGCTCTATATCCTCATTAGTATGATAGAGAATACAAATGACGCTTTGTTTTCCTTTGTTTCAAAAGCCTTTGTTTCAAAAGCCAAAAGCCGTGACATATTCACGCTGCAAGAAAAACCTGAAATCTAGGCCAAACATGGCGTCCGCTAAAATCATATACGAGTGATAAAATCATGAAAATATAGCTAATTCGGTAAGGTAAAATATGTTATTTTCTTACATCCAAGTTAACTCCTAGTAATCCGTTTTTGACTGCAATAACCTGAAATGATTTGTCAAACCATCTGTTGTGACAATCGCCCCCACTCACAATTGATTGAAACTAAAAAGGAAGCAGAATAGTACAAGGTATTTTTTATGGAAATAAAATTGTTTTTTATGGAAAGAAAATTGTTTTTTATGGAAAGAAAATTGTTTAGCGATTTCGTAATTAATAAAGATAATCTGTGGAAAATGCCTCTAATCCCAAATACGATATTACTATATATATATATATATATATATATATATATATATATATATATATTACCACCACTATATATACAGAACTCGGCAACGGCTTCCGTAGCTCAGTTGGTCAGAGCACTGCACTAGCATCGCAGGGTCGCGGGTTCAATTCCAGCCAGAAGGCCTTGAAGTTCCATTTTTCGCAACTGGTCCCGGTTTGGTCTTAAAATGTATATATTCCAAACACTCGAAATTTTCCTTCACCATAAACCCTGAGAACATGTAGTTTGATCGAGTGAAATGCCAAATATTACCTATAATATACCCAGAATCTTATCCCGGCATTACCACCACCATATATACAGAACTTGTGACTAGGCTCTCGGCAACGGCTTCTGTTGCTCAGTGGTCAGAGCACTGCGCTGGCATCGCAGAGTCGCGGGTTCAATTCCCAGCCGGAAGACCTTAAAGTTGCATTTTTCGCAACTGGTGCCGGTTTGGTCTTAAAATGTATGTATTCCAACACTCGAAATTTTCTTTCACCATAAATCCTTTCAACATGTAGTTCAATCGAGTGAAATGCCAAATATTACCTATATATATATATATATATATATTCTACATGAAGTGAATAGTTGAATACCAAAATGTTTTATGATTTGAGCTTTGCCTTGGTGTGCTATAAAGGTTTATTTGCCAGAAATGCTAATGAGTGTCACGTAAACCCAGTCATCATTTCCGATACAATATTCTACTGCTAGAGAAATGTAACCCAATTCAAACGTTACTACACCTTTTTCAGACCGAATTCAGAACGATCCAAATGATTTTCAGATAGTCCAGATCGCATTCAGAAAAGTCTAAATGCATTTCAGATAGGTTCAAATGTAATTCAGAACAGCACACAATCATGAAGTTCAAACGTTCTCGTTCTATTACGTATAATTACATACACACATGTGGCATATACCACCTCCACACAAATCATTATTACAACACAACCGAAATAAGCTACTGTAGCTGTCAATAAGGAATATGCCCACATGTACGAACTCATGCACCGACATCCATGTCCTCCAAGTTCAGCGCGCGCTGAAAGAAACCGTGAGCATGTTGGCCTGCATTCACAATGTCCCCTGCAGTAATTTGGTCCATGGCATCATCGATCGCTTCTTCGACATATACCAATCGCTGTTCACCGACTCCTGGAGGTTGGACTTGAGGGACTCTCATTTGCTGTTTGACTAAAGCTTTCATTTTGCTCCAGATCGTCTCCACGGGGTTCAACTGTGGCGAATACGGTCCCAAACGACAGACAATTAATCCTGGATGATCAGTCACACATTCTTCGAACTTAGAGTGACAAGGTGCATTGTCACAAACAAGAACAACAGCGTCAACTCGTACTCCATGGGGAAGTCGTTCCAGCATCTCCAACATCCACGCCTTTGCTGCATCCGATTTAAAGGCTCCACGACGCCTTGTGGCGTAAATCATCTGATATGCCGACACCGCGCAGATAACATGAACATTTGGGCCTTTAGAGGTTGGCAGAGTCATAACTGCCCTGTCACCTACGTGGGCGCGACCTTGCGACCGTCGGCAGAACAGGTTAAGGTTAGTCTCATCCATCCAAATAATGATTTTGCCGTCCCTCATGTACTGACTGATCCTGTCCACATACTGCCGCCTCAACTCCTTGTTGGCATCATTGTTCATAGTCGCAGGCATAGCATGTGCCTTCTTTAGGGTTATGAGCTTCCCTTCCAAGTAGTTATGTATCGTTGACTTACAAACGTTGACGCCTAATTCTTGTTCTGTCCTCTCTGACAATTGCTTTAAGGTGAGACCAGGGTCCCGTTCAATCATGGTGATAACATGGTCGATCTGGTCGTCGGTCAACTTTTTTCGACTTCCCCCTTTGGGTTTTGGATGTTCGGCATCAGCTCGAATCCACGTGTATGCAGTTTTGTATTTTACCCCAAGCTGCTCAGCAAGCTCTCGCCAATTTCCTCCGTTATTAGCCACTCTCACAATCCTCTCTCTGTCGGCAAGTGCTATTCGAGTATAGGGTCCACGCGGCATTCTTTTTCACTACAGTATACCTGAACCGTCTTGCGATAATCCCTTGAATGGCTAGACAAATCTGAATATCATTTGACACGGTCTGAAATCCCTTTGGATATTTCTGATTATCATTTGTAAAGGTCTGAAATCCCATTGGATATGTCTGATTATCATTTGGACATATCTGAAATTCACATGACAAATCTGAATATCATTTGGACAGGTCTGAAATCCCTTTGGAAATTTCTGAATTCGCCCTGAAAAAGGTGTAGAGATTTTATGAACTAAATTAACTCTTTCCTAACGGGCTGAAAAACATCCAAAATTGAACCACCTAGCTTTGTTCTATTGATAACTGTTGCGAAAGCTATACATTTCTGAAAGCCCAATAAACCGGCTGTTACCAATGCTTTTAAATTTCCCGAAAAAGACACGTTATGTTAATACAAATTAGCATTAATTATCATAAATCATGTTGAAAAACTCATTTTTAATGAAAATTCAAAATACCACCAATCACATAGTTGTTTATGAAATCAAATCTCTCATGTGCTTGGCGCTTGGTTCTTCTTAAGTTAGCCTGCTCGCAGCCCGCAATTTCCGCTTTTAGAAATGTCGGGCTGCGAGCAGGCTATTCCTAAGTACAAAGTGTTAAATTGACCATGAAGTGCTAACTGCGCTTTCGTATGTCGTTATGATTATGTCGTTAGTGAAATCTAGGCTTAACAATGCGACGATTATCAATAAAACATGACATTACCATGAATGATTGTTTCTCAAAGCATGGTATTCCCAGAAGGAAACAAAATTTGTCAATATGAAGAAACGAAAAAAAATTGTTATTTCTCCTCTATCAAATTAAACGTTTACTGCTTTACATAGATTGTGAGATAAGTACACACGTACATATTGTATTTTTGAGGTTTAAATCATCTTATTTAAGAAAAAGGCAGAAATTAAGATTTTAGTTTTTTAGTTAAAAAACTCCTGTTTCCCAGCGGTCTCCATGGTAACAACATACTATGCACAGTGGTGTGTACATTTCTCATTGTCATACATGTGCAAAGTTTCAAAACATTCTGCGTGTTATTTGAAGATATATTCCTCATTTTGTGGATTTTATTCAGTCTATTTGAGTAAATGACGTCAGACGCTAGATGCGTCGAAAACCTGAATATCTCTGGAACGAGATGAAATATTGCGAAACTGAGAAAGCCATTCTGTCTAATTTTGAAAATACTTTTAGATAAAATCAAAATTGGATAAACGATTTTTTCCTCGCAGTGTCACTTTAAGTAAGAGTACTTGCGTATATTAATGGACGACGTTTCGCACGATGTGTCCAGGTCAAACTGATATTTATATGAGTCAGTTTTTTCGGGAAATTATCAATTCCATGAGGGTTATATCTGTGTGTATGAGTTGTACACAGATAAAACCCTTGAATTGATAATTGCTCAATTCATGGGTGTGAGAAAAATTTCAGTTTGCCTAGAATATAAATTGTGGGACTAATAGCGAATGAATGCGCATGCCCACATCACATAGCCTTGGTCGGCGTTAGATCATATTGAGCCGATGTTATTTAGTATAACCATAGACCGGGGGGTTAGGAAGACACTTAAGGCGGCGGGTTGGAAAACTCATTAGGCGGGGGGTTAGGGTTAGAATACTCATTAGGGGGATTAGGGTTAGCATCTAAGTTGTTTTGGGGTTATTGGTTATTTACATGGTTAAGTAGCGCTATGGTTATACTAAAAAACATCGTCCCAAAGACGCGCACTGTACATTCGGAAATTGTTCGATATTTTGTTCGATATTTTGTTCGATATCCTCCTCAATCATGACGAGGAAGTGGGTGCCACGAAGGGCGCGAGTACTTGACGACGATTTCAGACAGTCTGAGTTGCGCAGTTGTAATTTCATGATTCCCTCGATCAAGATGCATCATGACTATATGGGTACCGCGGTACCCACAAAAACTAAGGAAAACTCTTTCCTACCTAATTATGCAAATCTAATTGCCTAAATATGCCATGCCCACATGAATATGCAAATAGCGGAGCGCGTTAATGCTATTTATAGAACCAAAACTCAGACAAACAAACCAAAATTGAATCTCAAGGGATTCCTAAATAGCCATTTTCTATTGTTGAGAATGCAAGAATAAACAAGAATAAATTATAGACTCAGACAAACATACATAGTGACGTCATTACCGCGCTTCGCTATATATTAATATGAAAGATGGCGCAGATAAACTAACCTCAGTTAGTGACGACGGACATGAATCATCCAAGACAAGAGTAATGATACTACTTTGAATTGTTTCTAACATTTCACTGTGATTTGGATCACTGGCAAGAAGATAATCTCTTTCCTGTAAAAATGAAACATTATTATATCAATAAGAGCCTAGTATTTCTTCTGAGTTCTTCCTGGTTTGTTGCTGCATGCTCTGTATGTAATGCTGCATGCTCTGTATGCAATGCTGCATGCTCTGTATGCAATTCTGCATGCTCTGTATGCAATGCTGCATACAGCCAACAGCGTTCCGACTCATTTGCGAAGTCAGCTCGTGTCCCACCGGGATATCCAAACACTCGAAAACAATTAACAAAAACACTTGCGCTACGCGCTCGTGTTTTCATACATTATTTTCTCGTGTTTGGATACCCCGGTGAAACTCTTTCTCGTTGTTCATATATTACATCGAAAACTCTAAAAGGTTGACTGCCAAAATAGTGTGTAGGAGATCGTGTAACGTTTTGAACAAAGGCCCTTCGTCACAGAGTAAAACATAAAGTGAAACTCGTCAAGCTTTTTAGAAATAGTATAGCTAAAATAGATTTTACTAACAAAACAAATATTGGCTGTAGATGCATGCGTTGTATCTGTGCTTCTTAATGTATTCTTAATTTTTATTGTCTAAGTTACTTATAACTGTTAATTGTACCTTTTTATACTTTTATTGTAAATATGTAATTCTTAATCACTTGTCGAGTATTTTTAACATGAGCCTCTGGCTCGGGAGATTGGGTAACCACTCCCTATGCCACCGACATTAAATAAAATATTCGTATACGTATATTCGTAAGCTTGTTACGTGCGGCCGTAACATGAATTGTTGCAATAAAACAGAGCTGTCGACCTTAAATTAACCACGTAACAACTTATAATTTGACGCCTTGAGCTTGATGATCGTCCATGTATCGTCTGTCTACTCAAAGCTGCCATATTCACTACAGCAGTGTATATAAACAACATATATCCAATCAGTTATTCAATGGTAACTTATTAAAAATTAAACAACCGTACTTTGATCTAATAAAGAGCTCGCTTAGTAATCTAAGTTTCAATACATGGTTTCACATAATCGAACCAAGCAACATAATTGCAACCTTGACTCCAAGTAGCTCAATGATTAAAGCATCTTCCTGCATTCCGGGACTTTCTGAGGATTTTCTATGCTTGACAATGGTCTACGTATAGTAAGTATAATTCACCATTGGCAGCGTGTTTTTCGTAAGTCGCGATCGCTCGTTTGTGCAGTGTAAATATACTTTAACAAAAAGACATGATACTATCTACAGTATGAAGTGCCATAGTGGTCTTAATATATAGTGTATGTAATATCCTATACATATAATGCAGATCGAATTGTGAATTATAATATTATATTGTCTAATTATTTATAAGGTCTAGTTTTCTATAAGGTCGAATTTTACATAAGGTTTAATTTTATATACGGTCTAACTTTAAAAGGTTTTATTTTTTTAAAGAGTGAGTGTCAACCGTGACGCATTGCACGCTCGGTCGGCCATTTTTCGAAGCATGAAATTCACTTGGTGGACTCATCCGTAAATATCTTGTCAATCCTTGATATAAATTATTCATTTTGTCTTTTAATTGAAAGAAAACATACCTTAGAAAGTAATTATTTCTGCATTTTCACAAAACTCAACGTTTTCTTGACTTCCGTTTCGAGTTATGTCAGTTTCGAGTTATGTCAGTTTCGAATTATGTCAGTTTCGAATTATGTCAGTTTCGAATTATGTCAGTTTCGAATTATGTCAGTTTCGAATTATGTCAGTTTCGAATTATGTCAGTTTCGAATTATGTCAGTTTCGAATTATGTCAGTTTCGAATTATGTCAGTTTCGAATTATGTCAGTTTCGAATTATGTCAGTTTCGAATTATGTCAGTTTCGAATTATGTCAGTTTCGAATTATGTCAGTTTCGAATTATGTCAGTTTCGAATTATGTCAGTTTCGAATTATGTCAGTTTCGAATTATGTCAGTTTCGAATTATGTCAGTTTCGAATTATGTCAGTTTCGAATTATGTCAGTTTCGAATTATGTCAGTTTCGAATTATGTCAGTTTCGAATTATGTCAGTTTCGAATTATGTCAGTTTCGAATTATGTCAGTTTCGAATTATGTCAGTTTCGTAGTATGTCAGCCTTGACTGACGCGAAGCGTGAAAGACCAAGGGAGGAGGATCAAACAAAACAAATCGTGTTCTGAGTGGACATATTTGGATTGTAGATAAATGAGAAAGCCTCTATAGGGTTTTTTGAGAAGACTCGAGGAGTTTTCGAAGTGTTTACAACGTCAAGTTGGCAACGAAGCACTTCAAAACACTTTGTTATCGTACGAAAAGATAAACACAAACGCGCAATGCACGACGGTTGACACTCATTCTTTAAGGTCTAACTTTTTATAAGGTCAAAAAGTTTAGAGAGTCCATAAACTAACCTTCGCCCATACTGGTCTATTTTCACTAGTGAGACTTCCTAACCCAGGTCCTTCTGATTTCTTGCTTGCATCTTCAATAATAAATTTCAGCTGGCTATAGATAACATGGAGAAACCATCAAAAACCAGCGCGGCAGTCATTACTATTTAGAAAAGGGAAACTGACGAATGTTTTTTTGCAATAAAACTGACACAGTATAGACCTTTTAATAATTACTGATGCGTCGTTTCCGCATCTGACGTCAAACTCGGTCTCAGACGTCGTACCGTCTCGGTCTTATTCAAATTAAATTATTTTGAAAAATATATACAAAAGCCAACAATAAACAAAATTTTAAATTTTAACTTCTCGATTTTAAAGGATTTCGTTCGAGAATGAAAGAGATACATACATTTCTCTAATAAGTCATTATACATGTGCGGACATTTGCATATCAAACAAACTGATATATCTCAAAAAGAAAGTGAAGAAACGAAAATCCTCAAAAGAAGTTACTTTATCATTTTAAAAGTTCTTCCAAATAAGACAATAAAAATTTTTGAGTTTAGTGGCACTTTAAGTTGTATATAAGTACTCTTACTTAAGTTTTTTTCGACACATTCTCTTATTTCTCCTTTTCATATGATATCCAGTTCTTTTGGCAGCTTTCATATTTATTCTTATTAGTGTTTTACAAATTATTATAAATTATTAATGATCTTTTACTTTTACTGTCAGTTTTGATAACTTACCTTTCCATTTCAGGTATACTGATGGCATTTAGTTTTGTATTAAGAACAACACATTTGTAAATTCTTCCTTTTGTTATAACCGTAATGTAGTTCGCTGTTGCGGCTGGGGCTAAGAGAAAAACAAAATTGCAAAATCACTTCAAGAAAAAAATGGAGAAAGAAAAAAGAAACGAAATATGAAAGTGAAACTTTGTAGTTATAAACGCTCTTTGTTGCAGGAACATTTCTTTAAATCCCATATCATTGTTCAGATGCTTATTAAATTCGTACGAAACAGTTGCAACATTTTATTTAACAGTTTGTTTAAAGTGCCCCTAACATCAAAATTTTTTATTGTCTTATTTGGAAGAACTTTTAAAATGATAAAGTTATTTTGAAGATGTTCGTTTCTTCGCTTTCTTTTTGCTATGCAAATATGCAAATGTCCGGAATTTACGTCACACATGCATAATGAAAATGCATTGTAGAAATGTGTGTATCTCTTTCCATCTCGAACGAAATCCTTTAAAATCGAGAAGTTTGTTGTTGTGGGAGAGACACGCACACGTGTTATTCACAATTTAGTGTTCTTATTTGATGAACGAAAAGATATATAACATTCTCTGATTACTCATTATGCATGTGTGACGTAAATTCCGGACATTTGCATATCAAACAAACTGATATATCTCAAAAAGAAAGCGAAGAAACGAAAATCTTCAAAAGAAGTTACTTTATCATTTTAAAAGTTCTTCCAAATAAGACAATAAAATTTTTTGAGTTTAGTGGCACTTTGTTTAACAATGGAAATAAAATGGAATTTGAAAATGCTATTATGATTAAAGACTTATTGACGAGAGGGAGGTCTTTACGGCAAAAATTATCCTGCCCACGATCTTTCAGTACAGACCAAGCGATGAAGGAATGAAGTCTGTGCAAAAATATCAAGGGCAGGATGAATTTGTCGTAAAGACCAACCAAACAAGGTTAATAAGGTTTTTATTGCATGGCTCTTTTAAATTTCTCACATTTCCTCATTTTTTTCACAATTTTTTAAACCTTTTTAGGGTAAAGCCCACTTAGCAACCAATCAGATCACGAGCCAAGCTATAATAAAAAGACTTATGAACCAAGTGCGACATCTGTATGGAAAAGTATTCAGTGTCGGAGGTTTTCCTTCAGACCGAGCGACGAATGAGCGAGGTCTGTGGAAAAACACTTTCCAGTACAGTCCGAAAAAACGAGGTTAATAACGAATTTATTATATTGCTCTTGGTTCATTTTCTTAAGCCTACTTCTCATATGACGCCGACCACCGCCGACATTTATCGCAGACTATCGCACACGGTAGCTTATCAACCATACAGTTATTAAAACAAAGGAAACACGTATGTCGTTCACATATGTCGGGAACATCGAGTATGTGGTCTGATTTTGCCGCCGTAAATGTTAAATTAAGAGCTAAATTAAGTTGAATACTCGATTGATTATCACTAGTCTGTCAACTGCGACTAATAATCACACTTTTGAGAAAGAAACAAGCCTTTTCTTGTGTTGTGATAGTCTGCGATGGTCGGTTTTAAGCCTAGTTCTCATTTAAGCCTAGTTCTCGAGGGATTTGCGATGTCGGCGACTGGTTCGGCGCCGCGACCATCGGTGATGCCTTCTCAGAAAACAAAAAAGTTTGTTTCCTGCGATCGTCGCCGACCATCGCAGACTATCGCAACACAAGAAAGGCTCGTTTCATTCTCAAAATTGCGATTATTAGTCGCAGTTGACTAGTAATAATCAATCGAGTATTCAAAGCAGCCATTTTGACGAAGTTTCGGCTCTAAATTTAACATTTAACAGCAAAATCAGACCACATCCTCGATGTTCCCGACATATGTGAACACATCATCGACCGCGATAGTCTGCGATAAATGTTGGCGATGATCGGAGGTATTTGAGAACTAGGCTTTACCTAATTACCTCTTCGCTACTACGTTTCGCTGTTCAGTTTTACTACAGTTAGCCATTTATTTGTCGTATTTTTAGATGAATAACTTTAAAGAAAAGCAATATTGATGTTCCAACGCATTTTATTGCTTCTATTCAGAATAAAGATGTGTAGCTCTCTTTTATTTTCGTTCAACTCAACTCAGAAATTTTCCCGCCAAAACTTACCGATCTGGAAAAAGTGTATGTCCCTCCAATGCACATACATAGGCTGGTATATAGAGATCATATATAAGACTAGAGGGGGCCATTGGGGCCTGAATTTGGGAACCAATTGGGCGCCGCCATCTTGGATAAATTGCGGGGCAACTGGGGGCAAATTGGAGGGCAAACTTCTTGGTTCCAGGCCTTTTTCTGCAATTCGAGAACCTCGCTGTCCAAAACAAGGAATCGTAAATGCTACAATCTTTGCATTTCTTTTTCACTATTTGTCTATTTGGCGATTAAGCCTGTTGTTCTATTGTTACTTGGACCATTTTCTGCGCAATCATTTTGATCTTTTATTCATGAAATTTAAATATAAAATTACCCCTCAATTTATCCAAGATGGTAGCCTTCAATTGGTTCCAATCAGGCCCCAATTCCCCCTCTAGTTTTATTTATGATCTATATGGCTGGGAGGGCCATTGCCCTCCACGTAGCATGCTGGATCTCTCAATAACCAATCAGTGTGCGTTGTTTTGTGTATAGACCTGAGAACGAGCTGAGCCATATAATAATTCATTTTAATTTATAAAATAACAAATTAAAAACGCACGCGCTGATTGGCTGAAAGCCGTGTTTCTATTTAACAATTAGACAACGAGTCCGAGTTGTCTATGAACGAATAGACAATGAGGAAGAGTTGTCTAATTGTTTTAGTAGAAACAAATTAGTGGAGTATTACCAATCATGCATTCTCAAAAAAATTATCCAAAAACTCATCTGAAACCTCCCCAAAACGAGAGTTTTCTGCCATTGTTTTGAGCGCGTTTCGCCACCATGGTAGATCACGAATAGACAACGGTTGAGTAGCCAATCAGAATGCAGCATTTGTAATGATCATGGTCAGTTTCTACTAAAACTCGATGGAAAACATGGATTTTTCCCGCCATTTTTATAAAATGGACTGTAAGACGAACCTTTGCTCACAAACAGCTAAAATGTCGATAAATATGTTCTGTGAGAAAACGAGAAGATTGGATGCTTTTCTTCACGATTAAGAGCGTTTATGTTCATTTGAGCAGCCGACGACGCTGTCTAGTGTGAGTAAGGAAAATGTATATTTTCATCATTTTAATAAAAGAGTCTTATTACTTATTTCCTCAGTGTTATTTTATAAAAGAAATAGAAAACATCTTTCCGTGTTCCCATACGTTATAGAAACACTCGTGAAAGTTTGGGAGAACTCGAAATAGCGTGGAAACACTCGCGCTGTGTTCCCACTGCCATTTCTCGTTCTCCCTAACTTCCACTCGTGTTTCTATAACTCTATGGAAACACGGAAAATGTTTTATATAACAAAATATTTACCTGGTTTAAAAGCATCAACGTATGTGTCGATTGTATGTCCAGGTATCCGACACCATGACATTAAACTATAGTACTGAGACATGCTGTAAGGGATGTTACCTCTATAGTCCACAGATCTTTCTTGACTGAGTAAAATAATGAAGAAAATTAAAAATCACTGTAACAACTTCTTTAACATTTCAGTTCTTCATTGGAAAATACTGTCTATTCCAATTGTTTAATATAATAGAGTGTATCGGCACTACGGGTGTGCAAACGGTGCGCCACACCGGGGCCCATAGGCCGAGGGGGCCCATCAGCCCATCCGGCAAACTGACTCTTTTTATTAATGGTGCTATTATTAATATTTTCTTAAAAATAACAGATACACTACAAAAAAATTTGTGGTCTTTAGATTTTACTCAAAAGTGTTCTCAAAAAGCAGTAAATGCCATTTCAGAGACTCTAAATTCAAAATTTTCCTGCGGAAAATCCACCCCGGACCCCCTACATATATATGTCGTCACTTTGTGGGAGGGTGACATTTTTTTCTTGTACCAGAGCCCACGTAGTGCCGCCACTGGATTGTATGACTATCTTTCATTCGAAATATGGTAAAATATATATTTATGTAATAATCTAACCATTATTATCTCTAAAGTAAATGGTTTGAACCTAGGAGTATCATTATCTAAATCTAAATTAAATACTGCATTAAACTCCCATATGGGCTATGTAAATACAGGGACTGATCAGCAGTCTATTTTAGTCATAATAGTGGCTGGAATTAATAATCTTGGAAATATTCAAATGTGATAAGCCAGTTTTAAATAACAGTGTTGATGTAGTGCTACGTAAAGATAGAGATAATGAATTCCATTCAGGTATAGTCCGTGGGAAGAAAGAAGATCTGTAACAATTCTTGCTATGGATTGGAGATGACTGTAGGTCAAATTCGAAGAATGACGTGTTTGGCGGCCACTTTGTTGGAGAGGTGTTGTGATGACATCAACATGACCGTGGACAATTTTGTGCATTAGCGTCAAACGGGCTATCGCCCTGCGTTCCTCAAGTGACTGCCATCCAATGCTGTTAATCATGTTTGATACACTCGATTCTCTATTGTAGTCTCCTTTTACAAAGCGTGCTGCTCGCCTTTGTACCTTTTCAAGTATTGAAATGTCACCTTTCTTTTTGGGGTCCCATATGGGACTACAATATTCAAGCTGAGGCCTTACTAGAGCTTTATAGGCAATGTTCTTGATGTGAGGTATGATATATTCTTGATGTTCATTACATGTGTGAAATAGATCGTCCAGGTTGTTGTGAGTCTTGAGAAAGACTATTGTTGGTGACTGACGCCGCCTCAGTGGCAGTCATCTTCAGAGTCACTTGACTCAACTTCACATATCTAATTATTATCTCTAACATCACTCATCTCTACCAGATGATACAGATGAATTTAACGAAAACAAACACAACAACGCCAAAACAAAGAATACTGGAGATTTCTTTAAGATATGTTCTTGTTTGTTCCATGTTTCTTACAAGATGGCTCTCCACATTCGAATTTTGAGCTGGGCTCTAATATTCCTTCTACGTTTAAAGTACCTATCCGGAGTTTGGGGATTTTACATATTTGCGATTTATTGTAATCTCTTTAGAAGGATAGTAAAATATCTTGTCAGCCGAAAATTTTCTTCATGCCTTTGTTGATTTACTATTCACAGAAAATGACGCAAAGACATTGCACAGTGATCCAACAAATCTCAAACTCATTAATAATTCATGAAGGAAATCAGCACCGAGACGAAGGTTTGGATATCGGAGGAAGAAATTACATAAATTGTACCAACTTAATTTTTCTCGATTTTCTCTTAAAATACTGATTTGTTTGAGATGTCATATGAAATCTGAGTGTTTCATCACGATATCCAAATACCTCAACAAACTTCTTGGTGTTTGGATATCCTTATGTGAAACACTCTTCCTCGTGTTTCATATATTACGTGAAATACAAAGAAAGTTTGGGAATTGAGGAAATATTCTCTAAACAGGTCTGTTTAAAGTTCATAGCCAAACTTTGTTGTCTTGCTTTAACGTCATTTCCTGTGAATAGTAAATAGACTTTAATAGACTTTAATTCCAATAGACTTTAATTTAATAGCAGCGGGAAAAAGGCATGAAGATCTTTGAATGATCAATTTTAATGTTCGCTAGTATATACTGTAGCAACGCGGTTCCCCCGGCATGTTTTAGAAAGTGAGTGGTTACTGATGTGGGACGAGGTTTCTTCAGCATGTGTTGCGGTGTTTATGTGGGGAAACCAGGTTCTCCCAGCTCGCTGGCGGTTTATATACCGCAGGACCCTTCGGCAGTGCTACCAAAGGACCACAAGCACAGACGTTATGTGTCTTGCTTTCCCTGGCAGCCAGGTGATACTTGTTTTCATAGGGTAGTGCATGTGAGTGTTGTGACTTGTCCTTGTATCGGTGCACAGTTCCTTATGGCTTCCAGCGTACGTTGCGTTTTTATTTTTTGTGTTTCTTTGTCTTTATCACAGCTTATTCGGAGCGTTACGGACCTCACGTCGGCTTCCCGTCGCGCGGTTTTTAGGTTTGTCTGGGAGACTATAGGCGTGATAAGTGAAACGTTATATCCTGTGTCGTTAGGTCATGCTTTACTACCTTGGTAGTGTGACTTGTTGTCCCCGGGGGTGAGGGGTTTTCTCGGCCGGGTAAGAAACACCACAACCTAACAGTACAGATTATTGGCCAGGGCCACATGGAAAGGTCATGGCAAATTACAGGACGGCCACGGGCTAGGCCTTGGCATCTCACAGGACTGCCAGGGCTGTAGCAGCTCACTAAAGGGGTAGTGTAAGGTTTACACGACTCACGAGATTCCCTGGTGACTGCAACCCTCCAAACTTATTGTGCACTTTACTACGGAAAGGTCTATTCAAGAAGATGGACACGAGGGTTGACTATTAGATGCTTCAGGTGGCAAACAAATGGACTTCACAAACTCGAGAGCATGAGCATGGATAGACGATGTTTAAAGGGGAACTATAGTAAAAAAAACAAATTACTTTTAAATAAAAGGCCTTTTAGTATAATGTTTAGAAATGTTAATAGTTTTACGATATCTGCTCTTGTACTCGAGAAATAACGTTTTCATTCTCGTATTTTATGCTTCTGGACGCCGCCATTTTTGCTCGACGGCTCAAACTCGATGTTCAGCGGGTGTTTTCTTTTCAATTTTGACGTCATTGAGTGCTTGTCTTTTGTTCTTAGCACTCAATGACGTCAAATTGAAAATAAATTACGGCTGAACATCGAGCAAATTCTAAAATGGCGGCGTCCAGAAGCATAAAATACGAGAATGAAAAGTTATTTCTCGAGTACAAGAGCAGATATCGTAAAACTATTAACATTTCTAAACATTATACTAAAAGGCCTTTTATTTAAAAGTAATTTATTTTTTGGATACAGTTCCCCTTTAAACTGAAGCAGGAAAAGGCTGAGATAGAGTTTCAAGACCACTCCTATCAAAACTAACACAGAGATATTGCCGCTGAACTTACTACTTAGAGATATCATTAAACAACCTACGTATAGAGGAGTTACAGCACGTTGGTCTATCAAAATTCACGAAAAGCATGCCATTTAAGCATCTCTTTGGTCAGTGTGTCCTGAACCGCAAAAACAAAGCGATGGTTGACGTTAGTGTTACGATCCGATTGGAGATTATAGACGAAAAAACGAGTCAACCTTTAAACGCGAGGTTGAACTGTACTCACCGCGAAGATGCCGTGCGGTCTGAAACGAGAAGAAAAGAGAAAGTTCATGGTCCATTTGGCAGTTGAAAATCTGATTGCGCAATTGGGAGAAAGGCTAAACAGACTTGGCGGAAGCATTGTGTACCTCCAGAATGTATATATCAAGAACGTGCGTAAGGGAGCTAATAAGTGCGTTGGTTGGCCGATGCAACAACAACATGAATTAAGTAGAGGAAAGGTACATGTGTGCATGACTACATATGGGGAGTCGTCAAGAGTCGACCTGGATTTAAAAACTACGACCGAGCGAGACTGGCTGAGGAGGAAAACAGCTGTGCGTACGCGATAGGAGGAAGCGGCCTAACACGCGCGGAAGATAAAAAAAAGTGGCGAGATAACTGCCATTCTATTGTCTCCATGCATCTATGGTCTGGACAGCTTGTATGCGATTCGTGTCAGAACCTGCACGTCCAAAACACGAAAGAACCCGTCTGTGCTTTGTGGTTAAAGACGGCATTGCTATCCAATCTTGAACGAGGACCTTATAACGAACATCAGCAAAGAGTCTAACTTTGTCAAACACCTTGATTTGATAGACGTTGAAGAGACACCAGTGCAGCAATACTATCAACATCAAACCGAGATAATAGCGATCTGACATTGGCAACAAAAATTAAGTTTGTCCAATATGAAAGAACTCGTAAAATGATAGAGTAACACCTTTTACAATTTTTCCGTATTTTACTTCGTTTTTGAAATATTTCAGTTTGTTTGATATGCAAATGAGATGGTTTCTGACGTCAGGTGCAGGGTGGAGAATTTTCACTGATTAAAAAATGTTTTATATCTCAGTGATTGCTAAGTTTACATCAACGTTCATTATCATGAGGAGTTATTATACGCACATTTTCAAGTAAATTTGTGAAACAAACTTGAATATGGAACTAATATTTTAATGAGTGAAAATTCTCTACCCTGGAAGGAAGCCAAATTGCGTCCGGAACGCGTTCCGATTTTCAGGCTATCGATGTCGTGATCGGTTCGGCCATATCCGGAAATTCTCGCCATTTTCCGATTCGTAGCGTCATCTTGTTTCGATAGAGTGATTTCTTTGAATCTGCTGGAGTAAAGATTCAAAAAATAAAAGATATTCTAGACGAAGAAGGAATTAAAACCTCAAAATTAAAACCACTGAAATTTTTTTTAACTTTGTCTGTTTCGATAATTGATGCTGTTCGATAATTGACGTAGAAGGCCACGGAAAGCCATCGTGGAATAATCGAGAAAAATCGTAGACCAAGCTATAAATCGCCGAATTGATGTGTTGCGTTCAACCTCCGATCACAGAATAGGATAACAGATTGTTCTTGGGTGTTTTTCAACTATAGTTGTGCGATTTTCGGCGATCGTGACTGCCAACTCTCATTCACTCTCATCCTTGTTTGATCCAAGCCCAGACTGGAAACTTTGTAAAATGCGCGCGGAAGAATTTTTTGTTTCCGAAATATGCGCGCTTAACGCGTGGAGTTGCGCGCGTTCACACTGACCAGCTATTGTGGGCTCAGAATCATAAACAGTCATCAAACAATACGTAATATAATAAACATATATGAATATATATAGGGGGCCAGCGATTAGCTTAATCCAGGATTAGTGGAAAGATGTTTGAACATTTCTGTTCAGATATCATACAAACTATGAAATGTTTTGTCTTAGAAAATTTTAGCGAAGCGCCACGCGTCATATATATTTTTTGCGCGCGCGCCCCACACATTTTGCGCGCGTGGCTTTTCAAGTGCGCGCGGAAGATCTTCCGCGCGCACGACAAAGTTTCCAGTCTGGATCCAAGCCAATTAAGGCTCAAGTTCGTATAATATTCGTATAAACGTGATTTCACTGATTTATTACATTGGTTAATCACTCGGAGTTTTCCGAACCCGGTAACAGCTTCCAACAGAATTTCCATCGCAATCGAATGCGTTTATAGGAACGCGTTCCGGAATTTCCAAGTGCATAAACCGTTTTTACGAAGGGTATGCACGTTCTCGTAATATAATAGACACGTATGTTATGTATTTAGACTCAGTAATTCCAAAACTGTTTTCATAATTGAAATCGAGTAAATATTGGATGAGATAACGTTCAAAATATACGTACGACGAACCGGCCTTTTGGGATTTGTTATCGACAGACGCGGTCTGGGCACTGGGGACCATGGATGCAGGGGTGGGGGTGTTGGAAAATGCAGATGAGGGGTTATTGCGGAACATATAACACCCATTTATGTTAACTCTATCAGTGGTCCTAGTCAAAGTGAAAAAACATATAAGAATCATTCCATAAATACCTGTACAGTAATTCCCATTCCTTTAAAAGATAATAAATAAAGATAGCACTTCTTGTAATTTGTGTTCCATCTTTTGCAGGCCAAATATCTTCAAAAATAATAACTGGACCACTTATGTTTATTGTTGGTGCAATGGGGTACCGAGGTCTCAAATATGCATATTCTTCCCACCATTTTTCAAGCTTGAAAGAAAATTCATAAAAATTAACATCCTCTTGTTCTTTAAAGGTGTTCTTTCTCTGGCATTAAAAAGTTTTTGAATGTAACTTTAACGTTTCGACACTCCAATCTAGTGTGAACGTTGTAAAATTAGGATCGCTATTTATACCCTGATAGAAACGATGATGATGTTATCTATTAACAATCTATGCAAATAAGCTTCTGGTAATAAACCACGGTCATCGTGATTCAATGGGCGTTGGCGCTATTGATACGCCAAGCATCCAGACAAAGTCTCTGATGGTAACGTCATCATCAGTTCTACATGAGGGTATAAATAGGGATCCTATCGTAACAACAATCACCCATGATAAAGACATTAGATTGGAGTGTCAAAACGTTGGGTCATTGGACTCATTTAATTTAACTAGAAATATACCCAGTTTTTTGAATGCAAAGCTCTTTCCTCGAGTTTCTTTTGTAAAACAGGTCCAATGTCATTGCAAAACTCAAGAACTTTAGCTTTTGTTATTACAAAGTCTTTGTCACTAATGCATGGTTTTACTAAAATAAAGAGAGTACAATGGTACAGTATAAAGAAGTAATAAAATAATAGGTCAAATGGTGGCTCTTAATTACTTTGTGTACCGGACACAGAAAATGGCATGAGTAAATTAAATGGCATGAGTAAAATGTTACAGTAGCACTGTATTGAACTGCCTCATTCTTTAAAAATTCCCCTTTATTTTATCTATAATAGGTTCAATTCATGAATTCGATAATTACAGGACAAAAATAAATGGGATTTTTAAAGAACGAGGCAGTTCTATACAGTGCTAAATTTCTGTGTCCAGTACACAAAGTAAGAGCCCAAATGGTTGGTCAAATGTATTATATTGTTACGTAATGTAATGACGTAATGTAATGACGTAATGTAATGTAATGTGTGATGTGATGTAATGTAATGTATTATGTAATGTAATGTAATGCAATGATGTAATGTAATGATGTAATGCAATGTAATGTAATATATGCAATATATGCAATGCAATGTAATGCAATGCAATGTAATGCAATGCAATGCAATGTACTGTAATGCAATGCAATGCAATGTACTGTAATGCAATGCAATACAATGTAATCTTGTGAAGTATTACAGGACCCCACTGAAAACACTTCGGTGATGTGGGTATCCTGAATAAATATTATTATTATTATTATTGAATGCTTTATGCTGATTACGAAATCAAAATTAAAATCAAGACTTAAAATGAAGATATCAAAAGTATACCTGACTCAAGATACTTCATACATGTTTGTCTAAGAGGTGGTACAGGTAAATCAGGTAACTTTTCTTCATAACTTAATGTCCTGCCAACAACCCTATTTCCTGCAGACATTATCAACCTAAATACAAAAAGACACAGCTGCAGGTTGTATAATGCAGGTTATAATATATACCCAGAAAGACAATACTGTAAAATGACAACTAAAGCCTGGTTCACACGAGCGACATAAGCATAAGCAACGAAAACAAAGCATGACTTTTGTTCAGGGACGTACGAAGATAAAAGAACGAGAATTTTTCTTTGTTTCCTCTTGTTTTGCTCTCGCCTTTAAATGCTTCTTATGCTTGTCTTTGGGCCTTAGGCTTTAATAGAATCTGTATTTTATTACATGTATATTCTGAGGGTCAGCCTGGGAGGAGACCATAAATACTGCATTCATTCACAATGAGATTTATTATGAATAAGACTACATAGCAAAATATTATCAACAAAAGTGAAAATTGTATTGTCTTACCGAATCAAATATTATACACTTCGTGGTAACAAGGTCGGTAGTTGTCGTATTGTGCTCGACAAATGTCGTGCTGCGTAGTTCTTCACAATTACTAAATAATTAGCAATGGCTGGTCTTGAAATTCTTTCACCAGAGGGTTTTCGTCTTGATGGTCGTCGTCCTGGTGAATTACGGCGATTAATTGGCAGAATGGGTGTGTTTAGTCAAGCTGATGGTTCTGCATATATTGAAATGGGAAACACAAAAACATTAGTTGCTGTTTATGGCCCACATGAAGTGACCAATAAAGCCAAAGTTCGTCATGATCAAGCCATTATCAATTGTGAATTTAGTATGGCAACGTTTAGCACAGGAGAAAGGAAGAAACGACCAAAAGGTGACAGGAGATCTGTGGAGATCTCCATGGCTATACGCCGAACTTTTGAAGCTTGTATCTTGACTTCTTTGTATCCACGATCTCAAATTGATATTTTTGTTCAGGTAAATATGGAATATTTATACTTTGGGGGGGGGGGGGGGGGGGGGGGGGGGGGGGGGGGGGGGGGGGGGGGGGGGGGGGGGGGGTCAGAATTAGTGCAAAAATTATAATTTATTGTGCACTGGAAACTACATTTAATATAAAGGGTCTGCTAGGGTGGCTGATTAATAGCCCTCCGTGGTTCGTTCACTCACTCATTTGATACCCTCAATTGTTTGATGTTTAATACCCTAGACAGCATTGTACTGACTGTTCACAGAGTCCTGAGAATCTATCATGTGGATAAATACCCCAGTGTTTGCCCAACCAGTACATACAGTAGTTGATTGAATATAAGGTGAAAAACGACTTAAACTATCAATGTGGTGGCCAGGAGGGCTTTGCAGTGCAGCTCAGAAATGAAGTGGTGGAGCATATATTAGTATCGAGCTTGGCTCAGTCCTTCCATTGGCCAGTTCTCAGAGAGTGGTTTTTACTCCTGAGCTACTTGGCACAGGCTGAGCTACTAGCCTGCCGAGAGGGGGAGGTAGCCGGGGCAACTGCCTCAGGGCCCGGGTGAAATCAGGGGCCCAAAATGATAACCATCATGTAAATCCTACACATAGAATGAATTTAGGGGCCCGTAAAAGACCATAACCCTGACCTTCCCGTGGGTCTATCTTGGCCGTCAGCAGCCCTGCTGCAAAGTGCACATGGAGTTGGTTCAGCGGGGCGAGCAGCAATCGGTTCTTCAGCGGGATCCAATTCCGGCCGGAATGGTCAACTTTCTTGAGGAGTTTCAGGCACTTGTAGCCATGACAGATATGTAAGGGGACGAGGTTAGCTATAGCTAGGAGCGGCACCATATTGCATCATACAGGTAACCCCTGAAGCCCCAACCCCAAACGTGTTGTTTTAATATTATTTAAAGATCTACACGGTTCTCAACTACATGACCCAACATGATAATACGCCCACTACCTACGATGGCAGAGCGCAGACCGTAGGGATGGAGTCAGTAGCTAATATGCCGGCTGCGACAAGCAATGATGCAACAATAACAAGGGACCTGCTGATCCCCCCGACCAACGGTACCTCCTCCATCCCCATATCTACAAGTCACCCGTCTAGACGGGGAAAAATTAAAATTAAACTACAAGAATACATAGGTACTTACGGTTTCGGTGAAGGAGACGAAGCTAGATTATGGACAGTAGATACTCACCACAGTAGAAGAACCTTCCGCCACTGGGAAGGACTAGGTGTGACAAACAAACAAACAAACCAGGAACAAGCAGGTACAAACAGCCCTGCTGGCCTAGACAACTCATAAGAGCAGTGCTGAAAAAGAACAATTAACGCAAACTGGGCGCCGAGGGAAGCGGGCAGCTAAACCGCCCCAGGGAACACGAAATTAAACCGAGGGTGGGGTGAAGAAGACCCCAAGACAGGGAGGGAGAGCAAACGAGACACAAGTGAGCCGAACATGATTAAGCTAGCCCTTATTATAGTGGGGTAAACATTCCGGGGGCCCCGGCACTGAAGGCCCCCGACCGAACGAGAACTGACACCACTTATTGTTAACTTCTTTTATTAATGCTTAATAAAATACATTTAACGATCTACACGGTTCTTAACTACATGACCCAACATGATAATACGCCCACTACCTACAATGGCAGAGCGCAGACCGTAGGGATGGAGTCAGTAGCTACAGTAATATGCCGGCTGCGACAAGCAATGATGTGACAATAACAAGGGACCTGCTGATCCCCCCGACCAACGGTACCTCCTCCATCCCCATATCTACAAGTCACCCATCTAGACGGGGAAAAATTAAAATTAAACTACAAGAATACATAGGTACTTACGGTTTTGGTGAAGGAGACGAAGCTAGATTATGGACAGTAGATACTCACCACAGTAGAAGAACCTTCCGCCACTAGGAAGGACTAGGTGTGACAAACAAACAAACAAACCAGGAATGAGCAGGTACAAACAGCCCTGCTGGCCTAGACAACTCATAAGAGCAGTGCTGAAAAAGAACAATTAACGCAAACTGGGCGCCGAGGGAAGCGGGCAGCTAAACTGCCCCAGGGAACACGAAATTAAACCGAGGGTGGGGTGAAGAAGACCCCAAGACAGGGAGGGAGAGCAAACGAGACACAAGTGAGCCGAACATGATTAAGCTAGCCCTTTATAGTGGGGTAAACATTCCGGGGGCCCCGGCACTGAAGGCCCCCGACCGAACGAGAACTGACACCGCTTATTGTTAACTTCTTTTATTAATGCTTAATAAAATACATTTAACGATCTACACGGTTCTTAACTACATGATCCAACATGATAATACGCCCACTACCTGTCAGTAGCTAATATGCCGGCTGCGACAAGCAATGATGCGACAATAACAAGGGACCTGCTGATCCCCCCGACCAACGGTACCTCCTCCAAAAACATGCTCCAACTACAAGGCGGTTGGAGAAAGGTTACCGTTGGAACCTCAGCCCAAAAAAAGACTCCAACCCTCATAGCAGCGACGAGATGCGGATAATCGTATCCGGCGAAGTGCAAATGTAGCGAAGATAGGCCGAACTGGACCAACGACCTAAAGTCTGAATAAGGTGCGCGGGTATGCCAGCCGCGGCAGTAGCAGCGCCGATGCGGAAACTATGACTAGAATAATAGCCCGAGATACCAGCCCGTGATAGAATGGAACGCAAACCAGAATTGACATGGTTCACTGTTAACGGAGCGCCATTAGACCAAAGAAACAGTGGGCCAGGGACAGTGCCACGGAGAGATAAGTACGCCAGTAAGGCAGTGACCGGACATGTGTCGTCCAGAGTGCGACCCACGTATAAAAAACAGCCCTGACCAAACTGGTCCGTTTTAGAGGACTTGACGCGAAGACGGACAGCCGGAGAAGGCGCGCCGGGAAGAAGCTCGACGTCGTTTAATGACAAATGTCTTGCGGCATCAAAGGGTAAACCAGACGTGAACTCGCTGACCCGAAGGAAGGCGAAGAACGCCATTGAGCAAGCAGCCCAAAACATCGTCGCGTCCCAGGGTGATACGGCGGAGGAGAGACTGGAATGAATAGTGCGAAGGAGGTCCTGCGTGATAGGACGTCGGCGAGGACGTGATGATGACTTG
Organism: Chrysogorgia sp. JL179-B06; assembly: GCA_035772405.1. Taxonomy (NCBI): domain Eukaryota; kingdom Metazoa; phylum Cnidaria; class Anthozoa; order Scleralcyonacea; family Chrysogorgiidae; genus Chrysogorgia; species Chrysogorgia sp. JL179-B06. The sequence continues at coordinate 830,042 of JAYKKM010000303.1, read as the reverse complement.
GAGCGGCGAATGCCTTTTAAAACACGACGCAGACGCGGGGTATTCAAAGTAGGGTCCGGGAAACCAAGGTCAATATGGAGCGAGCGAACTGAAGCGAGGTAAACGCGGACAGTAGAGGAGAGAGAATGAGCAAGCCAGGTCACAAACATCATGAGCAAAAACTCGGAGGCGGGAAGTGGAGTCGGACCGGACCATAGCGAAGCAAACAAACTCCAAAATTGCCAAAGCTTTCGCTGACCAACAGCATACGTGCGGGAGGAATTCGGCGCCAAGCCGTGAGCCAAAAAAACAAAACACTGGTCCTCTAGAATGCGGTAAGCTCCCGGATCAAGTGGCTGGGTATGACGATGGGGAAAGGATCGGCGGAGGGATGAAGGCGATGGAACTCCTGGAAACGAGAACGGGAGAGAGCGTCAGCCGCAGCATTGGAGCGGCCAGGTACATGCCGGGCGGAATACGAAAAATGACAGCGACTAGGGTTAGCCGTCGAACCAAATGCATCGCACAGCGCTCGCGAGTAGACCCGGAATTCAGGATGGCATGCAACAACCGCCGAATTATCGCACAGGAACTGAACCTGCAGACGCGCCCACTTAAAGCCCCAGATGTGAGCTGCAAGAACGATAGGGAAGAGCTCTTGAATGACAATATCGGAGGAAGTAAGCGAAGTCGGCCAGATGCCCGCAAACCAGGCATTTCTCCAGATAGCGCCAAAACCACAAGCACCAGCAGCGTCGGAAACGACGAAGAGGTCGGGAAACGAGGAAACGGTAGGCATGCGGAGGAAGGCGACTCCATCCCAGGAGACGAAAAACTCTAACCACCAAGCGAGCGATTGTCACGTTGTTGGCACATTCCGATGAGTTAGCCGGACCGAGAGTGATGAAGTCATCCAAATAGTGGAAGAGGAAGCGAAGGTGGTAGTTGAACCGCAAAATCCACTCAACCATGGAGGCCACAGAGTCAAAGATAAACGGGGCTGACCGCAAACCAAACGGCAACGTCAAGTCAACGTAGAAGTGCTCACGCCAACGCATGCCTAACAGATAGTGGTCGTCCGGATGAACAGGAATGTTACGGTAGGCAGCCTCTACATCGAACTTGGCCAAGAGGGCCCCGGGGCCAAGTTGCATCAACACGGCAATCACTGTATCCACGGAGATGTAATGGAGGGAAAAGGGGTCCCTGGGGATGCCTGAATTGACGCTGTGATCTTCGGGCGACGAGAGGTCGAGAATGAGACGCCACTTACCGGGCTGATGCTTCTTGGGAATAACCCCAAAGGGGCTGCACTGCAAGCCAGGAAGTGGAGGCGCAGCGAATGGGCCGGCTACGCGGAGCCACGAGACTTCGTTTTCGAGGTGAGCAGACGCGGACTTCATGTTCCTTTCGGCAGACCTTAAAACGACGGCGTCAGTGACAAAACCAGTACGAAAACCAAAACGAATGCCATCGAGCACACATTGGGAGCGCTCGCGATCCGGGTGCTGGGCCAACTCCCGCGCGAAATGTGAAAACTGCAAATGAGTAACTTGCTGAACAGGTGGAATGGGACGAGAATGAAACGGTGACGCTAAAGAACGAGAAACAAGCAAACGAGGAGTAACGGGCTCTGGGGAAGAGCGGAGGAACGGACCCGGGCACAAGCCAGAACGAGGAGACCCCGAGGGCGTCACAGCTGCAACTGCACAAAAAAACCAAACCGACCCGAAGGGGTCGCGGGAATGGAGAAAAACAATATCAAGCGACAGGTGATAAGCCAGGTTCCAGCCAGGTCCGAACAACGGAGCCGAGCGGTACGCAATTGTCAAGCCCCAATGGACGGGGTCGAACGTAAGGCGAACGGCGATAATCGAACCCGATCGAACGTATAACGGCGATATCGAGAACCCCCATGGAGGGGATCGAGCGTAAGCGATATCGAGCCCCAACCGATGGGATCGAGCGTATAAAGGCGAAATCAAACCCCCCCCCCACCGAAGGTATCGAGCGTAAGGCGGTATCGAACCCCAACCGATGGGATCGAGCGTAAGGCGATATCGTACCCCAATCGATGGGATCGAGCGTGTAAGGCGGAATCAAGCCCGAGCCGATGGGATCGAGCGTAAGGCGATATCGAACCCCAACCGAAGGGTAGCGAGTGTAAGCGATATCGAGTCCCAACCGATGGGATCGAGCGTATAAAAGCGATATCGAACCCCAACCGATGGGATCGAGCGTAAGGCGATATCGTACCCCAACCGATGAGATCGAGCGTATAAAGGCGATATCGAACTAGAGCACACGAACCCCCCCCAAAAAAAAGAAAAACTAGGGGGAACACCCTAAGGCGTTCCGAAAACGAGAGCTGTGGGGTAAGGGGGCTGGAAAAACGCAGCCTAATGAAAAACAGCGAAAAGTAGCACGCAGCCGCCCGAAAGGACGGGGACTAGTTGGTCGCCACGCTAGAACACTTGTGAGAAGAAAAAAACCCAAAAAAAAACCGAGAAGGCCAATACACCACCGTCCAATGAAGTCACGACGGAAAGTTTCCAGAAGCGCGAGGGCGCTTACGAGGAGCTTGGGAATGAAATTTACCGCTCCGGTGGCCTTGATCACAGACGTCACACGCATGACGAAACCGACAGCGACCGAACGCACTGGAGCAGTGACCGGCATTCCACGACCGGCACACGATGGCGGACCGAGGGGACCCCATGGCTTCCCAAGGGGATTGTGCAGACTGGGAGGGGATTCCGAGTGAGGAGGAGGAAGAGGCAACCGAGTGGAATTGGAACAACTCCGGGTTCATATGGGACCAGTCGGTGAGTTGACGGGCGGCCGCATCTCGACGAAATGCCTCATCGTATTTCAGCCAACAGGAACCGAGAAACTGCTGAGACGTACGCAAAATAAGAAGCTTGTACCGAAGAAGGTCAGCCGAACGGTTCGGGCGATAATGAACGAGGACGACCGAGTAGATGGTGAAGGCCTGCACCCAAGAAATGATGTTAGAGATCGGCTTCTTCTTGCGATGCGGTCGTAAAATAAGCCGGTCGTCCACGACGGAAAAAGAGGGGGTATCTAATTCCGAAGGCTGCTCCAACAATGTAGCAAGATCCACAAACTCCCCTGACACGATTGCGGCGACAAGTTTTGACGGCACCGGTGGAAACCCGGGGCCTACGACAAAGGCCGGGTACGGATTAGCCGGCGGGGCTAAAAAACCCGATGGGAAGGATGTGACTTCCGGTGGCAAAATACCCGCTGATCCCGAGCCCCGGCAAAAGAAGGCAGAAAAAATGGGGGCCTACCTGAAGGGTTTCCAACTATCGGTTGAGCAGAGAAACCTGCGTGAGGACCAAACGACGGTGGACCGACTGCAGCAACAGAAGGAAAAAAACCAGGCATCATGTGCAGCGGCGGTGCGAGAGGCGAAACGGACGGAAAAACCTGCGACAACGGGTTCGAGAACCCGAGCTGTACTGGCGGTGGCTGCGACGATGGAGCGGCTGGTGCTAATAGCGAAGCCACATTAAATGATGATCGAGGACGGTGGGAAGGCGAGGATTACGGCTGGCTACGCGCGAGCAAACTGGGCGACGAGTGGGCGATAGTCGGAATGGAGTGGGCCAACAACAAAGCGGGCGAAGTTGGCGGTATATTGTTGTCTTCGTGAGAGGAGTCCGACAGAACCGACTGAGCGGTTGGCTCAGCGAGAGACATAATATCCTGAGGCGTGAGCGTTGACTGACTATTTCGAGATAAACGTGGCATCGGGAGAGCAAACGAGACACAAGTAAACCGAACATGATTAAGCTAGCCCTTTATATAACTCTGTAAGTGGGGTAAACATTCCGGGGGCCCCGGCACTGAAGGCCCCCGACCGAACGAGAACTGACACCGCTTATTGTTAACTTCTTTTATTAATGCTTAATAAAATACATTTATTTCATAAATCCAGAAATAAAACAATAACAACCACTGTTTCAGATGAAGCTTTTGGGGTTGACAACATTTAGAATTACTTGAAATCTACAATATTTCCACTCCCAACCTTCCCCAACCATGTGCACATCCATGCTGGTATTTGTTGAATTGAGTGCTCCTGGAAATAATCATCAATGAGCTCTCCATCTAATCTTTGAAACCAACCCCCATGCGTGCTTCCTGTGATTACTGGCGTCGAGGGTTTTGGCTTAGTCTCTTCGCCTCGTTTGCTCAGAAGTTCTCCCCCCACCCAGGTTACTTTTGGGGTTACTGGGGTCACAGCCATCGGGCTACTGTATCAGGGTAGAATGTCTGTTGGGTGTCTAGGTTACCTCAGCAAGTTGTTACAGTTCCTTCTGCCATTCACTTATTTCTGTGATAGCAGATTATTGCATGTATCTTGTTACCAGTTTTTATGTTTTCGAGGGACAAGGTTTCCTCAGTAGGTTGAGTCCAGATTTTAAATTAGCTGTAACCTGGTTGCACGTTATTGCATCTACCGAGGGAAGGGGACTCCCTCGGTAGATTGTTTGCTGGCCGTTGCATCGGCGAGGGATGCGGTTCCCTGGGTGGATTATAGCAGTTTTTTTGCATCTGCATGGGATGAGTTTCGCTGGGCAGCCAATAGCTGGATGGAGCTGCAGGACGACAAGGTTCCCTTCGCATGCTACTGGCAGGTCATTACATCTGCTGGGGGACACTTTTGCATCAACGAGGGACACGGTTCGCTGGGTGGATGATAGCAGTCCTTTACATCTGCATGGGATGAGTTTCGCTGGGCAGCCAATAGCTGGATGGAGCTACAGGGTGACTATAGGTTCCCCTCGCTTGCTGGTGGGAGGCAGTTCCCTCAGGAGTAGATTACAGGGCTCGGCATTCTGCCAGAGGACCGAGGTTCCCTTGGTGGGGTACATGCAGGGCTGGCCACAGCCAGGGATGCGGTTCCCGTGGCACGTGTTGAACAGTGAGTGGCGATTACTGTGGGATGAGGTTCCCTCAGCAAGTGTTGGGCCGTTTTACATGGGGAGAAGAGGTTCTCCCAGAGACCAGGTTCTCCCCTTGCTGGCAGTTTATATATTCTTACCGGTAAAAAAACTCAAGTAAAAAAACTCCAGAATAAAACCATGAGGCACTGTCACAGTATCGGAAAAAAACGAAGTTACTTGTTTTTAATTACTGCTTTTCAAAATTACCAGTTTACATGTACAGCACATCTTTGTGAAGAAATTTTAGAAGAGGCCAAAAACTCCTAAAGTATGTCGCACTCGTTATGTGGCTATCTACGCCAATGATATAAATTGGATTTTTTCAATTAAAGGATTTCAAATACATTCGTAATATGTTTGTCATGTAAACTTGTGTAAAGTTGGAGTTTTTATCCTGCACTCTCTGTTTTCGGAAATTTTACACCAATTACCTTCAACGCTATAGGCACAAGCATTATACATGGACACAAAAACGAAGGACGCGCAGACGAAAGACGACTGAAGGACGGTAGAAGATAGAGACAAAAGACGACTGAACGACCAGAGTGTCACCTACAGTAGCCCGCCAAAAACTGCGTTAAACGCGGTTTTCTCAATCACCTTTGGATCTGCCAAAAAATTATATTATAACATAAATATTTGGTAACAAATAGGGGGAAATATGCAGACATGATTTTCGCGTTTTCCTGTTGTGGTATAGTGCCATCTTTATTATAATTATTTTGATTAGTTTATTATATAGGTCCGTATTACTGTATATATGCATAGTCGCGCCGCCGCGAGTCAAACGCACAATCAATTTCTCTCTGGTAAAGTTTCGGAACTACCTGTAGTTTCGGCTATCTCATAGCAGCAGTATAAATGTACTCAAATTCTCTTATCTTGGGAAACAGGTCTCACAACAGCAAGTATTACAAGAATAGTTTGAAGAGGAATACAGTTGAGTCCAAAAACATTGTGCATATACATTGTATGTTCAAAAAATTTGCTCAAGAATCAAATGATGAATTAAGTAAGATCACTATGGTTCAAGCCAGACTGATACATTTCAAGGCACAGCTGTTGACCAGGAACAGATATGACTAGAGCTGAGTGGCAAAATTCAAACATTTAATGTTTCTGAAACGCCAAGAATATCGCGAACGATATAATTTGATGATAACTAATGCTAAAACTGAAGCAGAGCGAGAAATCCTTACGAAGGAGGACAGATTTGGTCCGCATGAACTTTGGGCGTCGATCAAGGCCGATAACACGAGTCAAGATATCTTTTTATATGATATGTTGCAAGCTCTTGTATTTTTACTCTTATTTCCGTTGAGTACAGCTTGCGTGGAAAGATTCTTCTCAAAAATGAAACTTCTTTGAAATCAATTGAAGCAAACTAGCCTTGAAAACCTTTTATTTATTACGATACATTTGAATACTTTGTTGATGAACTAAAACGACAAAACCATAATATACGAATGGACGTCTAGACATTTTGTGTAATGTGTTGATTTTATATATTCTCCTATTTTGAAGTTCGGAATTAGCTATGTTGTTGATCATTTCCGTGCAGGAATATGGTGAATAATATTATTCTAGCCTGAAACATCGATGAATTATGACAAACTATGTTGGCACTTTATTGCTCGACGTTTTGCTTAATATCGCAAGTGCAAAAACAATAACAAATAAAGAAGATTTCTGATTTTGGCTACGACAAGCACAAAATGCATCGTAAGGAGACATCATAACGCCAAATATGAAGCAACCTCGTACCCAGGCTTTTCTTGCAACTGAAGTACTGAACTCTGAAACTTTAGTAATGTCACCTACAGCAAAGTTATCCAATTAACTTGCCATAATGAGAATGCTGAATTGTTGAAACATCAGTAAAAGTTTTGTTTCAACGCTAGTTGCGCTGTTTCTCTGTATTTTTCGTTATTTTTACTATAAAAGGTGCGAATGGAAGGTGGGCGACCAAACAGATGGGCTTATAACCGGGGTTTATAATCGGGGGGCTTATAAGCGGGATTCTACGGTACTCAACTACTAAAAATGAACATATAAACGTGAATTGTGCTACAGTACTGCTACTGAAATAGTGTTTACGAGGTCGAGCGAAGGCCTTTCGTCAGAGAGTGAAGCGTAAAAGATAATTCTTACATTGTAATCACTCAATTTATTTTTATTTTAGATACTTCAGTCAGATGGAGGAAACTACAGTGCTTGTATAAATACAGCAACTCTAGCTCTTATTGATGCTGGTATACCAATGAAAGATTACGTATGTTCATGTGGTGTTAGTTTCATCAACGATAGTGCTCTCTTGGATATTAACTACCTTGAAGAATCATCTGGTGCTCCTCAACTTACCTTAGCAATTTTACCTAAATCTGAAAAGATTGTACTATTTAGGCTAGACTCTAAATTACATTCAGATAATCTTGAAAAAGTCATAGACCTTGCCAAACAAGGTTGTAAGGATGTATATACATTATTACGAAGGCTTGTACATGAGTTTGCCAAAGATTCACTGGCTTCTATGTGTAATTAAGATTTAAGTAAAGACTGTTACCGTACATTATAGTGCTAACAGAGAATTCAGGAAAAATAAATAAATCTTATCAATGCATTACCACATGCAAATCCAGTTCAGTAATTTAATGATTTACATACTGTGGCACTGTGCACGCGTAAAAATGCACAACGTGTTGCAAGTTGTCGACAGGGGTGAACAATGTTGTACTGCCAACTTCAATATTGTGCTGCCAACTGTGAACAATGTTGTGCTGTCAACTGTGAACAATGTTGTGCTGCCAACTGTGAACAATATTATGCTGCCAACTGTGAACAATATTGTGCTGCCAACTGTGAACAATATTGTGCTGCCAACTGTGAACAATGTTGTGTCTGTCAACTGTGAACAATGTTGTGCTGTCAACTGTGAACAATGTTGTGCTGTCAACTGTGAACAATATTGTGCTGCCAACTGTGAACAATGTTGTGCTGTCAACTGTGAACAATGTTGTGCTGTCAACTGTGAACAATGTTGTGCTGCCAACTGTGAACAATATTGTGCTGTTAACTGTGAACAATGTTATGCTGTCAACTGTGAACAATGTTGTGCTGTCAACTGTGAACAATGTTGTGCTGTCAACTGTGAACAATGTTGTGCTGTCAACTATGTGAACAATGTTGTGCTGTCAACTGTGAACAATATTGTGCTGTCAACTGTGAACAATGTTGTGCTGCCAACTCATGAACAATATTGTGCTGCCAACTGTGAACAATGTTGTGCTGTCAACTGTGGACAATGTTGTGCTGTCAACTGTGAACAATGTTGTACTGTCAACTGTGAACAATGTTGTGCTGTCAACTGTGAACAATGTTGTGCTGTCAACTATGTGAACAATATTGTACTGTGAACAATGTTGTGCTGTCAACTATGTGAACAATATTGTGCTGTCAACTATGTGAACAATGTTGTGCTGTCAACTATGTGAACAATGTTGTGCTGTCAACTGTGAACAATGTTGCGCTGTCAACTGTGAACAATGTTGTACTGTCAACTGTGAACAATATTGTGCTGCCAACTGTGAACAATATTGTGCTGTCAACTGTGAACAATATTGTGCTGTCAACTGTGAACAATGTTGTGCTGTCAACTATGTGAACAATGTTGTGCTGTCAACTGTGAACAATGTTGCGCTGTCAACTGTGAACAATGTTGTGCTGTCAACTGTGAACAATGTTGTGCTGCCAACTGTGAACAATGTTGTGCTGTCAAATGTGAACACTATTGTGCTGCCAACTGTGAACAATGTTGTACTGCCAACTGTGAACAATGTTGTACTGCCAACTGTGAACAATGTTGTATTGCCAACTGTGAACAATATTGTGCTGTCAACTGTGAAAAATATTGTCCTGTCAACTGGGATGATGCGCAAAACCTTTGGTGACTTTTGCTTTCCCATTACAAATAGGGTGACACCCGTGGTGGAGGGGAAAGGAGGTGGCGGATGCGTTGGGTTACGCTCTACCCGACAAGGCCATTAGGGACCTACTAGGCATTCATAGTATAAAATGTACGTCTATATTTGCAGTCTCGAACTTGGAAGTACGAAACGTTCAGAAATCATTATTTTGGAATCCGAATACTCCTGTTCCTGTGAGGATGAGAAGAAAAAGAGGATGAGAAGAAAAAGGTTCAAAAGACAGTGGGGCCCCTGACCTCAACCCATAAAAGCATGGCGTGAAAAATCAACGAGAATGGCCTACTAAGAATCACGTACTCCTCGAAACTGGACAAAGCGGAGAGCTCTGAAAAGTTGAAATCCGTTGAGAAACTTGGGGGGTGGGGGGTATGTTTGTTTCATGGTCAAGTGAGTTGACATGCAATGTGATTAACAAATTAATCATAGAAAGATGTGCAATTTTCTGCACTTTGTTGCACTTCCGTTTGCAAAAACGTCGACTTCATCGACTAGGTCAAGCTCGTATCCAGGGAAGACCATGGAGAACATTCGAAACAGAGTGAACATTGAGCTGGTGATACGGCAAGATCGTGTGAGAAAACTCATCGGGAAACCCAACTATTGCCACAGGACCATTTTCAACGACAAGCTAACCGCGGTCCACAAGAAGCAGATGAGGGTGAAATTCAACAAGCCCGTGTACCTTGGGATGTGCATTCTGGACATGAGCAAGACCACCATGTACGAATTTCACCATGAGTCTACATCAAGCCAAAGTATGGAGAGAAGGCTCAGTTGCTCTTCACCGACACCGACAGTTTGATGCGTGAGATAAAGACCGAGGACTTTTACCAGGACATTTCCGGCGATGTGGAGAAGAGATTCGACACGTCTGGGTATGGAAAAAATCACCCCTCATGTTTCCCAGTGGGTCGCAACAAGAAGGTCCTGGGAATGATGAATTCATGGCGGAGAGCAGGTATTGGAGTTCGTGGGGTTAAGAGCAAAGCTGTATAGCTACAAGACCGTTTGAAAGGACCTCAAAAAGTGTAAAGGGGTAAGCAAAAACATCGTGGAGAAGGGGATCACCTTTGGGGACAACAAGAGGTGCTTGGAGAGCATCAGATGAGTAGGATGAACATGTTTAGGAGTAGAAAACATGAGATCTACACAGAGGAGATAAACAAGATTGGACTTAGTTGGAACGATGATAAGCGAATAGCGCGTGCACACGTTGGACATTGGATACTGGAGGATCCCTTCATGGGGGGTGTGGGTAATTTTTTATTGATAGGTGACAATCAAAATCACTGGGGAAGGGGTGTGTGGCCTTTGTCTAGCAGCCAACGTAACTCCCACAGTGCATATCGTCAAGCTCTTTCTCACGCTCTAAGTGCTCTTTGAATCTCTCAAAGCTTCTTTGAGACTTTTCCCTCGCGTCTTCGTTAAACTTTATAGTGGGGTCAAAGTCGTTTTGTCGCAGGAGCCGACAAATATCCGCCTTGTTCATCACAATGTAGTGTTTGATCTTTCGTTGTTTACAGACCAACTTTAGGTACTTGAGCGTAAACGTCTAGTACTTTGTAGTCGGTGGTGTCTCCCCACCCTCTAGCTCCTCGCACGTCACTCCTCTAGTGGGTACCTTGTTCTCCATGGCGCTATCTCCCTTGGTTGGTCGATCGTCAACCTCAATTTCCTTAAACCGGTAGACCAAAACACCAGAGAACATCAGGGGCGATAGAGATTTCTCTGTCTGGGGGACTTGGGCCGGTCGGAGATCGCTGGAAACTGGTTCAGGCAACCATCAGAGATTTTTTGAGTCGAGGAGTCATTTTGTCCCATAGTCGACCGAATCACACTACTTACATTCCAACTGGCCTAATAATTGTTATGATATCGGCTTCATTATCAGCAGTATTACATGCGTTTCATATGCTTAAAACTGCGCGTCAAGAATTTGATAAATATTTCGTATATTAGCTAAGAGTCGATCATCGAATGTTTTGATGTAATATCTTCTAACCCTTTTCGAAAGAAGTTCTGGGAGTTCATATCATAACGTCACACCGCAGACTATCGGCGATTCCTCGGTAGTAAGATAATCCGAACTTAAAATCAACGATTAAATTTCTAAAATAATAAAGCATTATTGTGAGAATTAGGAACTGGGTTATGTTTGGAATTCTGGATATTGTTGCCGAGTAAACATGTTCGGCAAAACTTGTTCTGAACTATGCATGTACCAGCTTTACATAGAAAATTCCTTGACCCTTCGAAAAAGTTACCCTGCTTCGATTTATTTTCACTGTTGTCACGCATTAGTTTCTACAAATGTACTACATTTAATCGTTGCAGGACCAGGATACATTTCAAATATCTCCCGATACAATTAATTTCGGCAGTACACCAACAATTTTGAGTATTTGATTTGTATTTCCACACAACCTATATCAACACTTCAAAGTTTTATATCAATATATTGTAATTGATTGTATGAGTGCATGAGTGTATTTCATGAGTGTATTTCATGAGTGTATTAATGCATGATTGTATTTTGTTTTAAAGTAAATAATTTGAACCTAAGAGTATCATTAGATGTGTGAAGTTGATCGTCCAGATTGTTGTAATCTTGAGAAAGACTATTGTTGGTGACTTATAATAGTCTTTCTTAAGACTATACAACAACCTGGACGATCAACTTCCGGCATCTAATGTATTTTGTTTAATGACCCCTCTTAGAAACACTATAGGTGATGTGGTATCCTGAATAAATATTATCTCATAACAGACCTACGATTCATTGTTATAACTGAAGTGTTGAATTATTTCAACTGTTAGCATGCTAGCGTGACAATATACAAAGCATATATTCCGAAAAATAATGACATCCTGAAAACCCAAGATTTGAGTCCATATAAGACGAGACTATTCTGAAATTGTAATATTTCAAAGTCATCTTCAGACAAAGTGATTACAAGAAGATGTGGAAGATGATAGGTCGTCATTATAAGTAAGGTCATTAAGCCGGTCATATTGTTTGTGTAAGTCAGCGATGAATTGCACGTGTTCACATTCTAGAAAGTGTTGAGAAAACCGCAATGTGAAGATGACTCATAAGTACTAAATGAAGGAATGACGTATACAACGACCTACAACGATCTACACCGACCTCATATATATATCATTGTCCGCGATTCAAACGGATCACCCAAAATTGAAGTTTGCCAGCCTTCAAAACCCGGTTGGGGAGTAACTAGTATGCTCATTTTTTGCAAGATTTTGATAGCACACGTCAAGTGGTATCAATATCGTTTCAAGAAAATAAGGTGTTCCGAATAAATGAAAACGAAGTTTCGCTTGGGTCGTTGTAGATCGTTGTCAGGTCGTTGTCAGGTCGTTGTAGGCTGTGGGTCGTTGTATAGGCCGTTGTCAGGTCGTTGTAGATCATTCCTTCTAGTTCTTTTAATAGATACCAAGATGACTTTTTCATAATATAAGTCGAAATATTACAATTTCACAATAATCTCATCTTGTTATTGGCTCGAATCTTGGGTTTTCAGGATGTCATTATTTTACGGAATATGCTTTGTTTTATATTATTTAAAGTGGTCGACTGGTTGTGGTTTATAGTGTGACAACCAAAGAATGTTATAACCCAGTCTTATCACATACTAATAAGCGTGGTTATTTCTAACGCTCTACGTTTCTTTCTAGTAAATTTAATTAAAAAAAAATAATTGTGAGTGAGTCATAAAATGTTTAATAAATGGTGGCTCACGTGATAAAGGATTTAAAGTTTTAAACATCGCTTGTGAGGTTACGGTCTCGATAGTGATCGTTAAGCTCCCTCGCCATTTTAAATTATTTATCGCACTCGTGTCGATCAGTCATTGACTTATTATTGTTAGCTACTAGAAATTTCTATAACTAGAAAGTGAAGTCGGTTTCGAATTGCGTCTAGATCAGAAAAACTATAACCCAAAATATGAGTAAAGATATAAATGGTAATATTTTGACTTTATTACAAAGTCATCCATCAAACTAGCCCAGCAAAATATATACGCGTAAAAGAGCAATAATAAAATTATAAAAATATTTAATGTATAGTAATCTTACGTTTCGGATGCTTCTAGCAACATCGTCAAAGAATGAATATAAATGATAATGACATGACAAATATGTACGTAAATGCTATAATTATATAACTGTTAAAAACAAAAAAAGATACTTTGGGCCTATAACTGTTGCAAACAATAGAAGATGAGTGATCAAGATATATTGGGCCAGACAGAGGCCGTCTTCTTCATACGCGAGTAATTGCTGACCATACGGGTGGCCTACTGGAAAAAAGTGTGTTAATCCTAATAGACATCACTCACAGGTTCTGGAAGATCAATTACTTTTTCTAATGTAATGTGGAAAACGTCCAGACGTACACAATTCGAAGCATCTTCACTTTCTTTGAGAAATTTCTAGTATAACTATTAATACTTAAGTCGTAGCAACAGAGATACCAGGCGTGAATTGTAATCTTAATAGGAATATCAATTAACCATGAACATCAAGCAAAATAAAGAGCCATCACAAAATTATAAAAACATTTAATGTACAATCTTACGTTTCGTTGCTTCTCACAACATCAAATAATGAATATAAATTTATGACGATACATGGACGATCGTCAAGCTCGTAGAGGTGAAGGCTAAAAGGGATGACTCAAAAGGACCTTTACATTTTTTAGAACTACTAATCTTAACCCTAATCTCAATCTTAATCCTACCATAACCTTGATCCTAACCTTGATCCTAACCTTAAACCTAGCCCTAACCATAGCTATCCATAACCTAACGAAAAATAAAAAACAGAAAAAAACAGAAAGGTCCTTTTGAGTCATCCCTTTTAGCCTTCCCCGCTCGGGGGTGTAGAAATGATTCTGAGTCCCGGACAGGAATCGAACCTGTAACCTTCTGATTGCCGCGGTGAGACGCTCTAACCATTGAGCCACCGAGACTCAGATGGAGAGGGAATTCGCTCACAATGATGTACTGGTCCGTCCGCTTGACATATTCTGCCTATGCGGCAGTCACTATCACATGGTAGATTGGCAGTCAAAGCTCATCTCCTCAGAAAAATGTTACAGTACATGAGTCACGAAATGTTTTATAATTTTATTATCACTCTTTTACGCGTATTTTGCTTTACTTTGATAAATTGAGATTCCTATTAAGATTACAATTCCCGCCTGGTATCTCTATTGCTATGACTTATTAATAGTTATACTAGAAATTTCTATAAGACGTATTTCTCGAACTGTCCATGGCCTTCTGTAGCTTCTTTCGTAAGAGACTCGTAACGTGCCGGCATAGTGCCGTTGGCTTCGTTACGTGTCGCGTCTCCGTGTTCTTCCCTGTAAACCAAGATGGCGGACTTTTAGAAAAAAAATAGTACATGGAAATTTTAACCTGTTCATTTCATGAAGAAGATCTTTTATCCGTGTCATGTGTGACATAATTCTTGATGGAAAGAAACATATACTTTAGCATTACAGACAGTTTGTGAATGAATTTGATTAAAAAAGCGCACAATCCTTGCATTCCTTCTGTATTGGGACCACTGTGCGTTAATTCGAATAAAGGCGGACATGGTAATTCACCAGATATCAGATGAGGTAAGCTTACAACGTTTACGAAATTTTCTTTTCTGCATTAACGAAACCTCCATTGAGTAATATGTGCAGATTATTTTCCATGAGTGCTACTGTAGTAGTGTTGTTTATGCAGCATAAACCAGACTACATCATAGTGATGATTATTGATTGTCTTTTAGTGACCAAGGCTAGTCAGGAGACTGTTGTAGACCTTCATAAGTAATATGTCCATAAGTAATATGTGTAGATTATTTTCCATGAGTGCTACTGTAGTAGTGTTGTTTATGCAGCATAAACCAGATTACATCATAGTGATGTCTAATGATTATTGATTGTCTTTTGGTGACCAAGGCTAGTCAGGAGACTGTTGTAGACCATCATAAGTAATATGTCCATAAGTAATATGTGTAGATTATTTTCCATGAGTGCTACTGTAGTAGTGTTGTTTATGCAGCATAAACCAGATTACATCGTAGTGATATCTAATGATTATTGATTGTCTTTTGGTGACCAAGGCTAGTCAGGAGACTGTTGTAGACCATCATAAGTAATATGTCCATTGAGTAATATGTGTAGATTATTTATTTATTTTCCATGAGTGCTACTGTAGTAGTGTTGTTTATGCAGCATAAACCAGATTACATCATAGTGTCAGATGTCTAATGATTATTGATTGTCTGACTAAGGCTAGTCAGGATCGAGACTGTTGTAGACCGTCATAAGTAATAAAGACTGCATGATAAGTCTATAAATGTCGATTTATTAAACACAGTAAATTATTTGCAGTAGTTGTAATAAGTGCATTATGCATTATGAAGTAAGTGCATTAAATTAATTATCATCATTAATTTAATTAATTTAATGCACTTATTCCATAATTGTTTATCTGTTATAATGATGGGTAGAGTAAAAATGTGATGCTGTATAGCGACCAAGCGAAGCGAGGGTGATAATCTCGCCGCAGCAAGGATCCTTATATATATATATACTGTACATGTATATATAATAGTGATGTAAATGGCTACTCCGAGTGACGAACCATACCGGACAAGTAGAGAAAACTCTACTTGGCCCGGCTGGGATTCGAACCCATGACCCCCGGTTTGCTAGTCTGATGCTCTGCCGACTGAGCTACAGGTCAAGCTGGGAGCAGGTGGTCGAATGATGAATGAATTAAGCGGAGCATGGTAGGACCAACTCCTTATAAGGAAGTAAAAAGTCATTTTGGGTGATCTGTTTGAATTGGACAATATTTGTGCAATGTTGTGAAGGGCGGCCATTGGCGAGTGGTGATCTGACGAACTACATAAAGAGGTTTTTACGAAGGGTATACAGGCCTGGCCGTTTGAGGTATTTGTCGAGGTGCGCGTTTCTCCGCGCGCCTCGTTTGTTCTGAGAGCACGAAATCGCGCACCTCGTGGTGATCTGTCAGATGAACGAAATTGGAGTAAGTCGTATTTCGATGGCAAGTTGTTCGAAAGACTCGTCGAAGGGTCAAACAGTTGAGCAAGCTATGCAAAAGATATGTGGCAAAGGATATTGACATTCAAAAGACTTGACTATCCAAACCTTTGTCTCTTGATCGAATTGATCACATGCGTTGCTGTTCTAATTCAGCAGTCGAAAGGGCCTTCAGCTTGTTGAGTTTTTTGTTAAAAAATATTGATATAAAACTTTCTGTACACAAGAGCTGTGAGTAGCTCTGCTATGGAAATAAGTTGTTCAAAGTGAGTGGCTCAGCTCTAAGTGTAGGTCCTTGGATCAAATCTGTCTCTCTAAAGGGTTTGTGGATTTGGGAGTGGCTGACAGATTGGGGAAGAGCACGAGGGGAGTAGAGGAGAGACGGACTTGTTTCACCTGCAACATTTTGAATCTTAACATGCAATTATCATAATTTATATAATTTTGGTGGGAAGGATGATTGATGTTTATATGGGAGCGGCCATGTCGATTTCATTTCCAAATAAAAACACTGTACTTTCTGCGATAATCATATGTTGGTATCTAGGAAAACCTAATTCATAACTAATACCATCGTTCAACAAATTCATCTTCGTATTATATTAAAGCACACAAACTATATCACCAATTGAAATGAACACGGAACAGACACACCTTCGACACACCTCCAACCCAATCGTAAATCTTGGCTCGCTGCAGGTGAACCAAGTCTGTCTCTGCTCCCCTTGTGCTCTTCCCCAATCCATCAGCCGCCCCTGAATCACCCAACCCTTTGGAGAGACAGACTTGATCCAAGTCTATAACTCTACTGTAAGTGTAGATGAGATGTCTCCAGGTAGAGATTGGGGTAAAGAATCACACCAAAAATTCTGACTGTCCTGACTATGTGTCTCAGAGCACTGGTATGTTTGGTTCAATTCCCAGTTGGGGCAGTAAGATAAATTTTCAAAAAACCGTATTCTGAAAATGAAATAATAAAATATATAAATTAAGTAATCTTAAAATATAAAACTCTAAAATAATGAGTAAGAGGACTAACATTTTGAGTATAGAGGACTTAATTGTCACAGAGTGAAACATATATGTCAAATAAAAACTGGGTATATCAAACTTCATGTGGAATCTGGTAATCATGTTACAGAAATTAGCCAATGAGATACGATTAACAATAACAAATTGTATCTGATTGTCGCATGATTATTTTGCACTTAAAAGTTTGATACTGAGTTTTTATTTCACTTTATGTTTCACTCTATGATGAAGGGCCTTCACTTGAAACTTAAGATCTCCTGACTCCCACTCACTATTTTGGCAGTACAACAACATTTTTGTAATTTGTATTTTAACATTTCCTATACAACACAACCCTTTTATATACTAATCCTAAAATAATTTTCTTCATTTTCTTAAAGCTGCCTATTGTTCAAGCATGTTTTCATAATGATCCAGTTGAACTTCGTTCTCTTATCACAAGGAAGGAAGATGTGAATTCCTTGGTAAATATTTCACATTATACATGTATTAACACTAGACTATATTATTTATATTAATTGAACAGAACTCCCCCTTAACATGTATGTATACATGTAGATGATGCATGATGTTGGCCATTGAATGTTATAATATTTTATACACTGGCTTAACTGCAGTTCCTCTTTACCGGTAATTTTATTTCCAGAACAAAGCTGTATGATATATATTTTGTAGAGTTGCTTGACATGTATAGCATTACAGTACTGTAGCTGTACCTGTACATGTAGACGTTTCATTAATATTTTAATCTTAATTTACTAAAGGATCATGAAAGAAGAACTCCTCTGCATGCAGCTGCCTTCTGTGGTGATGCTGAATGTCTTAGCTCTTTAATTGTTAATGGTAAGAATTATTTAATATACAATAAGAGGCTCTACAATAGTATACCTACAACACTACAGTAGTGCTGTATATATATATATCTCAGGATTTATGGTGAAGGAAAATTTCGACTGTTGGATGTATATATTACATTTTAAGACCAAACAGGGACCAGTTGCGAAAAATGCAAGATATATATATACCGGTATATATATATATATATATATATATATATATATATATATATATATATATATATATATATATATATATATATATATATATATATATATATATATATAGGTAATATTTGGCATTTCACTCGATCAAACTACATGTTGAAAGGATTTATGGTGAAGGAAAATTTCGAGTGTTGGAATACATACATTTTAAGACCAAACCGGGACCAGTTGCGAAAAATGCAACTTAGCGGCCTTCCGGTAGGAATTGAACTCGCGACCCTGCGATTGCTAGTGCAGTGCTCTGACCACTAAGCTACGGAAGCCGTTGCCGAGAGCCTATAGTCACGAGTTCTGTATATATGGTGGTAATGCCGGGATAAGATTCTGGGTATATTATAGGTAATATTTGGCATTTCACTCGATCAAACTACATGTTGAAAGGATTTATGGTGAAGGAAAATTTCGAGTGTTGGAATACATACATTTTAAGACCAAACCGGGACCAGTTGCGAAAAATGCAACTTAGCGGCCTTCCGGTAGGAATTGAACTCGCGACCCTGCGATTGCTAGTGCAGTGCTCTGACCACTAAGCTACGGAAGCCGTTGCCGAGAGCCTATAGTCACGAGTTCTGTATATATGGTGGTAATGCCGGGATAAGATTCTGGGTATATTATAGGTAATATTTGGCATTTCACTCGATCAAACTACATGTTGAAAGGATTTATGGTGAAGGAAAATTTCGAGTGTTGGAATACATACATTTTAAGACCAAACCGGGACCAGTTGCGAAAAATGCAACTTAGCGGCCTTCCGGTAGGAATTGAACTCGCGACCCTGCGATTGCTAGTGCAGTGCTCTGACCACTGAGCTACGGAAGCCGTTGCCGAGAGCCTATAGTCACGAGTTCTGTATATATGGTGGTAATGCCGGGATAATATATATATATATATATATATACTGTAGTGTACTTCCTTCTTTTCATAATTTCTTATTATCCTTTTAGTATTTTGTCACTAAAAATCTTGACAGTTTACCACCTTTTCACTTTGCTATGTTAAGCATATTAAAAGTAATCAAGGTGGGAGGTTAGGAAGTTGAGAGAGCAATCAAATATATACTTTATGCTACTGTAATTTCTTCATGCCCTTCCAACTTCCAGCTGACAGAGCACACCAAATCATGAACCATTTTTCATGAACCAAGTCAATTGAATTCAACAAGTATAATGTGCACCCTTTGAAAAGGGTGTTTGTATCATATGCATCTCACAGGCAGGGTCTTAGCCAGGATCTGTAACTTGGGTGTCCAAATTGGCCATTGAGGGCCAGAATATCCCTGGACGTGGGGGGGCCGGGGGAGTCGCATATTTGCCGGGAATCCCCCTGTCAAGGGGTATTCTAAAGGCTAAAATTGTAATATTGTGGAAGTTATCATATATGATTAGTAAAATACGTCCTTACGTAAAATAATCGACAAAAAGTGTGAATAATCGACGAATGGTGCGAATAGCCAACAAATAGTATGGATATTTGACGAATCGGCGCTATATTCGTCAACAGTGCGGTTGTGAATGTCAAAATACATGACTTGTGCATGATAAATGTTTCACTGATGGCCGATTTGACTTAATAAAGCTACCAAAAGTACTAGAATAGTGAAAGGTGTCCTTTAGATTTCTTACTGGCCGTCCAGAAGGTGTAAAAATGGTACATAGCTACAGTCCAAAAGCCGTCATTATCCAAAAGACGGCTGGCTGGCTAAAGACCCTGCTCACAGGACAATACAATTTCATCTTAGAAACAATTTTGTTTATGATTGTTCACTTCAATAATAGTGTGGTGGATACTAGATTGTCCATGTTAATGCATGTACATTTATGGCACCAGAAGGTGCATGAGAAACATTGTACTTACTGTCTTACTGTACTGTAACATGATCCCAAATTAATAAATTCTAGGTCTGAATACACCTGTACTTGAGCTGGTACATGATACTTGAGAGCAACCTATGAACCCGACTAAGCTAATAACCATAATTCCTTAAATATATATCTTTTGCTTGCTATTTGAAGCCATGTAATAATCTTAATAAAACAAATCAGCCTGGCTAGCCTGCCTCATGTAATCACCCCTTAAGTTATCATGGTACACTTTGATTTTATAGGATCAAGAGTTAATACAAAGGATAACAGGTGGTTGACTCCTCTTCATAGAGCTTCTGCCTCGGGAAATGCGGTATGTAATTGATGTTAAAATGTTGCTGGTTTTCATGTTACTACGTCATGGCAGTCATGTTGGATAACATTTAACAAAAGAAGATCATTATATTATTTTGTTTATTTCATCCAATATGACAGCCATACTTTTGTCTTCTAAATCTCAATAAATTGGTTGAAAACCACCTATTGCTCTGTTGTATGCGACGTCACAGTGGCCATTTTGGAGGACATTTACTATAACAAAATAATCTCAACAGATGCCAACATGGCTGCCACATGCCTTTGTCCTTTGAGTCTCAAACGATTAATTGCAACCCAACCAATAAATTGCAATGCAAACAAACAGTATAGCTTTCCAGGAGGTAATTTGAATCTCTAGGCAGGCGGTTAGGATTAAGGTTACCATTGATTAGGGGTTAGCGTGGATTGAGGTTAGAATTGGGATTTTATCAGTAAATTTAGTAAATTTAGAGTGGTTTTACATTTTATTAATAAATTTGGACTAGGAGATCATGCTGTATCAGTTGTGTTCTAAGTATACAGTGTTCTCAGTAGTTCCCAGTGTTATCAGTAATGTAGTGTTCTCAGTAGTTCCCAGTGTTATCACTAGTACCTAGTGTTCTCAGTGTTCTCAGTGTTCTCAGTAGTGTTCTCATTCTTAGTATTCCATGTAGTGTTCTCAGTAGTTCCTAGTGTTCTCAGTGTTCTCAGTAGTGTTCTCATTCCTAGTATTCCATGTACAGGTGTAGTGTTCTCAGTTAGTAGTTCCCAGTGTTATCAGTAGTTCCTAGTGTTCCCAGTGTTCTCAGTGTTCTCAGCAGTGTTCTCATTCCTAGTATTCCATGTAGTGTTCTCAGTAGTTCCCAGTGTTATCAGTAGTTCCTAGTGTTCCCAGTGTTCTCAGTGTTCTCAGCAGTGTTCTCATTCCTAGTATTCCATGTAGTGTTCTCAGTAGTTCCCAGTGTTATCAGTAGTTCCTAGTGTTCCCAGTGTTCTCAGTGTTCTCAATAGTGTTCTCATTCCTAGTATTCCATGTAGTGTTCTCAGTAGTTCCCAGTGTTATCAGTAGTTGCTAGTGTTCCCAGTGTTCTCAGTGTTCTCAGTTGTGTTCTCATTCCTAGTATTCCATGTAGTGTTCTCAGTAGTTCCCAGTGTTATCAGTAGTTCCTAGTGCTCCCAGTGTTCTCAGTAGTGTTCTCATTCTTAGTATTTCATGTAGTTTCTCAGTAGTTCCCAGTGTTCTCAGTAGTTCCTAGTGTTCCCAGTGTTCTCAGTTGTGTTCTTATTCCTAGTATTCCATGTAGTGTTCTCAGTAGTTCCTAGTGTTCCTAGTGTTCTCAGTGTTCTCAGTAGTGTTCTCACTCCTAGTATTCCATGTAGTGTTCTCAGTAGTTCCCAGTGTTATCAGTAGTTCCTAGTGCTCCCAGTGTTCTCAGTAGTGTTCTCATTCTTAGTATTTCATGTAGTTTCTCAGTAGTTCCCAGTGTTATCAGTAGTTCCTAGTGTTCCCAGTGTTCTCAGTGTTCTCAGTAGTGTTCTCATTCCTAGTATTCCATGTAGTGTTCTCAGTAGTTCCCAGTGTTATCAGTAGTGTTCACAGTGCTAGTACTGTAGTTTCTAGTACTCCCAGTGTTATCAGTAGTGTTCACAGTGCATGTACTGTAGTTTCTAGTACTCCCAGTAGTGTTATTACATGTATTATACTGTACAAGATGTACAGTACTGCTCAGAAATAACCTAACAAACGTTTCTGATGTGTTCTGATTTCTGAACGCGTTTCGGATGTGTTCCAGAACGCGTTCCGGATGTGTTCCAGAACGCGTTCCGAACGCTTTCCAAATTGCGTCCGGAACGCGTTCCGGTTTTCAGAAGTTTCATATCGTCGCTCCGCCATATTTACTGTATACAAGAGATATTTTACGATGGCAAAGCTTTCGTTATATGAAAGAAATAGAGTCATTTGTTTGAGATCTGCTGAAGCAAAGATTCAAAAAATAAAAGACACTCTAGACGAGGAAGGAATTAAAACCTCAAGATCGGAAATCTGTCTTTTTCTTTCGCGATATCGAAAGAGTAGTCAATGAAACGATGCTCCTCGCAGTGGTCGAAAGCCAAAAAATAGGGTAGCTGATTGTTCTTGGGTGCTTTTCAACTATGGTTGTGCGATTTTCGGCGATGACTCAGATGGCCGGTTATCCACTGGCGAAACGTCTTCAAGTTCCGCCACTCTCCTGCGCAGAGGCTTCTTGCGCTTTTTTTAGAGTTCGGGCAAATAGTTTGGGCAGCACAGGCTGGCGGGCTGGGAGGGCGCGCGCTTTCATTCCGCATCCCCATTCTCTCCACGCGTCCCCAAAACACCTTGTGAGCCTAATACAAGCGAATATTACAAATAAAAGCGCACGAAGCCTCTGCGGAGGAGAGTGAAGTTCCGCCATTGTCATTTGTTGACCGGGCCGCGGTTTGGTTTTCGAGCTCTTGTTTGGTTCCCAGCCCCTTTGCGCCTGCAGCCCGTCCCCCGTCCCAGCCCCTTTGCGCCTGCTACGCAGGCTATTGGTTCACAAGCTCTTTATATGCATTGTTGACCGCCACCGTGATACGAGTCGTTTCGCTACAAGCCTACAACCTTACAGTAAGTCGTTTCGCTACACTACTGTCTAAACTAATATGAATATACAGTATATCTCCGGTTTATGTTTTGATTCATCCGAACATAAGCATGTAAACACGCCAATCAAAAATATAAACCCGGCCGATGATATATAAACCCGGCCGATGATATCACGATAGTATAAACTATAGTTTTTAGTGTCAGTTTAATTTTTTGTGCGTTGATAATATCGTTTGCTAAAATTTGCTTTGCTCGCTTGCAAAAGATATTGACAACTATTCTATATTGACAAACGCTTGCAACCGCAATATACACGAGTGGCGGTTGAGTGCTTGAAAACAATAAGTGATGATTCATAAAGACGTTGCCGCGTGCTCCATTATAAACTTTCCCGCAATTTACACGAGTGCCGGTTGAGCGCTTCAGCGCTTCACAACAATAAGTGATGATGCAAAAGTGATGATTAAAAAGTAGCCTAGATCAAAACGAGGATGAAAAAGCATGGCAGTCACGAATTGTTATATAGCGGTCGTTTTAATCACAGATGAACAAAATAAAGATTTGATGAGTGTTTTAAACACAGAGCGTTCATATAAAAGGTTAAGGGTACCTACCAACCCTCCGTCCACAGCCCTGATGTTTTTAAAAAATCATATGGCGTGATAATCAAACACGGAGTACAGTAAAACAAATAGTTGACAAATTAATCTTTTAAATCAAGCCCGTGTCTGAACTACTCAGTCAGGAACGCGTTCCGGTACGCGTTCGGAACACGTTCTGGAACGCGACGGGAACGTATTCTGGACGAGAACGCAGCGTTAGGTTATTTCTGAGCAGTACTGTAGTTACCGGTAGGGTTCTCATTCCTACATGTAGTTCCCAGTGTTCTTATGCAAAATTCAGCAACTCACCAAACCCATTACTTTTCTACTGTAAATCTTTTCTTTTTTTAGGATTGTATAAAGTCTTTACTAAAACATCAAGCAGATGTGAATGCAAGAGATAAAAACTGGCAAACACCACTACATTTAGCTGCGGCTAATAATCGCGTGAAATGTGCTGGTTAGTAATTCTCAGAAATTAATCTCATGGTTTGCTTTGGTTTCTGATTAGTTTGAATTTCAGCTGGATACGGTTCTTAGTTTCTAATAGCCACTCCACAGGAAAATATTATTTTGCATTAACACTCATGCAAATTCTAGGAAGGGGTGTTACACATAACGACCCTAGCAACGACAGTACATGCCAAGGCGAATCTCTAGTAAATTAACTAATATATATTGGAGGGTGTAGCTCTGTCGGAGAGGGGTTTGCGTAACCCCGCCCCCAGGGGCTTTGCGGTGCCTGGGTACGAGGTAGGGGTTTTCGCTGGGTCTTGTTGGTAGAGCAGCCACCAGACAAGCCTAAACTCGCCAACTAACTAGTTGCACAGTTGCCGAGAATTACCCTCTCCTACAAGAACTACTGTCACACATAAAGTGGAAATGTCACTTACCATCAAGGAGGACCAACCCCCCAAACTAACATACCGACCTGGAGCGACGCCAGTCGCGAGACAAGGAGTGATGAAAGAACGAGGTGGAGGACCGCGGGGCCGATGTTCGCCACCTGACGACCACAAACGATGCAAGCCACCAGGCGCGGGACAAACACCCGAAGGTACGCGCAGAGCACAAGAACTGCAATGAAAAAGACAGCAAGGCGGTGGCCCGCGACCACGTAGGCCACCAAGACAAGCCAATAAGAGCAAAATGGACAAGCCTCAGCAATGCTGAGGGGCACAGTTAACACGGACAGCGGCCGACTAAGCTGGAACATCAGTTAGACGCGCTGGAACGACACAACACCAAACATACAGCAATCCTGGAGTAGCCAGGGACACGCATACACACCCTACGTACGTTATCACCCGGAGTAGCCGGGGAACAGACCAGATGTACTGGCGCGAAACACACAAGTTAGCAGGCGAAAAACAAAACAAAAACAAACGAGACATACAGCAACCCTGGAGTAGCCAGGAACACACCTACACAACCTACGTATGTTGTTACTGGGACAAGTACCCAGCGAGCAGGCAGGGCGAAGTAAACGTGAGCGACACGCTGCACCTGAGCACGAGCCGCAATATAGCAGACTAACAACCAGTGGCCGGTATGCGGAGCGCAATACCGCCGAGCGGACAAGCAGGAGCGGAATGCAAGCAAGCAAGCAGCTCATCACCAACTGCACGGTGGCGGCGAGCGCAATTACAGCCCTTCTGCAACAGCGACAGCAGCGGACTGTGCAGCAACCGGGGAGCACCATGCAGACGCAGAGCAACCGTACAATAAGCAGTGAAGCACAGTGCAAGCCGGATGACCCCCCATACGACTGAGCAACAGCAGGGAGCACAAATACAGACCCCCAACGACTGTATGGCGACGTTGCCCAGTACGGACCCGGATGACCCCCCACACGACCGAGCAACAGCAGGGAGCACAAATAGAGTCCCCCAACGACTGTATGGCGACGTTGCCCAGTACGGACCCAGAGGACCCCCCACACGACTGAGCAACAGCAGGGAACAAATACAGCCCCCCAACGACTGTACGGCGACGTTGCACAGTACGGACCCGCACAAGCATAGTGGCTAGCCAGCCAGCAATAGCGCTCAAGGTCGCCCGCATGACGGCCCGCAGAACAGCACTGGTGGAGGATGCACTGCATATCCTGACCACCGCCAAAACTCGAAGGAGTCGCGAGAGAAACAGAGACAGGGGAAGGGAAACAGAGACAGGGAAGGGAGTCAGAGACAGGGAAGGGAGTCAGAGACAGGGGAAGGGATACATCAAGTATGGGAGGGAAGCACACGTACGAAGGCTTGTAGTCAACTAAACCCAAGGCAAGGTCAGCCGAGCTACAAGGTAGAGGTACCGGAAGTGCCCATCCCGGAAGTAAGGTACTGAACCAACACAAACACACTTTGCCTGGTATTAATTATTTTTATTACATAAATCCATTTAACACTCATGCAAATTCTAGCAAGGGGTGTTACACATAACGACCCTAGCAACGACAGTACATGCCAAGGCGAATCTCTAGTAAATTAACTAATATATATTGGAGGGTGTAGCTCTGTCGGAGAGGGGTTTGCGTAACCCCGCCCCCAGGGGCTTTGCGGTGCCTGGGTACGAGGTAGGGGTTTTCGCTGGGTCTTGTTGGTAGAGCAGCCACCAGACAAGCCTAAACTCGCCAACTAACTAGTTGCACAGTTGCCGAGAATTACCCTCTCCAACGCCACCCTCCAGCGAAGCTGGAGAAGGGATTCGAGGCACGAACCCTGCCCAATGGCGTTACTAGCCCCACAACCAGGATCAGACTAAGCACTGGGCGGAGGACAGCAAAACATGAGGAGGCGTGCGGATGTACCGTAAGTAAGCGTCACTAGACCAGCGACCGAGGGTTTTGATCAGGTGATCGGGAATCCCGGATAATGCAGCAGAGGTGGCCGCACCAATGCGGAAACTGTGGCTCGAATAGTTCCCAGACACGCCGGCGGAGGTAAGGATGGAACGGAGCCAGCGATTGACCAAGGAGGGCGACAGCGGTGCACCATCCCGGCAGATGAATAACGGGCCAGGAGATGAGCCCCGGAGGGATACGTATCGTCGTAGAGCAGCCACCGCGCAAATAGACTGTCCCGATTGACCCAGATATATAATACAACCACGGCTAAATGGGTCCGTCTTGGAGGTCTTGATAACGAGTCGATAATGACCTGCCGGGTCGAAGACGAGATCGGACAGCGACAAATGTCGGGAAGCCACGAAGGGACCGGAACACGTGAACTCACTGACCCGAAGGAAACCGAAAAACGCGGTGCAGCAGGCCGCCCAGAACATCACGTGATCGAATGAAGGCGACGATAACGCGCTGTGCAGAATCTGGAGCACGCGGTTAGTGACCGGCAAACGACGAGCTTCCAGCGATGAGTGGGACCGACGAATGCCACGAAGAAGGCGAGCCAAGCGATCAGCCCCCCGGAGTGGATCCGGGAACCCAAGGTCGATGTGGAGAGACCGGACGGACGCAAGGTACGTGGTGATGGACGAGGGCGCGAGTCCTCTTGTATCGAAGAGGTGGGTAGCGAACAACATGAGGATCCATTCCGAAACGGGAAACGAATGGAGGTGATAGGACTCACAAAAACGGAAAAACGAACGTTGCCCCGAGGAATACACCCGCTGAGTGGAAGGGGCCAGTCCCTGAGCGAGGAGGCCATAGCACCGCGAAATCAAGAGGGCGGCACTAGGTTGACCAAGAGGGCAGACGGAATCGGCTGAGGGCTGAGATTGGCGGACGGAACCAAGCGCCGGAACTCCTGCAAACGAAAGCGAGATAATGCGTCAGCGGCACGGTTGTCACGACCAGGAGAATGACACGCCGAAAAAGTAAAATGGTGAAGACAAGCTAGGCGGGTGAGGCTGCGAAGGAGATGCATAAGATCAGGCGCCCGGGAGGTACCAGAACGGAGAATGGCGACCACCGCCATATTATCGGAGACAAACTGCACACGCAGGCGAGACCAGGATGGTCCCCAAATATGGGCCGCCACCACAATGGGCACCAATTCCAAGAAAGCAATGGAGGCTGGGCGAGGAAGGAAAGACCAGGACTGGCAAAACCATTGCTGTTGCCACACGGCGCCGAAACCAAGGGCACCGGATGCGTCGGATGAAACCACCAAGTCAGGAAGCGGAACCACCGTGGGGAACAAAAAGAAGGACATGCCGTTCCATTCTTGAAAAAAGGACAGCCACCAATGGAGGTCGCGGCGAAACTCTCGATTCAACCGGATGGGATGAGACGGGTTGCGGAAGCAGCATAATAGGTCAATCATACGACGTAAGAACGTGCGACCCGGAATAACAACGCGGCAGGCATGGTGGAGGTGACCAATCAAGGACTCGAGCTCCCGACGAGTACAAGTGGACTTACGCGCCCAGCGGTAGAGGAGCTGGAGGATACGGGAGACCTTTTCCTGTGGTAAGCGAGCACATTGGCTAATGGAGTCCAGCTCGATCCCGAGGAAGACCAGCGACGTCGACGGACCCTCGCACTTGGCGAGATGTAAGGGCAAACCAAGACAGCGAAACACTGCGAACGCCGTATCCACGTGAGCTTGGCAGATGGGCGACATGGCAGGGCCAAGGGTGAGGAAGTCATCAAGGTAATGGAACAGAGGAGAGATCGAGTAATTATGACGGAGGATCCATTCAACTGCCGAAGCCACCGAATCAAAAATGAAGGGAGCGGATCGCAAACCGAAGGGGAGAACCAGGTCAACATAAAAACCATCCCGCCACTTCATGCCGAGCAAAAAACGATCCGTAGGGTGTATAGGGATGTTGCGATAAGCCGCCAAGACGTCGAATTTGGCCAACAAGGCGCCCGGACCCAACGCGACCAGAGCCTGAATGGCATCATCCACGGTCACGTAGTGCAAGGAAAAGGAGTCTTTCGGAATGCCGTCGTTGACGCTACTACCCAGCGGGGAGGACAGGTCCAGGATGAGGCGCCATTTGCCCGGCTGGTGGTTCTTGGGGATAACTCCAAACGGACTAACCTGAAGGCAGGGCCACGGGGGAGCGGTGAACGGGCCAGCGAGACGGTGGGCGGCTATCTCGGCAGCGAAGTACGTGTCAACCACCTCCGGATGCTCAGACGCGGAGCGCATGTTGGAGGAGCGGGACCGTAAACGGACGCGGTCAGGCGAGAAACCTACATGGAAACCCTGCTGGATGCCCGCGAGGACATAATCCCGCTTGGCCCCAGGGAAACCAACCGCCAATTCCCGGGTGAATTCAGCCAAGACCAGAGGTGAGATCGCAGAAATGGGCCGGGAGAGCGAGGCCGGAGCCGGCGGAGCTGCAAGAGAAAAAAAGGGGGTGGTAGCAAGCTAAGTGGGCGGCAACGAGCTCGCACCCCCCCCCCCCCCCCCCCCCCCCCCCCCCCCCCCCCCCCCCCCCCCCCCCCCCCCCGGGAGTAGCCAAGGAGCCCCGTCGCCCGGAAGAAAACACAACACAATAGCAGAGCGAGCTAAAACAACTTTAAATTGTAACAAGTAAGCAAAACAACAACAACAAAACACGCAACAGCATGAAGAACACAACAAAAGTGGAAAACCCCCCAATGTCCGAACACAAGAGGCTCAGCAAACGTTACAACAGCAAGCTAGGAAGGCGGAGCAGCAGCACCACGCGAGGGGCAGTTAAGGCGACGATGGGATCCGCGGCAGCGAGGAGTGTCACACATATGGCGGTAGCGGCAGAACGAACGCGAACTGATGCAGCGACCAGTGTTCCAAGAACGGCAGATAACGGGAGACGCAGCTGTGCCCGAGCTTTCGGGGCGCGCGACCAAAACGGATGGAGCCTGGACCCGAGACGAAGCTGCCGTATGATAATTATACAGCTCCAGATGCATGGTCGACCAGTCGGTGATGTGACGAGCCGCAGCGTCGCGACGAAAAGCATCGTCGTAATTGAGCCAAGCGACGCCTCTAAACTGCGAGAACGTGCGCAATATCAGCAACTGATACGTAAATAAGTCGCTCACGCGCCCCGGAAAGGTTGCCACCAGGACGGAGGCATAAATCGAAAAGGCCTGCATCCAGGGGACTATGTCAGTAATGCGCCGATGAGGACGATGAGCCGGGGACAGTACTACACACCCATCTACAGAAATTGTGGGACCGCTAGGGGGTTCCTCTGGCTTCGCAAGTAAGGAAGCCAGCTCCACAAATTGCCCCGAAGTAATCGATACCACCGTCTTATACGGGACGGGGTGGAAGCCCGGCCCCACCACAAACGCTTGATTCAGCGGCGGAGCACCTAGCAAGGGCGACTGGCTCATACCTGTTACATCCATTGACGGCAGCAGCAACCCAGACGAGGCCAGCGACGATAGCGGCGATACCAAGGAGGGAGGCGGCAGCAGTGATGAAGCCCCAACAGGCGGGGCCGGAGCCTGAAGCAGAGCGTGGGCCTGAGCCTGAGCCTGGGCCTGAGCGTTGGCCAGAGCCTGAGCCAGAGCCTGCGCCTGAGCCAGAGCCTGCGCCTGAGCCTGAGCCTGGGCCTGAGCGACGGCCTGAGCCTGAGCCTGGGCCTGAGCCTGGGCCTGAGCCAGAGCGAGGGCCTGAGCCTGAACTTGGGCCTGCGCCTGAGCTTGGGCCTGGAGCTGAGTTTGCATATGCGACCACACGGAGGGGACTGGGCCAGGTAAACAAGATGGCGGCGAAGCAACAGGCGAAAGTCCCGAAACGAAGACTTGAGGCGATGGACCCGGCATCCAACTTAGTAGAGGTAAGGCGGGGGAAGCAGCAGGCGATGGCGGCCAAGAAACAGCAGGGACCGACGGGAGGAAGGCCACCGAGGAAGGCTGTAAGGCCAGCGACGACGAAGACGAAACCCCCGACCACGAAGAAACCAAAGGTGGCCTTGGCGAAACGTACACCGGTGATATCGCCGAAGAAGGAACCACAGCGGGCAACGAGGCGGGCGAAAACATTGACGAACCAGAGAACGAAGGTGTATCCGAAACAGACGAGGCAATTAACGTCGAACTCGGCGGCAAAGATTGAT
Source organism: Chrysogorgia sp. JL179-B06 (assembly GCA_035772405.1). Taxonomy (NCBI): domain Eukaryota; kingdom Metazoa; phylum Cnidaria; class Anthozoa; order Scleralcyonacea; family Chrysogorgiidae; genus Chrysogorgia; species Chrysogorgia sp. JL179-B06. The sequence goes on along the minus strand of JAYKKM010000303.1, from coordinate 799,532 downwards.
CGACGAGATCATCGCCGTTTGGCGATAACATTGAGGCAGACGAAGAATCCAGCACCAAGAACTGTTGCAGATCTCCGTTCGACAAAGTGGAAAGACTATTTCGAGTCAAACGAGGCATCAACGATAGAAGCACACGTACGAAGGCTTGTAGTCAACTAAACCCAAGGCAAGGTCAGCCGAGCTACAAGGTAGAGGTACCGGAAGTGCCCATCCCGGAAGTAAGGTACTGAACCAACACAAACACACTTTGCCTGGTATTAATTATTTTTATTACATAAATCCATGTAATGTATGTGTGCTGTGTAATCATCAATTAACATATCAAGAAATTTGGATTGTTGGCAAAGTCTCCAGTTTTGAATCTTTAGGCTTAGAAATCGTTGCAACATTTTGTTTATTTCTAGTTTTAAAGACGTTACGTTCGTACGCTTCATTGTAAGATGTTAGACAATAATGATATTAGCTGTTACTTCAAGTGACGAACCAGACCTGGCAAGTTGAGAAAGATCTACCTGACCACGGCTGGGAATAGGTTCTGCAGACCTTCGGTTTACTACTATAGTCCGAAGCTCTACCACCATAGTCCGAAGCTCTACCACCATAGTCCGAAGCTCTACCACCATAGTCCGAAGCTCTACCACCATAGTCCGAAGCTCTACCACCATAGTCCGATGCTCTACCACCATAGTCCGAAGCTCTACCACCATAGTCCGAAGCTCTACCACCAACTGAGATACAAGACCTTAGGAACAGGTCGTGAAATAATGGTTCTCGTATTTGATATTTCAAAACTGAAGTCCAGTTTCTTCAATGTCGAAAGACTTCACTCTTTATCTTGTGTTGTTAAAATAACAAATGTGGGACAGCGAACTTGGGTGGAGAATATTAATTTCGAACGCGCGTTCGAATCCCAGCCGTGGTCAAGTCGAGTTTTCTCTACTTTCCACCCGAATTTGCTGTCCCAGACAACGTTATACGTTATTATACCCTCACATATAATCCACCAATCACCTGTCTCTATTAGCATCACGTGGCAGCCCAATATTTTACGATGTAGGGCAGCTACATATTGGGCAGTAACCTTTGGACTGTTTACACGGGCTGTTCACGTGCAAAGCAATGTCACTCGCGTTCTCTAAATCGAAATTTCATTGGTTGAAGTACTTTCTCGCGGAACGTGATGTGTTTTTTTCGAGTCTTTTTATTATTCTTTTTGATGAGCAGCAACCTTTTGACTGTTTACGTGTGAAGAAACATCTTTATGTTAAGATATTTTGTTCGATATAATAAAACACCTATTGGATTCATCTTCGCCCAATATTACAAAATATTTTAGTCTCGACTTGCAATATTAGGGTCGACCTTCGGTCTCGCCCAATATTGAATTCTCGACTTAAATATTTTGTAATATTGGGCTCAGAGGAATCCAATAAGTAATATTATTAGACTACGTTGTTAAGACATTAGACACATCGTAAGACACATTCGTCCGAAACGTCGTCTATGAAAATACGTAAGTACCTGTACTCTTACTTACAGCATGGATAATAAAAAGTCTTTCTACTATCTATGCTTACATAAGTATTTTTTGACATATTGAAGTTCTCTTATTTTTATTTTTCATATTATACTTAGTTCTTACAAGAACTGTTTAACAACTTCAATAATATACATATTGATACATCTACGTCTGCAAACCAAATGAAAAAATAGGTACGCATTGCGTACATGTGTCTACTGGAATTGGAGTAGCTTGCGAATTGACTTGTGCTTGAATTCCATGAATGTTCGTCAAAACGTTGTAACCCGAGAATATCCGGTCTAACTTCGTAATTCTGTCACTTGATATCTAACAAGCAAACCCTCACTCAAAGACGGTGACAGCTTAGTATACTACTTCTAGCAGACACAAAAATGTAAAGCCTTTTTTATAATAAAACGTTTGGTTACATTAACAGGGTTCTCCCTAGTTATGAGTGCAACAGGTAAAAGAGTTTTCTGAACAGGTAACACCATCTCGTCACGGGACCATAAGTACCTTCCGGGGGGGGGGGGTCTGGGAGCATGCTCCCTGGACTGGAAAGTCTATCGCGCAACAGATAATTCCGTAGAATTTCCCCCGGCCGCCCAATTTTCGCAAAATCACACAATTTCTATCTATATTAGGAGTAGTTAACCGAGTCTTTTTTCTTTAGAATTATTGATTCCTCATCTTCCAAATGTAAACATAACAGACAGAGCAGGAAGAAGTAGTTTACAACATGCTGTTTACAATGGTCATGTTGAGGTACTGCTCTTTATTTTAGTTTTTGGATAAAATATATTTTAATGAAATTGATGAAGTTGTCAAAGATTTTGAAATTGTAATAAGAGGAACATGTGGAGCATATTGTATCAGAGGTTTAAAAATTGTCAAAATGGTGGGAACGCACTTAGAGAGTAAAGAGAGGAATTAAAAAGATAATATTTATTGTGAATTTATGACAATTCTGTCAAAGATAATGATGTCATTTGCCTTCTTGGCTAATACAACTCGAATACTCTAGAAGCTTGTTGTACTGCCGAAATAATGTGTAGGGGGTGTAACGTTTTGAGTGAAGATCCTGATTATAGGTTGTTTATATGGTGACAATAGTTAGAGTAAGGTTTGATTTTTAGGTACACCACGTTTATTATTTATTGCTGAGCTTTCGACCTGTTGACTCAGGTCTTCTTCAGATCAAACGCCAACATCCTATTACGTCATATAGACAATATAGTTGATCAACTAAAATCATGTAAGTTTACAATGGCGTAGTAACGTTCATCCTAATTAATTAATTAAATAAATTAAACCACGGCATAATAATAATAATAATAATAATAATAAAAGACGTATTAGGAGCATTATACAATAGTCTCAATGCTCTTACAACAATATATTCTTAATGTTACTACATATATACCACTATGAACAAAAAACTATTAATTTTAAAAAAGAAACGTCGTAAGTGCTGACTTAAAACTACTTACATGTAATATTTCAAAGCTTATAATTTCCTTGGTAATGAATTCCACAGTTTTGGTGCTCTCTCACTGGCAACCAGTGAGATATCTCACAGGGGAGATATGTTCTGATTTTTTAACCCTGGCAACAAGTCTAGCAGCTGTATTTTGAATTCGCTGTAACTTGCTGAATTTTGATCAAGGTATCAAGATTGTTGTCCAAAGTGCTGTTTAGCGGTTGACCCTCCTGTGAAATCGTAGGATTTTTAACAATTTTGATTCTTTCATTCTTCGGGACCCCGTGATTGGAGATTCTATCTCTGTGGTCAGTCCCTGCCTGTATATGTGTTTGTCATCGGTGTACCTTTTTGTCGTATTTATTTTTTGTCTGGCGAATCTTGTAAATAAAATAAGTATAATGCTTGTCGCTAGCTAGAAGTAAATACTCCCTGTCAGCGTGTTTGGCCACAGCAGATTTATTAAGCTGAGCTATTGCGCAACAAGCCTTGTGTTCCTTCAGACGAGTTGTAATTGACAGGTGTTGTTGCTCTGAAGAAGAGCTGAGTCAACTGGTCGAAAGCTCAGCAATAAATAATAATTGTGGTGTACTCAAAAATCAAACCTTGCTTGAAATAAAGCTTATTTTTATTATTGTGTCTAAAAATGGGTCATGGTTTGACGTGCCACTTGGAAAACTTCCCAAGTGGCATCCATAAGGAAGAACACTCAAAAAGCTAGACTATCACCTTGGCTATCACCTAATTCATCTCGAGCAACTCTTAAGCCCGTTTTCCACTTCACCATTTCGCTCACCGCTAGAGAAACATTTCGCTGATGACATAATTTTTTCCCATTTTCATTGGTCGACAACTGGAAAAATTATGTCATTGTGCAAATATCTCGCTAGCGGCGAGCAAAATGGTGAAATGGAAAACGTGGAAAATGGAAAACGGACTTTACGCTTTCTACACTCTCAACTTGCCATGTGCATCCATACCTCGACGGAGTACGTCAAACCACGAAACATTTCTTTTGGCAAATTGGCAAATATCAACAAAAAATATTGAGACAGATTTTAATCACCCTCTTGCATATTTCTTTTTATGAAGAAGTAACAATCTAAACTTTCATCTGGAAAAATCTAAAGTGTTTTTCCATATAAAAAATTCGTTGAGAAGTGGTTGTATTTAACGTATAAAACGTTAATTTTGTACGTCGCCATTAAAATGGCAAAACTTAGCAAGGTGGATTAAAAGGGAGGTTATGACGTCATGGCCAGCATCAAATTGAGGCTATGACGTCCAAAGCAGTCTCGACTCATTCCTCCCAAAACTCGGCCATTTTAATGGAGGATACTAAAATGCACATTTTACACATGAGGTACGGTGATCACTAGAAAGTATACTTAAAAATAAGGTTTCCGCGGAAAGACTGAAAACTAGTTATTCGATGGTTAGTACAAAGGTTAGTACAAGGGTTAATATTAGGGTGAGTATAAAGGTTTGAAAAATAACCCTAACCAAAAATAAAACCCTTATACTAACCGTCATCCTAATATTAACCTTGTACTAACCTTCATACTAACGCTGGAACAACTAGTTTCCAGTCTTTCCGCGGAAACCTTATTTTAAAGTATTACTTTCTAGTGAGCACCCCAATGGTTGGGGTGATCACCCATGAGATACAACCATTATTTCAACGAATTTCGAAATCAAATATTACACGATAGACCGATTGCAAATATGGCGCCGATATCATGAAAACGAGGCTTTTCGGTGGTTACCGTTGCTAGGGCCCGAATCATGTTAGTTGATTGGATCACAATTGTTGGACCAAAAACAACAGCCAATCAATAAACGTGATTCGGGTCCTAGCAACGGTAACCACCGAAAAGCCTCGTTTTCGTGACATCGCCGCCATATTTGCAATCTGTCTATTACTAATTGGTTAGTCTGTAATAACAGATAGAGTATCAGATAGACTGCCTCTCGCCCGCACCCTCCCCCGGGAGCGAAAGGAAGTCTACTATCGCAGACTACTAATTGGTATGATATTTAATATGATATTTTTTTAATAATTGATATGGTTACTAATTGATTATTTAAAAAAAGTGGGAATTTTCATCAGAGAACTACTTTAAACTATTTGCTGTTTGAAATATTACATACTACAAAAATAATTCAAATTTTTCAATTCTTTCGTGTATTACTAATTTTAAAGATGGTCCACTTATTACTGTGCCATGGAGCCAATATCCACAGTTCAGATAAGAGAGAAAAACGAGCCATACATTGGGCAGCTTATCACGGTGAGAATTGTTCTTTGGTACTTACTTCGAAATCTTTGGAATTTTAAAATAATTTTCAAATTTTAATTCGCTTTAATTTAAAGTGCCTATGGCTATGAAACGAAAATTTTTATTTGATATTTGTGCTTATTAAGGATTAGATATTAGGTTTCTGATAGTTCAAACTTAAAGGACATTGGCATATGACTTAGGTACTGTAGTCGGAAAATCATGAAAATGCTCTCAAAAGAACTGGATATAATATAAAAAAGCGAAATAAGAGAATTGCAATGTGTTGATAAATACTTAAGTAAGAGTACTTATGTATATTCATGGACGACGTTTTGGACGATGTGTCCTTCAGGTAAGAGAAGGACACATTGTCCGAAACGTCGTTCATGAATATACATAAGTACTCTTACATAAGTATTTTTCAACACATTGAAATTCTCTTATTTCTCCTTTTCATTTTATATCCACACATTTTAAAAGTTGAATAAACCATGTGAAAACGCCGCCATTTTGAATATGAACGTGACGTCATGTGCTGGTAACTTTTTGTGCTACCTATCGTTGGGGCCATGTATTGCCCAGTTTATTTTCTAATAGTGATTACTTAAATAACGTTGAGAAGAAGCTTAATTTATTTGCATTTTTGCAAACACTGACCGCTTTACGTCACAGGTCATGTGACAGAGAACCCTAATTCACCTTTAAAGTGTCTATGAAGTGAAAAAATCGCTAGCATTTTTTGCTCTAACTAACAAAGTGGCACGGCAGGATCGTTCACTGAAGATTTCAAGTGAATCTGCTGCACAGTCTTCGAGCTATCAACTCTCAAAGTTTGTCCATTGGCATAGTTTAACGTTACAAAATAGGGAAAGACTGAAATTGAATATATTATATAACGTTAACATTCATGCAAGAGTCTGCGATAGCACCCCCGATAGCCCCGCGATTCCTGACCATACGCTGTATGAAACCGCACCTAATTGGGCAGTGTCCTGAACCAATTCATTCTTTGGAGGCTGTAGCTCTATCAGAGAGGGTTTTACGCTAATAGCTGAGGAACAGTTTACAGGACCCAGAGATCCACAAAGACGGGAGCGGTCTCATAGGTAGAGCAGCCCCAGGCGCGCCTAAACTCCCTAACTAACTTGTTACAATGTTGCCGAGAATTACCCTCTCCTGACCAGAACTACTGTCACACATAAAGTGGAGAAAAACACTTACCGTATAATAAAAAATTACCCCTACTACAGCCTACCGCCTGCACAATGCCTGCAGGGAACCAAACAAGGCCCGACCTTGAAGTTTGACCCAAACCAGAGCCACATCAAGCTAGAGGATGGAGATGACTGGGACATTTCCTATGGAGGATTGCCTTAGGAGCATTGCTGTGAAGAGAATATAGCTGCGAACATGCACAAGAACAGACGACATTTAAGTTGATGGAACAACAAAAGAGATTGCACACAGTAAACACATGCAGCAGAACAGGAGACAAACAAGCATTTTAGTTATCACCCAGTATAGCTGGGGAGCAGACCAGTTCTACTGGCGCGATTGTACACACTAACAGTAAAATATCACCCGGAGTAGCCGAGTGGGGGGTCATCCGGGTCCGTACTGGGCAACGTCGCCGTACAGTCGTTGGGGGACTCTATTTGTGCTCCCTGCTGTTGCTCAGTCGTGTGGGGGGTCATTCGGTTCAACTGCTGCTAGCGCTTGTGCGGGTCCGTATATTCTGCAACGTTGCTTATCGTTCAGCCGTTGGGGGACTGTATTTGCGCCATGTCTTTGCTTGCATATTGTCGGCAGCCGCCAGTATTTGCTTTCTTCTGCGGGCTACCTTCTTTTATGTTTGTCTCCTGTTCTGCTGCATGTGTTTGCTCCATCGCACCAGTAATCTGGTTCGATGCTTAGCTACTATTTTAATGTTAGTGTGTCTACAATCGCGCCAGTACATCTGGTTTATTCCCCGGCTATTCTGGGTGACTTCCTTTGTGTTTGTCTCCTGTTCTGCTGTATGTGTTGTCTATGTATCCATTAACATCAGTGTACCGTCGCGCCAGTGCATCTGGTCCGCTGTTTTGGCTACTATTTTAATGTTAGTGTATGTACCATCGCGCCAGTACATCTGGTTTGTTCCCCGGCTATTCTGGGTGACTTAATTTAATTTATGTTTGTCTCCTGTTCTATTGCGCACACGACTGAGCAACAGCAGGGAGCACAAATAGAGTCCCCCAACGACTGTACGGCGGTGTTGCCCAGTACGGACCCGGATGACCCCCCACACGACTGAGCAACAGCAGGGAGCACAAATAGAGTCCCCCAACGACTGTACGGCGGTGTTGCCCAGTACGGACCCAGAGGACCCCCCACACGACTGAGCAACAGCAGGGAGCACAAATACAATCCCCCAACGACTGTATGGCGACGTTGCCCAGTACGGACCCAGAGGACCCCCCACACGACTGAGCAACAGCAGGGGCACAAATACAGTCCCCCAACGACTGTACGGCGACGTTGCCCAGTACGGACCCGCACTAGCAGCTAGCCAGCAAGCAACAGCTGAATGAAAGCAAAGTAGCACAGTCCGAAGCACGGGAGCACAATACTAAGCTATGTTAGATGAGGGTTGGGTGGGAGGGAACGAAGTATCGTGTACGGCGAACAGCGCACGAATAAGCCCTGAAGTGGAGGACCGTCAGATGCCACGAGTTTTGCATTGACGTAAGGCATTCAGTGCACACACCCTGAATATCTATATAGGGCCACAAGACCGGCAGCACACTTACTTTGCATGATGTTAATTATTTTTATTGCATAAATCCATTTAATAAATAACGTGTTGATAATTATACGTAATAACGTGTTAACGTTTAAATAACGTGTTGATAAATAACGTTTTGATAAATAACGTTTTGATAAATAACGTGTTGATAAATAACGTGTTGATAAATAACGTGTTGATAAATAATGTGTTGATAAATAACGTGTTGATAAATAACGTGTTGATAAATAACGTGTTGATAAATAACGTGTTGATAAATAACGTGTTGATAAATAACGTGTTGATAAATAACGTGTTGATAAATAACGTTTTGTAAATAACGTGTTGATAAATAATGTGTTGATAAATAACGTGTTGATAAATAACGTGTTGATAAATAATGTGTTGATAAATAACGTGTTGATAAATAACGTGTTGATAAATAACGTTTTGATAAATAACGTGTTGATAAATAACGTGTTGATAAATAACGTGTTGATAAATAACGTTTTGATAAATAACGTGTTGATAAATAACGTGTTGATAAATAACGTGTTGATAAATAATGTGTTGATAAATAACGTGTTGATAAATAACGTTGATAAATAACGTTTTCATAAATAACGTTTTCATAAATAACGTATTGATAAATAACGTTTTGACAAATAACGTTTTGATAAATAACGTGTTGATAAATAACGTGTTGATAAATAACGTGTTGATAAATAACGTGTCGATAAATAACGTATTGATAAATCACGTTTTGTTAAATAACGTGTTGATAAATAACGTGTTGATAAATAACGTGTTGATAAATAACGTGTTGATAAATAACGTTTTGATAAATAACGTGTTGATAAATAGCGTGTTGATAAATAACGTGTTGATAAATAACATGTTGATAAATAACGTGTTGATAAATAACGTGTTGATAAATAACGTGTTCTTGGAAAGTTTCCCCTATTGTCCCTCGGTTACCAAGGTGACATCTTGTTTTAATCCTATACGTTTCTAATAGACTAATAGGAGGATAAGACTCACTTTCTTTTTATTTTTATTCCAAAGCATTCAGAATAAAAGCTACGATATTGCTGCGTGAATGTCAACATTAACTTTTCACTATTGATAGGTCATATCACATGCTTGGAGATGTTGATTGAAAGTGGTGGCGAAGTTGAGTGTAGAGACAAAAAGGTATTTTTATTATTTCATTAATATATCTTGTTTAATATTAATAACAATAATAATAGCTTTAGGAGCGCTACACTAATTCTCAGCTCTCTTACATAGAATAATATAAGAAAATCAATGTTAAAAATTAGTAACATCGAGTAAAATATGTACTAAAAAGATATGTTTTAAGTAAAGACTCCTATCTAACGTTTGGGAATTTTACATATTCATAATATTTGGGTCTTCCTGAGCAAAATCATAATATATCTTGTCAGCCGAAAATTTCATTTTCATGGACTTTTTTGCTGTTAAAGTTATCGGATGTGATGTCACAAGAGGCATTTTTGTGGCAAGTTTCAAAAGAAAACTGGTTTGGAACATTGGAATGCCTCTTGTGACATCACATCCGGTACCTTTGACAGCGAAAATCTCCATGAAATTTTCGGCTGACAATATATATTATGATTTTGTTCAGGAAGACTGGAAGACCCAAATATTACGTAATATTTCAAAGCCGACAATGCGGACTTGACCGGATTTCAAGTCCGTGCAATTTGTTGCTGTTAGAGGCAAGGCCGAGGACTGTAACTAATTGCAAGGACTTGAAATCCGGTCAAGTCCGACTTGGAAACTTTGAAATGGCATCTCAAAGTCAAACACGTCAGTATTTACAGAGAAATTTGAGGTTGAAATCGTCAAAATCCTATGCTAATTATGATTCCATATCCAGTTGTCCATCACGGAGTTGATTTTCTATGTTTTTGGTTCATGAATTATTAATGAGTTTGAGATGGATATGTAAAATCCCCAAACATGAGATGGGCACTTTAAAGTTTCCGCATTGCGGACATATAAAGGAATAGAGTACCAACGTTTTTGAGCTATCACCATGAATGCTCTGTCAATATTAACAGACGATTATTTTCATTTTTTTGTAGCTTTACACGCCTCTTCATTCCGCTGCTGCTGGGGGTCAGCTAAGTGCTATGAAAACCTTAATGAATGCTGGCGCTATGGTAATAATAATATTTAATTCTTATATTGCACAGTTTCCATATTAATATGATCAAAGGTGCATTACATTATTAGGACGGAGATCAAACGTGGCCGCGTAGAAGGTATATTAAAGGCGCTCCAGACAGCCAGCATACGACCCATGTCTGACCACGAAGCATAGCTAAGATCTTAAGCATTGATTTTACAGATAGAGGGGGGTGAAGAACCCGCAGAAAAACCTCTCGAAGTACAGGAGAGAACCAACAACTCTTCTCACGTGAGTCTGAAGTTCTGGAGTCAACACGGTAATACCAGAAAAATGTAGTGTTTAAATTTTGACTTCATCCAATCATAGGGCCGTGCTTATGGAGTTCTCGTTCCAGTCTATATATAGTTCAATATATATAGTTCAATATATATAGTTCAATGCTACGACTTTATCACGTCAGCAAAAGGATGACGCAAGCAATTCATGGCGCCAAAACTGACGAATCTCGCAGTCGTATCTAAAGCTCGTTTATTATTACTAAGCTACACTCTGATGACACTATTTTACTATAAACTTAAGTACCTAAAGTACAATGTTTTTATAGATTGATACTCCAAACACAATACTGATGACACTATTTTATTATAAACTTAAGTACCTAAAGTACAATGTTTTTATAGATTAATACTCCAAACACAACACTAATGACACTATTTTAGTATAAACTTAAGTACCTAAAGTACAATGTTTTTATAGATTGATACTCACAACACTGATGACACTATTTTACTATAAACTTAAGTACCTAAAGTACAATGTTTTTATAGATTGATACTCCAAACACAATACTAATGACACTATTTTAGTATAAACTTAAGTACCTAAAGTACAATGTTTTTATAGATTAATACTCCAAACACAACACTCTGATGACACTATTTTAGTATAAACTTAAGTACCTAAAGTACAATGTTTTTATAGATTAATACTCCAAACACAACACTGATGACACTATTTTAGTATAAACTTAAGTACTTAAAGTACAATGTTTTTATAGATTAATACTCCAAACACAACACTGATGACACTATTTTAGTATAGACAACTCGGACTCGTTGTCTAATTGTTAAATAAACTTAAGTACCTAAAGTACAATGTTTTTATAGATTGATACTCACAACACTGATGACACTATTTTAGTATAAACTTAAGTACCTAAAGTACAATGTTTTTATAAATTGATACTCCAAACACAACACTGATGACACTATTTTAGTATAAACTTAAGTACCTAAAGTACAATGTTTTTATAGATTGATACTGCAAACACAACACTAATGACACTATTTTAGTATAAACTTAAGTACCTAAAGTACAATGTTTTTATAGATTGATACTCACAACACTGATGACACTATTTTACTATAAACTTAAGTACCTAAAGTACAATGTTTTTATAGATTGATACTCCAAACACAATACTAATGACACTATTTTAGTATAAACTTAAGTACCTAAAGTACAATGTTTTTATAGATTAATACTCCAAACACAACACTCTGATGACACTATTTTAGTATAAACTTAATTACCTAAAGTACAATGTTTTTATAGATTGATACTCCAAACACAACACTGATGACACTATTTTATTATAAACTTCTATAAGTACCTAAAGTACAATGTTTTTATAGATTGATACTCACAACACAACACAACACTGATGACACTATTTTAGTATAAACTTAATTACCTAAAGTACAATGTTTTTATAGATTGATACTCCAAACACAACACTAATGACACTATTTTAGTATAAACTTAAGTACCTAAAGTACAATGTTTTTATAGATTGATACTCACAACACAACACTAATGACACTATTTTAGTATAAACATAAGTACCTAAAGTACAATGTTTTTATAGATTGATACTCCAAACACAACACTAATGACACTATTTTAGTATAAACTTAAGTACCTAAAGTACAATGTTTTTATTGATTGATACTCACAACACAACACTAATGACACTATTTTACTATAAACATAAGTACCTAAAGTACAATGTTTTTATAGATTGATACTCACAACACAACACTGATGACACTATTTTAGTATAAACTTAAGTACCTAAAGTACAATGTTTTTATAGATTGATACTCACAACACTAATGACACTATTTTAGTATAAACTTAAGTACTTAAAGTACAATGTTTTTATAGATTGATACTCACAACACAACACTAATGACACTATTTTAGTATAAACTTAAGTACCTAAAGTACAATGTTTTTATAGATTGATACTCCAAACACAACACTAATGACACTATTTTAGTATAAACTTAAGTACCTAAAGTACAATGTTTTTATAGATTGATACTCACAACACAACACTGATGACACTATTTTAGTATAAACTTAAGTACCTAAAGTACAATGTTTTTATTGATTAATACTCCAAACACAACACTAATGACACTATTTTAGTATAAACTTAAGTACCTAAAGTACAATGTTTTTATAGATTGATACTCACAACACAACACTAATGACACTATTTTAGTATAAACTTAAGTACCTAAAGTACAATGTTTTTATAGATTGATACTCACAACACTAATGACACTATTTTAGTATAAACTTAAGTACCTAAAGTACAATGTTTTTATAGATTGATTCTCCAAACACAATACTAATGACACTATTTTACTATAAACTTAAGTACCTAAAGTACAATGTTTTTATAGATTGATACTCCAAACACAATACTGATGACACTATTTTAGTATAAACTTAAGTACCTAAAGTACAATGTTTTTATAGATTGATACTCACAACACTGATGACACTATTTTAGTATAAACTTAAGTACCTAAAGTACAATGTTTTTATAGATTGATACTCCAAACACAACACTAATGACACTATTTTAGTATAAACTTCTATAAGTACCTAAAGTACAATGTTTTTATAGATTGATACTGCAAACACAACACTAATGACACTATTTTAGTATAAACTTAAGTACCTAAAGTACAATGTTTTTATAGATTGATACTCCAAACACAACACTAATGACACTATTTTAGTATAAACTTAAGTACCTAAAGTACAATGTTTTTATAGATTGATACTCACAACACTAATGACACTATTTTAGTATAAACTTAAGTACCTAAAGTACAATGTTTTTATAGATTGATTCTCCAAACACAATACTAATGACACTATTTTACTATAAACTTAAGTACCTAAAGTACAATGTTTTTATAGATTGATACTCACAACACTGATGACACTATTTTAGTATAAACTTAAGTACCTAAAGTACAATGTTTTTATAGATTGATACTCCAAACACAACACTAATGACACTATTTTAGTATAAACTTCTATAAGTACCTAAAGTACAATGTTTTTATAGATTGATACTCCAAACACAACACTAATGACACTATTTTAGTATAAACTTAAGCACCTAAAGTACAATGTTTTTATAGATTGATACTCCAAACACAACACTAATGACACTATTTTAGTATAAACTTAAGTACCTAAAGTACAATGTTTTTATAGATTGATACTCACAACACAACACTAATGACACTATTTTACTATAAACTTAAGTACCTAAAGTACAATGTTTTTATAGATTGATACTCCAAAAGACACTATTTTAGTATAAACTTAAGTACCTAAAGTACAATGTTTTTATAGATTGATACTCCAAACACAATACTAATAAAACTATTTTACTATAAATTTAAGTACCTAAAGTACAATGTTTTTATAGATTGATACTCACAACACAACACTGATGACACTATTTTAGTATAAACTTAAGTACCTAAAGTACAATGTTTTTATAGATTGATACTCCAAACACAACACTAATGACACTATTTTAGTATAAACTTAAGTACCTAAAGTACAATGTTTTTATAGATTGATACTCACAACACAACACTGATGACACTATTTTAGTATAAACTTAAGTACCTAAAGTACAATGTTTTTATAGATTGATACTCACAACACAACACTAATGACACTATTTTAGTATAAACTTAAGTACCTAAAGTACAATGTTTTTATAGATTGATACTCACAACACAACACTGATGACACTATTTTAGTATAAACTTAAGTACCTAAAGTACAATGTTTTTATAGATTGATACTGCAAACACAACACTAATGACACTATTTTAGTATAAACTTAAGTACCTAAAGTACAATGTTTTTATAGATTGATACTCACAACACAACACTAATGACACTATTTTAGTATAAACTTAAGTACCTAAAGTACAATGTTTTTATAGATTGATACTCCAAACACAACACTAATGACACTATTTTAGTATAAACTTAAGTACCTAAAGTGCAATGTTTTTATAGATTGATACTCACAACACTAATGACACTATTTTACTATAAACTTAAGTACCTAAAGTACAATGTTTTTATAGATTGATACTCCAAACACAATACTAATGACACTATTTTACTATAAACTTAAGTACCTAAAGTACAATGTTTTTATAGATTAATACTCCAAACACAACACTCTGATGACACTATTTTAGTATAAACTTAATTACCTAAAGTACAATGTTTTTATAGATTGATACTCCAAACACAATACTGATGACACTATTTTAATATAAACTTTATAAGTACCTAAAGTATAATTTTTTTATAAATTGATACTCCAAACACAATACTGATGACACTATTTTAGTATAAACTTAAGTACCTAAAGTACAATGTTTTTATAGATTGATACTCACAACACTAATGACACTATTTTACTATAAACTTAAGTACCTAAAGTACAATGTTTTTATAGATTGATACTCCAAACACAACACTGATGACACTATTTTACTATAAACTTAAGTACCTAAAGTACAATGTTTTTATAGATTGATACTCCAAAAGACACTATTTTAGTATAAACTTTATAAGTACCTAAAGTATAATTTTTTTATAAATTGATACTCCAAACACAATACTGATGACACTATTTTAGTATAAACTTAAGTACCTAAAGTACAATGTTTTTATAGATTGATACTCACAACACAACACTGATGACACTATTTTAGTATAAACTTAAGTACCTGAAGTACAATGTTTTTATAGATTGATACTCCAAACACAACACTCTGATGTCACTATTTTAGTATAAACTTAATTACCTAAAGTACAATGTTTTTATAGATTGATACTCCAAACACAACACTCTGATGACACTATTTTACTATAAACTTAAGTACCTAAAGTACAATGTTTTTATAGATTGATACTCACAACACAACACTGATGACACTATTTTACTATAAACTTAAGTACCTAAAGTACAATGTTTTTATAGATTGATACTCCAAACACAACACTCTAATGACACTATTTTACTATAAACTTAAGTACCTAAAGTACAATGTTTGTATAGATTGATACTCACAACACAACACTGATGACACTATTTTAGTATAAACTTAAGTACCTAAAGTACAATGTTTTTATAGATTGATACTCCAAACACAACACTCTGATGTCACTATTTTAGTATAAACTTAAGTACCTGAAGTACAATGTTTTTATAGATTGATACTCCAAACACAATACTGATGACACTATTTTAGTATAAACTTAAGTACCTAAAGTACAATGTTTTTATAGATTGATACTCACAACACAACACTAATGACACTATTTTAGTATAAACTTAAGTACCTAAAGTACAATGTTTTTATAGATTGATACTCACAGCACTAATGACACTATTTTACTATAAACTTAAGTACCTAAAGTACAATGTTTTTATAGATTGATACTCACAACACTAATGACACTATTTTAGTATAAACTTAAGTACCTAAAGTACAATGTTTTTATAGATTGATACTCCAAACACAACACTGATGACACTATTTTACTATAAACTTAAGTACCTAAAGTACAATGTTTTTATAGATTGATACTCCAAACACAACACTAATGACACTATTTTACTATAAACTTAAGTACCTAAAGTACAATGTTTTTATAGATTGATACTCACAACACTGATGACACTATTTTAGTATAAACTTAAGTACCTAAAGTACAATGTTTTTATAGATTGATACTCACAACACTAATGACACTATTTTACTATAAACTTAAGTACCTAAAGTACAATGTTTTTATAGATTGATGCTCCAAACACAATACTAATGACACTATTTTAGTATAAACTTAAGTACCTAAAGTACAATGTTTTTATAGATTGATACTCCAAACACAATACTGATGACACTATTTTAGTATAAACTTAAGTACCTAAAGTACAATGTTTTTATAGATTGATACTCCAAACACAATACTGATGACACTATTTTAGTATAAACTTAAGTACCTAAAGTACAATGTTTTTATAGATTGATACTCACAACACTAATGACACTATTTTACTATAAACTTAAGTACCTAAAGTACAATGTTTTATTGTTTTTATAGATTGATACTCCAAACACAACACTAATGACACTATTTTAGTATAAACTTAAGTACCTAAAGTACAATGTTTTTATAGATTGATACTCCAAACACAACACTAATGACACTATTTTAGTATAAACTTAAGTACCTAAAGTATAATGTTTTTATAGATTGATACTCCAAACACAACACTAATGACACTATTTTAGTATAAACTTAAGTACCTAAAGTACAATGTTTTTATAGATTGATACTCCAAACACAACACTAATGACACTATTTTAGTATAAACTTAAGTACCTAAAGTACAATGTTTTTATAGATTGATACTCCAAACACAACACTAATGACACTATTTTAGTATAAACTTAAGTACCTAAAGTACAATGTTTTTATAGATTGATACTCCAACCACAATACTGATGACACTATTTTAGTATAAACTTAAGTACCTAAAGTACAATGTTTTTATAGATTGATACTCACAACACTAATGACACTATTTTACTATAAACTTAAGTACCTAAAGTACAATGTTTTTATAGATTGATACTCCAAACACAACACTGATGACACTATTTTACTATAAACTTAAGTACCTAAAGTACAATGTTTTTATAGATTGATACTCCAAACACAACACTAATGACACTATTTTAGTATAAACTTAAGTACCTAAAGTACAATGTTTTTATAGATTGATACTCAAAACACTAATGACACTATTTTACTATAAACTTAAGTACCTAAAGTACAATGTTTTTATAGATTGATGCTCCAAACACAATACTAATGACACTATTTTAGTATAAACTTAAGTACCTAAAGTACAATGTTTTTATAGATTAATACTCCAAACACAACACTCTGATGACACTATTTTAGTATAAACTTAATTACCTAAAGTACAATGTTTTTATAGATTGATACTCCAAACGCTTCAGGCAACACCCCACTCCATGTTGCTTGCTATAATGGCCAAGATGTTGCCATTGAAGAGCTCATTAACAACGGTGCTAATGTAAATTGTGCTAATTATAAAGGACTGGTGAGTAACATACAGTAACATACATTCATTCACTATTGCAGACCAATATCGAGTATTTAACATCTGATCATCTTGTCAAGATATTGACAACTTTTCAAGCTGACCTAAATTCTGCATCCTCTATAAACATTTAAATATTCAATTTATAATCGCTCCTATATATTAGAGTTATAAAATAATATATTCTAGAGCAAGTAACCCACCTAAAACTGTCACTAAAGAGTAAAGTCAAAACCCGAACAGACCCTCTGGCGACCTAGAGGGTGTTTGTGGGACCTAGAGGGGGTTTGTTGGACTTAGAGGGACCCAGCGAAATATTTGCCTCATTTTTATCGAACCACAACCTAAACCTCTGGGTGATGCAGTACTACAATGTCACTGGAGCCACCTTTTGCACAATGAAATTCGTTTGTTGTTTATAATCATTGTTCATTTGTATAATTAGTCGTATTCTCCTTTTCTTGTAAGAAGACATACCTGGTTTAATTCTGTAAACTTCCAATAATGCCCTCCCTCCCCCAGCCTCAAATATAAACCCATGTCTTTGTTCTGATCCTTCTGGTTCCGGGGAAACGATTCTCCAGCAGTATAACCAAATAAACACGTTTTCCAATGATTTATTTTGGGTGTTTTTGTGCGGTAAAAGGAGAATGCTACAATCTAGCCAAATACGACCCCCATAGAGAGGATCTCCAGCCAATCAGGGCCGCTCTTGTATAAAATGGCGCCAAAATAGACAATGGGCCAATCAGAGCGGCTGTACTTTGTAAAATATCAAACAACATAAAAATGGACCAAATGGCCAGATCATGCTTATTGCCCTTGTTCATTTCATATTGTTATTTTTGCAATAAAGCTTGCGTTCACGTGTTTTTAGCAACGCCCGCCTGCAGTAATAAGCCAAAGCTATTTTGAAACGCAAAATTCCCTGCAATAATAAGCCCCCTGTAATAATAAGGCCCCCCCCTGCAATATAATGCCCAACTCCTTTCGGATTATTTTCACAAGTTTATTTCCATATGTTATTTTCTCGGAAAGTCGGCGGAGTTTTATGAAATACTTTATGTAAGCAATAACACAAGTGCGCAATGCATCACCCCAAGAATCTTTACCTCAACCAATTAACTTAGGTTGGAAATAGGGGTGAAAATAAAGCCATAAATAATAATTTTTCTATTTCATTCATATCTCTTAGACTCCACTTCATTATGCCGCGGCATCAGAAAATGCTGACATGGCTCTTGAGATTTTACTTCACGAAGGAGCCAACCCGAACATAAAAGTAAGACTGTTGAATGGTGGTGATGAAAGAATGACTGTTGAATGGTGGTGTTGAAAGAAAGACTGTTGAATGGTGGTGGTGAAAGAATGACTGTTGAATGGTGGTGATGGTGGTGTTGAAAGAAAGACTGTTGAATGGTGGTGTTGAAAGAATGACTGTTGAATGGTGGTGATGGTGGTGTTGAAAGAAAGACTGTTGAATGGTGGTGTCGAAAGAAAGACTGTTGAATGGTGGTGTTGAAAGAAAGACTGTTGAATGGTGGTGATGGTGGTGTTGAAAGAAAGACTGTTGAATGGTGGTGATGGTGGTGTTGAAAGAATGACTGTTGAATGGTGGTGATGGTGGTGTTGAAAGAAAGACTGTTGAATGGTTGTGTCGAAAGAAAGACTGTTGAATGGTGGTGTTGAAAGAAAGACTGTTGAATGGTGGTGATGGTGGTGTTGAAAGAAAGACTGTTGAATGGTGGTGGCGAAATAATACTGTTGTTGTTGAATGTAGGTGATGAAAGAAAGACTGTTCTCTGAATGTTGGTGGTGAAAGGTTCTATTTTGCAAGATCTTATAATTCATTTTATTTCTTTAGTGCAAGAAAAGCCAAACTCCACTTCACTTGGCAGCATTGAGTGGAAGAACTAAACGAGGACAAACATTACTTCAACACTGTAAGGAATACATTGGTGTTTGTTCATTTTAAAAACATATTTCATGAAAATACTTATATGCTTGTTGGAACGGTCAATGAACTGGCAAACTACTCGTGAGCCTCGTGGTTTCGTTTCTTATCAACGATTCTTTTTGTTGCTCGTAGAATTCATGGCCTCGTGTTTTTTATATGCCAAATAAGAAAGGTCTCCAAATAGGACTTCTCAGCTTCAGTTCTTATATGTATTCCATCCCACATCCCCATTCATCTCTCTAATACACTTGCTTCGAACGTACAAGTGTACTGTACTTATATAATTTTTTTTAATATAGTATCTCCATGCTGATTACATGTTCTTAAAAAGCTATGACCATTAGTTTTAATCTACTTATTCTTCTTTATTAGTTTAATGTACTTCTTCTTTATCTATATTACAAATTTATTTTATTTTTAAATACTTACATGCTCTTAAAAAGCTATGACCATTAGTTTTAATCTACTTCTTCTTCTTTATTAGTTTTAATCTACTTATTCTTCTTTATTAGTTTTAATCTACTTATTCTTTATCTCTAGCCGCTTTTGTCAATGCTCCTGACAACAACGGCAACACCCCACTTCATCTGGGCGCTTACTATGGCCAAGAAATTGTAGTATGTGTCTTGTTGGCCAGCGGTGCAGATCATAAAAAGTAAGTACTGAACATACTGAGGTCGAATGTTTCTAGTGAAGGTCCTTGGTGAGTACTAGCACTCTCTCACTAGTCTTCGTTCGAAATATTAGACCTCCTACACCATATATTCTACAATACAGAGTATTTGATTGATAAAACAAAGGAAATCAGTGGCATAGTGGAGATTTGGGTTATGCTACTCACTATCTATCTTATTAACAATTAGACAACGAGCCCGAGTTGTCTATGACCAGATAGTTTTAGTATACTCCATAGGCATAAGCGAATTCATTTTCTTGTTCGAAAATGTCAAATTAAACAATTTTCCATCATGTTTTCATGATTTCATCACTCGTATGTAAATTTTAGCGGACGCCATGTTTGGCCTAGATCTCAGGTTTGGCTTGTAGCGTGAATATGTCGTGGCTTTTGATTGGTCAGGATAGGAATATTCCAGTTATAAGAAGGTTTGTGATTGGATAACGCTACTAGTGGTCTATCACAGCCAATCAGAATGCCGAATTTGTAATAGACAACTAGTTGGTTAATACTAATTGTTGTTAGTAGAAACTGACCATGGCCCATTACAAATGCTGCATTCTGATTGGCTACTCAACCGTTGTCTATTCGTGATAGACCATGATGGCTAAACGCGCTCAAAACAATGGCAGAAAACTCTCGTTTTGGGGAGGTTTCAGATGAGTTTTTGGATAATTTTTGGGCGAATGAATGATTTGTAATCGTCTACTAATTTGTTTCTACTAAAACAATTAGACAACTCGTCCTCATTGTCTATGAGCGAATAGTCAACTCAGACTTCGCCTTCGTTGATTATTCGCTCATAGACAACTCGGACTCGTTGTCTAATTGTTAAATAATAATAATAATAATATTTTATTTATACAGGTTAAACTTGTTTCAGCAATATAGATTGCTGGTATCAATCAAGGACCTGTTGATATATCTAATATTATACATGCAAATGAATTAAGTCAAACTATGAATAAAATTAAAACTAATTATATGTACAAAAAATAATATAAGACTAAGATATAAAGAATTATAAAGTATGTATATAGTTAAAAATCAAAGTTAAAATTATTAAAATTGTGCTTAAATCTTAAAAACGACTGTTCTGTCTTCATATCACTAGTGAGTTTATTAAAAATAATTGCTCCTTGATATGTAAAAGTTTTCTTTCCCGCTTCAGTTTTGATCTTTGGAATAATAATATTCTTGTTTTTCCCACGTGTGTATTTGGAATGTGAGACTCTTGTGAAATAATTCTGAAAGGCCATTGGTGTTATGCCATTTAAACACTTGAAAACCTCACGAGCACAAGTTCTGTTTCTAATTTCATTCACTGCAGTTGGCAGTTTTACAGAACTTTGTTGACCATTTATTATCCTTAATGCTCGGTTTTGGATTCTTTCGAACTTTTGCTGATTAGTTGTTGATAAGTTCAGGTAAACATTATTACAATATAGCATAACTGGCAAAATCATCATTTTGTAAATTGTTTCTGTTGTCGATGGATTAATATTCTGTCTTATAGATATCGAGTAGCGACGAGTGACGTGTAAAGTCAAGTTTTTCGCACAAAAAACAATTCTTATGTCTCGTTTTTCGCAATAATTTTGAAGAAATAACGAAACTTAGGTTTTACTAAAACTTTGCCTTCGTTAAAGTGCCTAACCTCAAATTTTTTTATTGTCTTATTTGGAAGAACTTTTAAAATGATAAAGTAACTTATTTTGAAGATTTTCGTTTCTTCGCTTTCTTTTTGAGATATATCAGTTTGTTTGATATGCAAATGTCCGGAATTTACGACACACATGCATAATGACTTATTGGAGAAATGTGTATATCTCTTTCATTCTCGAACAAAATCCTTTAAAATCGAGAGGTTTGGTGTTGTGGGAGAAACACACACACGTGTTATTCACACTTTAGTGTTTTTATTTGATGAACGCAAAGATATATAACATTCTATGATAACTCATTATGCATGTGTGACGTAAATTCCGAACATTTGCATATCAAACAAACGGATATATTTCAAAAAGAAAGCGAAGAAACGAAAATCTTCAAAAGAAGTTACTTTATCATTTTAAAAGTTCTTCTAAATAAGACAATAAAAATTTCGATATAGAAACAGAAATTTTGAGCTCATAATCTAATTGTTAAATAGACCTAAAAATGATTCCCTTTTCAGTTATATTTCTGACCACCCTTTTTGTCTAGTTCGTCTATTACCACAATATTAAACTCAACTTGTATTTTTTTTGGTAGAACTGGAAATGATGGAATGAGTCCTTTACACATGGCTAGCCTGGCAGGCCATGTTGAATGCTGTAGAAAGTTATTACAATATGGTAAAGATATTAGCAGACTCGAATGTTTAGAAATCTTTATCTAATTATTCTTACTCTTTTCACACAAACCACTAGCGTTGTAGTGGCGCGGTTGAGTAATCGATTTATCTGTGTGTATGTTTATCTACTTTGCGAGAGCCTGGGTACAAGGCGCATGGGGTATGGGCTCCAGTGAGTATTACAATATAGATTTATTATAACTCCGCTTCTGATTGGCTGTCGTGCCCATTTCTTGATGGAGCACGGGAATTGGCCTTTTTCTAAAAGAGTGAAGGACTAGGTACAAGGTTGGCGCGCAAGTGTTCTTGGGATCGTTGGACAAATGTCACACATGAAAGCACAAACGCAATATGAATGTCTTCCAAACAATCCCACGTACACTTGCGCGCCCACCTTGTACCTAGTCTTCCACTCTTTTAGGAAAAGGCCAATTCCACCATCGATGCAAGAGTCGCTAGATCTGCTATTCTGCATTTATCATCTATAGACCAGACATATTACCCCGAGGGCAATATCATCCCGAGGGGTGATCATCTCGAGGGGTGATCATCTCGATGGATATATCATCCCCGAGGGGTAATATTTAGTCGAATTCCCCAAGCGCGGAGGGTCTATAAATTATATATCATACCAAAACAATCTTGAATGTCTTGAAACGTCTTCTTGTTCCTCCATTGTTGACACGCTCCTTTTGGTTTACGCGCGTGGTATTCGCGCGTGATATTCGAGCTCGAATTCCCTCATGCCACAGCGTTGTATACTTACTAAAATATTCCCCGCCACAGCGTGGTTTTCGAACTTGAATACCGAAGTGGAGGGTAACTCTATGATAAATTGACTGGTCGCGTGGTACAAATCTAGCTCTCTGATTGGACAGTTTATAGTTGAAGTATGATATTATTATATGTCCAGTGTTACTTCCGGTAAAATTACGCAATATGATTGGTCAACGTCAGGTCCGGATGTTCTCCTAATGACCTGCACAGGAATTCCTCGGGCATTACGAACATTAACAGCCCTAGGAATTCAAAGACAAAAAATGTCCGCGAGAAAACTCTTCAAAATATCAGCAAATTAATTTTTAATAGCAGCTTGTTTACTCGTTGTTATTTTTTCTCAGTTGAAATCTTGAGTGACACAAAAACATTCAGAAAGTGAATTCTAGTATTTAGACTTTGACCAATCGAAGGTACACAGAAAAACAATAAAAAGTGAAAAAGGATTTAAACAGTCATGCAGCAAGATATTGAAAACTTTATAAAGGAATAAGAAAGTAGGAACAGCGTGAAGTAAATTTCAAGTGATACGAAATCTGTTCATCTTTACTTTGAAAACTAAACAGGAAAACGAATCTAATAAATACATGCTAGCGAAGCCATATATAGGACTGTTGTTCTCGTTATTGAGGCCATATAATAAACATAACACAACAACTCATGGAGCATTTGATTGGGAGATATTCTTAAGCTGCGTTCAAACACTGTGAGTAATCGAACTGATTTCTCGTCCTAGTGTATGTGATAGAACGGCTAAGAAGGTAACAAGTAGTAGTAATGAGTAAATAATTGCTCTTGTGAGTAAATGGTCCAAAAGAAGAAATCGACTCGATTAATCGCAGTGTATAAACGTACAGTAGCTTTATTAACAGCTTATTGACGGAGCGTGATGTGTCGTACAGTGAAATATCGGATGGCGACATTTTTAGTACGAGCCGTGGTTTGTGCAAAAAACGGAGGTGCGATATTTCTGTGTACAGACCGAACGAACGAGTTACAATAAGCTGTTTATTATAATTATTAATGTTATGGAAGTGGTTTTTTTGAGAATATTAATTTCTTTACAGGTGCGTTAGTAAATGTTCAAGATGACAACAACAGAACATGTATTCATGCTGCTGCATGTAGTGGGTATGTTCAGTGATTATCATGCACTTAGGCACTGTAGCTGTTTCTAAACATGTACCATTGCTACTTCTACTACTGCTGTTACTGTTTGCTGTTATTTCTCCTCCTTCTCTTTCTTCTTCTCCTACTAGCACCACCACTAGCACCACCACTAGCACCACCACTAGAACCACCACTAGCACCACCACTAGCACCACCACTAGAACCACCACTAGCACCACCACTAGCACCACCACTAGCACCACCACTAGCACCACCACTAGCACCACCACTAGCACCACCACTAGCACCACCACTAGCACCACCACTAGAACCACCACTAGCATCACCACTAGAACCACCACTAGAACCACCACTAGCACCACCACTAGAACCACCACTAGCATCACCACTAGAACCACCACTAGCACCACCAATAGCACCACCAATAGCACCACCACTAGCACCATTAATGAATACCAAAAATAGCAGAGGACCCAAGATAGAACCCTGGGGAACTCCACAATCTAAGTGTTGCACTGTAATCGGTTTGATAAGTATTTGTGAAACGTTCTAGGTTATTAGATGTAATTCCATAGCCTTCTAATTCTGCAGCGATCATAGTTCAAATGAATCCAAGAGTTGCCTGCTGCTTCTTACCAGGTGACGCCCTTTTTGCGCCTAGTACTGACAGAAGGGTCTGGGAATCAATATAACACTCGCGTGGCAAGGGTTTAGGAGTTGGCTTACACTTCAGGTCATACCCGTTTGTAAAATCTCGTGTAGATGAAGCCCGTAGGTAGATTACCTTAACTCTTAAAGCTCTCCTAGCCTCTATAGTCGTACTAATACAATTGAGAAAAAAACCATTAAATTTAGCAATGCTAGTCCTGATTTCCTATGTCCATAGGCTTCAAGTTTAGTTAAAAGGATTGATATGCTGTTTAATAAAATTGGTAGAATGGAGATGGTCGATATTTTTCTTTACTATTCTTATCGCCATTATCTTTATATATTGGAATGACCTTTGATGTTTTCCACTTGGTCGGGAAATTAATTTTTTTAGCGTACTGTCCAATTTGTTTTGTAATAGTTTTGTGGGAATGTGTTCTATATTTACTTAATATGGCGAAGCTAATAAAATTGTTTGTTTCTATACAGTGATTTATTATTTGACTGATTGACGGTGACAGAGCATTTAAACTTTCTTTTAAACTTGCTACTAATGTCCTCCGACAGATTGTTCCATAATATCCTGATTCGTGACTGTAACAGTAAATGTTCTGGGACTATAGAAGTAATATACGAAACATGAACTTAACAAACTTCGAGGTGTTTGGGTATCCTGATGAGACACTTTTCGAGTGTTTCATATTACATCTCAAACAAATCAGTATTTTAAGAGAAAATCGAGGTGAAAGTTGGCTTAATTTATGTAATTTCTTCCTCTGTCTCTGATATCCAAACTACCGTCTCTGTGCTGATTTCCTTTGTTTTCGGCTTATGAATTATTAATGAGTTTGAGATGTTCAGGTCAAACTTGGGAACAGCTAAAATATATATTTATAGCTGAGCGTAACGACCTTCCAGGCACATACGAAGTTAAAATCTCATTGTACTCATTGTAGTTATCTTTTACAGAAATGTTGACTGTCTTGAGTTGCTAATGAGTAATGGTGCAGACCATCACGTAACTGATAGATTTGGCAGGTAAGTTTATTTAACCCAAACCACTCTATCTAGTCCCATGTCAAGGACGAGAACGAGTACCGTTTGATAAGTTTTCACTTTGACAAAAGGCTGTACGATTTCTTTATTTTCTCTCTTTTGGACTGTTTCGTTTCAGAAACATTTCGTTTTTGAAACATATGACGTTTGCCAACTCTAGTTTACCAAGAGTCTTGTGTATGTGTTATTTACCTAACAGGAGGTCAGTATCATAGAGATCATAAATAAAACTAGAGGGGGCATTGGGGCGTGATTTCAATCATCCGCGGGGAACCAATTGAAGGCTGCCATCTTGGATAAATTGGGGGTAATTTTATATTTATATTTCATATTAAAGCAATCATTTTGATCTTTTACTCAACAGAAAATAGCCCAAGCTACAATAGAACAACAGGCTTAATCACCAAATAGACAAATAGTGAAAAAGAAATGCAAAACTTGTAAGAATTTACGATTCCTTGTTTTGGACCGCGAGGTTCTTGAATAGACCTTTCCGCGCGGCAACTAGCACTCATCCGTGTCGCCTTTTGATTGGCTGTTTAATAAGTTCGGACACGCGTGTTGCTATTTGATTGGCTGTTAAATAAGTTCGGACAACAAACAGCCAATCAAAAGGAGACACGCATAAGTGGTAGCTGCCGGAACCAAGAAGTTTGCCCTCCAATTTTCCCAAGATTGCGGCGCCTAATTGGTTCCCAAATTCAGGCCACAATGCCCCCTCTAGTCTTATATATGATCTCTATGGTCCGTACTGGGGAACATGTTACACACAGTCGAGACTGAGGTACCCTGGGTTACCAGAGCTTCTTCTCCTCTCGGAGAATGGGGCGGGCGGGTGAGTAAGGACTGAGGGCAACATTTTCCCAATTCCCAGTGCGAACCGACTATTTTTGGTAAATAACTTATTTATTTTTTCTCTGGAAAATACTTAATTAAACATAAACTAGGAGTAATCAAAGATTATATAAATGAGTTCGAAGCATTTGTGGCATTAATGATATGGGGACATGTATGTTAATAAATGTGAAACGAATAATAAATAATAAAGAGTTCAGCTCAGAAGTCGTATATGGAGACTGGAGAGCTGTTATTTGAATTGCGATATAAGAATATATTGTTGCTTTATTTTTAGGTTATCATTATCTAGTGTTGATTTTGGATACTTTGAGCTTCGCTTTTGCACTGATGCCGGAAAGGCATCATCACAATAATGTTTCCTTTCAAACAACATACGTTTCAAACTATTTTTCAAGGGGGCGTCTGGTCCTGAAGGGGCGCATCTGGTGCTAGTATACCACAAAACCCGGGGAGGCATCTTGGGGCATCTGTTACACCGGATATCCAAACGTGAGTGGTTTATGCGGGGAGGCCGATTGGCAACATTCGGTTTTAGGGCTAAAAATGCCTCAAAAACAATCAATCAATAATCTTTATTAAAAACACGGTATCACTTCATAAAACATGCTCTTCCAGTGAGCCGTGTACACTTTAAAATAATTACAAATGTATAGAAAATTTACGTAATATATGAAATACTTTGTTAATATATACAATGTTTTATAATAATATACCTAATAGCTAATAACCTAACTACAATTTAAAAAATTTGTTTCATAATAATACCTAATGACTAATAACCTAACTACGATTTAAAAAGCTTTTAAAAGATCTAATATCGCCCTGACATCTTATATCTCTCGAAAGACTATCACAGAGAACCGCCCCCTGATAATGAAAGCTGTTTTTGCCAGCTTCGGTATATGGTCTCGGAACATAAACATTATACTCTGACAACACAGACACTAAGAAATCTCGATTACAGCGCCATACAACACCATTATAATGGCGTTCTATTTCGTTGAACGCAATTAAACTGTTTTTCTCCTTTTTTATATCATCCAGTTTTTGCATCGTTACATAAACTAACACGCCCAAGTCAGGAATCTCTAATGATTTTCGCCCACATTTTTGGCATATTTTTTAGCTCGTCTTTTTTCGCGCCTTTTCGTTTTCGACACAAAAAAACTTTTTTATCTCCTACTCTATTTTCCCTCTTCTACTTCTACATGCGGGCACGTCTTTCGAAGACCTGCTAGCAGGTTAGAAACGTGCTTTCGCAGTCATGCTTGGAACCTGACGATTCATGACCTGTGTTTTTCTAAAAACAGGGACAAGGTCGGGGTATTCAAGGACATCAGGCATTCACCTCGGCCTTGGCATACATTTTCACATTTACCGTACCCGGGTTTTGCAATTCCTTCCTTGTCCCTTCCCTTTCTTATTTTCTTTCTATTTTTTCACTCAAACATACCATTCAATTTCTCTTTTGTCAGATATGTTTTACCAATTCCATTCTCACCACTCCTTCGACTATCCTATCATACTGTCAGCCCAGGTATTCAACACAGTTAGACTGGACCACAAATTTATTCACAGGATCCGAATACCTGACTGTAATCTTTTATTTTGTTTTGTACATTGTTTTTTATTTTTATTTCGATATTTTAGTATTTTTTCTATTTAACAATAAAAAATGCTAGCTACTTCCTCGTTTTCCTTCCTTTCACCTACAACAATTGCTCTCCTTGCTACTACCAAATACTTTCCAAACACAGACAAGTCCTATTCTTTCAAACTGTCACCACTCACGAATTTCCATATCGTCAGACCAAAATCATTCAGACAAAATAAAAATAATTGCAACAAAGTTATTTCATTTCATTCAATTTTTATTCTAACCTTAACCATAGTTCTAAACTTAAACCCCAAACTCAGGTGGGTCCCATTCCCCCAATCACAACTCTCGAATTTCGATATCTCCACACCAAAATCATTTCAGACAAAACTATTACAATAACTTCATTTAGTTTCATATTCATTCAATTTCATTTCATGTTCATCTGCATTGTCCATATTCCATCAGCAGCAAAGTTTAAATGTTGCTCTCACTCCATTTCCCAAGCATCATCAACCACTACATCATGGGTACCATCTGACTTTAAACTCTTATTTTCTTTTATTTTACTTAATTTTGTTTAAAAAGGAATTACCCAGGGCATTTTGCCTCCACGGCGGAAGGTCGGCGAAAATGGCCCTGGGATCGGTTCTACAATGCGATTGGCTTGTCATAAAACTCAATTAATTCAGCCGAGTATAATTTATTCATCTAAATATGAATGATGTCTTCAAATTTTACAGCAAATTAGAAGTGATAGCTTTCGCTAAATGGGATATATGCTTCTTCATAGCTTTTGTAAGAGATAACCATGGATGTATGGTGGATTATTAAGCTTGTTAGCTGCTTTTATGCCGATTAATGCAGACTTGAACAACTCTGAATTGCATTTAATATTTCTCAATTATTCAGGTGAACAAAGTAGACAAAGGCAATGGAACAAAGACCACAAAAATTGTCATATCTAAACACCCAGAAATTCTGGGTGTCATGTGACCAGCCGATCCCAGGGCCATTTTCGCCGACCTTCCACCGTGGAGGCAAAATGCCCTGGGAATGAGGTTGCCAGTCACCATCGTTTTCGGTACCGTCAAATAAACTGTTTGCGGGTGGATTTAGCCTGCGAGGTCCGTACTCGTCTGTACGTAATGGTAGCATGTTTGTAAATTAACTGGATTATGGTACGTTTAGACACTGCGATGGTTTAGATGCATGTTTAATAAGGAGAAACACAAAGAAGAGTAAAGATTATGAGCCCACAAATCATTCCGCTGACAGTTTCTTGTCATTAACATGCATCTAAACCATAAATCATGCCGATTAATCACAGTGTGTCAACGCACCTTAAGCTAAGTACATTCGACCACTTTAACAAAATTGAATTATGTTGTAATAGTGACACTATGATGTTCTTAACCAAACTTTCTTCACTTCAGAACTCCACTTCATTACGCAGCTGGTCACGTGCATTACGAATGTGTGATCCTATTGGTGGGCTCTGGCAGTAACGTCAACAAAGTGGATTCAAAATCCTGTACTGCGTTACATTATGCCTCGTCTCATGATGAAGATGCTAAGTATGTTACATTTTATGTTGCGGTCAAAATAACGCATTTAAAGTGACGGACAGTACGTTTTGCGCATGTGCAGAGTGGAGCCTCCACTAAGGAATGTCAAACAAAGTAAACTTAGTCCCATGATGTTCTCAAATATAGTTGTTTGTTGCGCCACATGTTCCGCAAATAATGGAGGCACGAGCGAAGGTATCTCTCAACCGGGTTCTCTTTTTAAATAATAAAATATGTTTGCCCGGGTCTCTATAACGTGATACCGGAGTGACGTAATAAAAGCACGAGAGAAGTGTAGGGAGAAGTACGAGCTACCAAGGCAAGTGTTTTCCCAACTTCTCGAGTGTTTTTATTACTTCATGAGGGTTGCGATCACGTTATAGAGACTCAAGGAAACGTATTCTTTTATTTTTATAAAATAATTCAGAAACAATTTCTTATATTTTGAATAATTACGATATACAACGCTTTTGATTTTGATTGAATGCAAATTCTCATTAGTTACTGACGTCATTCCCGCACCGTAGCCTGATCGAGACCCTCAAGCTGACCAATCACAGCGCGCGTAGAGTAAAAATTATTTTATAAGTACTGTTTAGTGTTAGTGAATTGGCGGCCGATAGAAGAAAAAAATTATATGTATAAAGAGACGCAACAAAACACTCTCTCTCGAACAAGATGGAGGGATCTGCGAAAGGATAATAATAATGACTGTTTATTGAACTCTATTGTAGCTAAATAGCTAAATTAACGGGCAAGTTTACAAAAATAATGAAATATTATAAGGTATAAACTACGTAACATTATGAAAAATAAACATATACAATGTGTAAATACATACATGAATACTTAATAGTATTTGAAAGTTATAAAATTTCCCGATCGTTGTGTTTTACATTTTTCATTATCTCTGTAAAGTTTGATGGAAGTAGCTATACCTTATCTGAGATTATAATTATGTTCACGTGATTCTGATCTAGGCAGTAGAAAATGTATTGGGTGATTCTCTTGTCTGACTTTGTTTATATATGTCTCGCATAATAAGTGCCTTCTTTTTCCAAGGGTTAAGAGCTGAGCATTCGCTAGGGCTTGTTCGTAAGTAAGAGATGGATATATGATACGAAGCGCTCTTTTTTGGATGCTTTCCAACTTGCATCAGAGGAAGTCCGGTATATCCTGCCACACCTGTACCGCATATTCCACTACTGGTCTAACAATAGTTGTGTATATCTTGACAATAGAACTTGATGTTCTCTTCTCTTGAACAAATAATTGGCAGCTGTGTTTGTTATTTGCGTCTCCAATTTCGTCTTGTTCGATGTCATTGATGTAGTGCTTGTTATTGAACTGAGCGCGCAGACGAATCGTGATAACTTAGGTTACGCTACTTCGTGTAAGTTTAACTATACTGTTTTAGAAACATGGTATGACTATAGGTTACCTTTAAACCAGATAAAACACATGTTGATATTATTTGCTCAATTATTTGATATTCAATTATTTGATATTATTTGCTCAATTTGCGTGATGATTTTGAAAGTTGTTGTCTGAGAATCACAAACTAACAAGATGTTTATCTAGAACACCCTGACAATATCTTCATGTCACTTAAATAAATTTTGTAAATGTTTGTTTCTGTTTATGTATCCGTCATTAATGACACGTAAGTGCCTATGACACGAAAATTAAGTTTGTCTTATTTGAAAGAACACTTCAAATGACAGAGTAACATCTTTTGTAGTTTTTCGTTTCCTTGCTTCGTTCTTGAGATATTTCACTTTGTATCATATACAAATGATAATGGCGTGACGTACACGTGCATAATGACTTATCGGAGAAGGTTATATATCATTATTATCATCACACAAAATCACTTGAAATTGTACATATTCCGTGTTGTGGGAAGTACTCACGCACATGCTTCATTCAAATTAAATTTGGTTTAATATTAGCAAAGCTGGTAAGTCATTATGCACGTGTACGTCACGCCATTGTCATTTGTATATGATACAAACTGAAATATCTCGGCAACGAAGCAAGAAAACGAAAAACTACAAAAGATGTTACTCTGTCATTTTAAGTGTTCTTTCAAACAAGACAAACTTAATTTTCGTGTCATAGGCACTTTAAAATTGTTTTATTGTAAATATTGTAAGCTGGCATATTCTACATTATTTACACCACATTATTTAACGCATCTAAATAATATTATAGTTCACAATTATTTGATAAAAAAATACCTTCGCAACTCACTACTTTTATCTCATTTAGTCAATATTAGCATATTAGACAGGTTTGAACACTGGTTTCTTATTCTAGGGTTGTAGAACATTTACTGACGAACAATGCCAACGCAAGTAAGAGAGATAAAAATGGTTTTACTCCAATCCACTACGCTGCTGTTAACGGACATAAATTATCAATAGAAATGGTGCGTCTCTGTTTCTTACTTTTTGCGTATAATGTCCTATTTGTTTCACGCTTATTTTGATTGTAATACCCACCCAAGTTTTAGATTAATAACTCTCATATCATGGTTTATAAAGTAAAACCAAATGTAAATTATGTATGTTTATTGGCCTGCGAATTTCAGGAACCGCAAAGGGTTATAATTTCCTGTTACGAGGTTCCAAATATATTAGCATATATTAGCAACAGAACGATCGTTCTTTAAAAAACTCCACTTTAAATTTCTAAAAGTTAAGCGGGGTTTTAAAAGAACGAGGTAATACATAACATATCTATCATGCTGTTGCTAATATATGATAATATATTTGGAACCTCGTAACATGAAATTATAACGCGCAAAGCGTTTTTTCGATTGGGGGGAGGCTAAAGTAAACGCTGAAGTATCGATCCTGTTAGAGGGTCCGAGTCAATCTAAAACTGCCAAACTAATAATTTATTATCAATAAGGCTATTACAAGCCAAATGGACTTAAATTAGCTGTAAATTAGCTGAGTGCAATACCTGTAAATTAGCTGAGTGTAGCTAAGTGTATTTGATCACGTTAAATGTGTTGTGTTGTGTTGCATTGCATTGCATTGCATTGCATTGCATTGCATTGCATTGCATTGCATTGCATTGCATTGCATTGCATTGCATTGCATTGCATTGCATTGCATTGCATTGCATTGCATTGCATTGCATTGCATTGCATTGCATTGTATTGTATTGTAAACCAAATATAACAAATTGTCGAAACAGAGTTCTGCCTCGGTTAATGTTTCAAAGTTGCGTTTATCGTTCTCGTTTCGTGCAAGTCATTTACTACATCAACGAATCGTACCCAAAATGCTTTTCGTGATATCTCATGACAATGAAGGATGATAGAACAGCCACAGAACACTCTCCTCCGCAGAGGCTTAATCTTCTTGCGCTTTTTTAGAGTTCGGGTAATACTTATAGGTGGGCTATTATTGGGCTCAACTCTAAAAAAAGTGCAAGAAGCCTCTGCGGAGGAGAGTGGCCACAGAACATTCCGAGGGCAATTTCTCAATTGCTGAAATCGGGTTCAGAGCAACGATTACCAAGTAAGAACAAAACTGAACTACGGCATGTTGCTTAGGGAGTACACTATAATTGATCGCCATATTGGATTATGCGGTATATCTCCTGAACGTAGTAATCGCGGGCACAAGTTTCATTTTCTAACGACCGTTCGCCCATTTTTTATAGCAATCGTCCACTGTTCTCAAAAATAGGACTGGATTGAGCTTTCTATTGTATCTGATGAGCTGATTTTGAAGCCTGTATATTTTCATAATGTAAATTGACGAGAGATCATTAGAAGCTCCGAGTTTGCAAGAAAATCAAACTGTGACGCTCGCGAAATAGGTTTAGTGTCTGGCCAATATAGTTAGTTTGTTTACATTAAATGCATAAAATCTTGAATCTCATATTGAATCTCATATTAGGCTTCTCTCGCTGGATAATTAGAGCCAACGGCGGCCATTACTAAGGGACCAAAGTCGCAGTAAATATGTAGGTAGGCCATGAATCGTTTTACCCAGTAATTTGAAAAATGTCTTCTGATCCTCTTTATAGTAAAATTATTTTATTTTGTCGATGGTAAGAGCACATAATCCAACAAAAAACCTCGTAGGATTCTCAGTTGGTCCCTTCGTATTAATGGCGGACTTCCGGCTTCATTTTCTGAACAATAGTTGCTCGATCCAGTCTTTATTTAGAGAGCAGCTATCGTCTAAAAATTATTCAGTTTTTTGAGTTTTTATTATCGCCATTAGTTCATTAAAATGTCCTTGTTATTGGGATGTAAATGGTGTCTCGGCTGTTTCAGTGACATGACAAAGTCGACGTGTATTTCACAATGTTTTCTTTATTTTAGTTATTAGATCATTGTTCAACTGATATTTTTAACACATCTTCTGGATCTCCAACTGTCACTCCATTTCATTTAGCGGTAAGAAAACGATATCTATTTTCTACTGCATGTGTGGGAATTTATCTTTTGTGCAAAATAAATATCTCATTTAGGGCTCAATGCAGACTTCACCTTACAAGATATCAACAAACTCGCGTGTCCGTTTGTGTGCGCGAGAGGTCTAGCCAAAACCTACCATTTCTCATTAAAAAATCGGCATATTTCAATATTTTGTCCAGGGAGCTATGCTGAAAGTTTTGCCTGACTATCATATTGTTTAAATCAGCTTCTACATCAAAAATAAAAACAATTCTTTAATGCCAAAACATTTTTATCAAAGAAAATGACATTTTTTGTTTCTAAAAAAAATGGGGCATTGCAGAATTTTTAGGTACTAATCCATACGTGCTGTGTTTCTAGGCTTTTAATGGTCATTTTACGGCCCTTGATGCCCTTTTACAGTCTGCAATAAGTCCAGATCTTAAAGACAGTTATGGTAAAGTTGATTAAATCAATACTAACTTTTCTTTCATTTTGTTCATAGACCTCTTTCATAATGGCGGCCAGTCTAAATATTCTTTTATATGCATGCCAATTAACCTTTCTGGCCTTGTTTTTCTTTGGAATTACAAACACACGAACAAGGTCAGAAAGGCTCATTTAAATGAATATAAAAGAATATTTATATGACATTATGAAAGAGGTCTATAATTGGTGTATAACAAGTGTAGTAACTCCTTTTGTTTTCCCAATAGGCCGGACACCTTTGGATTTAGCAGCTTCATCTGGTCATTGGTAAGTATGGATTGCTGCTCTACTTTGTATGTAAGAATTGGTTCATGGTTGGTGTGCCCCATCGAGTTATGGATCTCTGCGGAAAGTTGGAAGAACACAAATAAAGCAGAAGAGTTGCTTGAGGTGTTAGCCTTTGTGTGGATTCCCAAATGTGGCTTACAGTTTAGTAAATGAAGACACTGCGCGAATGTATTGTTAAAGTGTCCCTAAGACGAAATATGAGGGGAGTGTTTCTGTCGTTTTTTATTACAGAATATCAGTTGAGGTTACTGTGGTTAGGATTAGGGTTGGTTAGCGTTAGTGTTGTTGCACTGTTGGCTTCCGAAGCCGACACTAAGCCGACAGTGACATATACTGGGCGCCATCTTCGGAAAAGGTCCAACAGAGTGATCCCATCTAACCTCTTCCTTAATTCAACCTCCAAACTCACCTAAACTTTGTCCGCCTTGCTCAAAGCATGTTCCTAACGATCCCGCGATTTCAAAATAATCTATGATGTCAAAGACTCAACAGAGTGACAAATTTGTTGCTGTACGGCTTATTTCCCGTGGTTTCCGTAATTATTGACTTATAAGACTATTTATATTAGTAGTATAGTTTCCCTAATAACCCTTTATATTAATATGATGATAAGTCATGTAGTTTTTATCTTTGAATCTTTGACATCACTTCCGAACATGCTTGATTAATGGTGGCCGTGTATAATCCTGTATTAAAACAGTCGAAAAGGATAACTTTCCATGCTCGTACTTGAAATTTAGCAAGTGAAATAAGAAGTACATGATATTTACGAATATGTAAAAATACAGAACACCAAAATGTTTGATTTCAGGGCACTTTAAGAAATAATTCATGGTTTGACATGCTCCATCGAGTTATGGACGCATAAAGTTGGGAGAACACAAAGAAAGCGTAATGAAAATAATGAAAAACAAACTTTATTTCGCTGATTAAAAATAACTTTCTCCTTACGTTGAAAATGTGGAATGTTTCTGATTGGTCGCTTGAAATTCCCGCGCTCGAGAAATGGAGCATGCACAACAGCGAATCAGAAGTGACGTTATATTAAATCTGTTATAAACCACTTTCCTTCACGATATCACTTAGTTTTCTTATCATTTCGATCTTAAAATACCTAGTTTGTTCTCTTCACCATCTTAATTATTAAAACTTTTGGGTTTTTTAGTGAATGTATTGAAATCTTACTCATGCATGGTGCTACAGTACTTGTTCATGATTCAGTGGCACAAAGAACTCCACTTCACGCGTCAGGTAAATGAATCAGCTTTTTGTTCATGCAAAACTATATCTCTGTTTAGATATAAAAATGTTGTCCTGTGTAGGCAGTGTAGAAATACAAATCGAAAACTCTAAAAAATAGTTTACAGCGGGTTGCTGGAAAAGGAAAATCCACCTTTCCACCCTAAGCCAAGCTCTCCCAGCTTGTCTTAGTCCGCTGATCAATAATTTTTCCATATCGATTTCAACTGAGCATGAATGATGAGTGTTGTGAAATAGATTACAGAAACAGCCTAGTCACGAGTTCTGTATATAACTCGTGACTAGCACTCGTGACTAGACTTGATGTTGCATTTTTCGCAACCAGTCCCGGTTTCGTTTTAATATATATATATATATATATATATATATATATATATATATATATATATATATATATATATATATATATATATATATATATATATATATATATATATATATATATATATATATATATAATATATATATATATATATATATATATATATATATATATATATATATATATATATATATATATATATATATATATATATATATAGGTATAAGAAAGAACTTCTTCAGGCAAAGTATACAAAACAGTATTTATTTCCAAACGTTTCGCCGATTAGGGCTTCTTCAGTGGAATAATCTGTGATAAAAGATATCGTCCTCTATATATACAATTTAGTTTAAAAGTGAAACAAAAGAATAATACAATATGTAAATATAAATAAAACAAACACTAAATAGAAAGTGCTCTTCCTATACATCCGTTCATAATATTCGTGGAATGTTTCTTAATTTCAAGTGCTTCTATTGTTTTACGTTCGTTAAAATATTTAATATTAGCGTGCAGTATTTCCCATATAATAGGGGAATTATCTATTTGATTACCGTCGCTATGTGTCTTTAAATGACTAAAAACTGTCTGTGTTTTCATGCTAAGGTGTTCCTTAACTCTAGTCCCAATGCTTCGTCCGGTTTCACCAATGTAGACTATATGGCAATGCGAGCAAGTAATACGATAGACACAGTGTTTGGTATTGCACCGATTTTCTTTCACAGCCAGTATGCATGTTTTACAATTTTCCGGGCAGTTTTGCTTCTCTCTTGGTGGTGCGAAGACTCGTGACAACGGCTTTCCGTTCATAAAATGGACCCTGATACCACTTATTCCAGAACGGCGAACAACCGCCAAAGCGCGTCGCTTCATTTCTTCATTGATATACGGTAACTTAAGACAGATGTTTTTTTCCTGTTCTTCCTTACGCACAGGTGCGGTGTGTAACGTATGTCTGATGACCGCTTTCACAAACCTTTTCGGGTATCCATTTTTAAGAAATATGCGTGTGATTGTGCGAAGAGATTTCGTTCTCGACGAGGGATCTGTTGAACGTGAAATAGCTCGTCTTGTTTCTCCCACCAAAATAGCACGCTTCGAGGATATCGAACCATGACTATCCCAAGGTGTAATGGCTTCACTATGGATGGGTTTAATGTAAAGCGTAGTGGTAAATGTTTTCTTGATGGAATCAAATAAAACCATTGTGTCTAAGAATGGTATTTGATTATCCTTAGGTATTTCAATTGTGAACTTGATGGCGGCGTTC
Organism: Chrysogorgia sp. JL179-B06; assembly: GCA_035772405.1. Lineage (NCBI taxonomy): Eukaryota > Metazoa > Cnidaria > Anthozoa > Scleralcyonacea > Chrysogorgiidae > Chrysogorgia > Chrysogorgia sp. JL179-B06. Next base: position 761,128 of record JAYKKM010000303.1, on the reverse strand, counting down.
AGGTTGTTGACTACGGACAATAGATCCTCAGGAACAATTGTATTCGACATCCACACTACAAAAATATCATCAATATATCGCTTTAAGATAACTGATCCATAATATATATCAAGTATCTGTGAGTCGAGTTCGTTCATATATATGATGGCAAGTGTTGGGGCAAGGTTGTTGCCCATAGCGAGACCAGTCTTCTGGCTGTAGCCTTTACCTCCGATTAATACGACGTCACTTGTCACACTTAGTCTGAGAAGTACTTCGAAATCTTCACCACTCAAAGCGAATAAACCAGTATCTGATTTATGTTTCAGAAAGAAACGCTTTACAGTGGTGAAGACTCCCGGGGTGTCGATGTTTATGTCTTCTAGTGGTATCGAGCCATACAGGTTACAAACATCAAGACTACAGAAACCATGAACTTCTCCTTCGATGTCAGATAGAAACTGCACAAATTCCTCGGTGTTTTTGAGATGGGAAGGAACGTATTTCAATAGAACGTTTAGTTTGTTGGCGAGGTATTTTGATAAATCAGTACCTGGAGTATCTGTAGCAGCATGTATTGGTCTACCTTTTAACGTTCCTTCTTTGTGTTTTTTAGTGTTTGTTTTATTTATATTTACATATTGTATTATTCTTTTGTTTCACTTTTAAACTAAATTGTATATATAGAGGACGATATCTTTTATCACAGATTATTCCACTGAAGAAGCCCTAATCGGCGAAACGTTTGGAAATAAATACTGTTTTGTATACTTTGCCTGAAGAAGTTCTTTCTTATACCTATATCATATAACCAGGCAGGATGAATACCTTTGTTTTTCCTTCATATATATATATATATATATTCTAACACTCGAAATCTTCCTTTTGCTATACATTTATATGGTAATGACCGCTGGCTCACATGACAAGGGCAATCTTATCAGATAATAATACAGATTTATGAAAAATGAATTTTTTTAAATTTTATAAAAAATTATACTGATTTATGCTGTTGATAGTACCGTCACCGTCTTCAGTAAACTCCGCTAAAAGTTCAATAACAAGAAACAAACCTCTGGTTAATCAAACTAAGTATGCTTGGAAGTGCGTGAATTTTTGTTATTATACAATACTCATACAATCTCGATTGTGATTGGCTAAAAAACCTACAGACAATTCTTGATGTCTTGCAGCGCTGCAAATAGCGGCCTGTCAACGGTCAATGACCGCCGATATTTGACCTTTGACTGTCGAATTTTTGTTTTCTATGATCATCGTGACCGGTCAAATATTTTTTGAACTCGGTTTTTTGTTTAACCTGTAAAATTCTACAGTACCGGCTAGCACCACGGTCTCTTTATAATGTTATAGTGATTCAAAAGGAAAGATGAATGAAGAATTGTCAAACGTTCTAGTTTAATAGACATCGAAGAAAGAAACTGAACAGCAAAATGAATGACCGGCAGGATTTGCTGTTTGACCACCAGAATTATAGATTTCTTCTGATCATCATGAGCGGCGGATTACAAAAAATTATTTGCAGCAGCGCTGTGTCTTAGCACCTACAAAATCTAAAAAATAGTTTGTAGGTGACGTAATTGTCTTTGCGTGGCTTACTTCATAAACTCCCCAAAGGCTTCTACATTTATAATTGTATAATAAAACAATTATTGGATTCGGCTTTGGCAGATAACATTGACCTCGGTCTGGATAATTCTTAATATCATGCTCATGAGCCTCATTTATTATTTGCTTATTGTTCGCACATGGTTCACATGATTTAATTTCGAATTTTGGGCCTAATTTTGACGAGTCCTTTGACTTCAAATCAATCTTGGATAGTTCTTGATGCATGTTGTATATCTATTTTAACTAAATTTAATTATTTATCTGTCTTACCTTCAAAGCACATCATGGTCACACAGATTGCATTAGAACTTTACTTCAAAATACCAACACTCCTGAAATTGTTCAATCCTTAGATTCCCAAGAAAGGTTTGTTCAACTTCAGCTTGTTTTAAACTTTAAGGTGACTCGATAGTCTAAATCATGAGAAATTGCATTTTTCCGCATAAAAACGTTTGTAAAGTAGATCTGAGCTTCATCGTGGTTCATTGCATAGCTCTAGTGGTGGTCTTGTTTACTGAAAACATAGTTAATTGAAAAGTGTTATTGGAGAAATCGTGTTTCCAATAAATCCAGAAAACTAATTTGCATAACATCTGCCGTTATCCGCATAAACACAATTTCTCTAGATATACAAAAGCTACAAGTATGAAACGTTTCAATAATCAAGACCACCGCTAGAGCTATGTAATGAACCAAAATAAAGCTCAGATCTGCATTACCAAACTTTAATGGCGAAAAATGCAATTTATCGTGATTTAGACTATTGAGCCACCTTAAAGTAAATATAAATCCTCCACAGCTTACCTTTCTGTACAGAGAACGTTAAAATAGTTGATAAGTTCTTTTACAGTTTTTGATTTGGTTCATTCATTTCCAATATGTATCTCTCTTTAAACATGGCCAAAAAACGCTATTTTGAATTCCCCGCTAAAAATTTCCACAAATTGTAAAGGGTCTGGTAACTACTTTATGTGACGTAACTTAAAGTGCCCCTCACCTCAAAATTTTTTATTGACTTATTTGGAAGAACTTTTAAAATGATAAAGTAACTTCTTTTGAAGATTTTCACTTCTTCGCTTTCTTTGTGAGATATATCAGTTTGTTTGATATGCAAATATCCGGAATTTCGTCACACATGTATAATGAGTGATCAGAGAATGTTATATATCTTTGCGTTCATGAAATAAAAACACTAAAGTGTGAATAACACGTGTGCGTGTTTCTCCCACAACACCAAACTTCTTGATTTTAAAGGATTTCGTTCGAGAATGAAAGAGATATACACATTTCTCCAATAAGTCATTATGCGTGTGTGACGAAATTCCAGACATTTGCATATCAAACAAACTGATATATCTCAAAAAGAAAGCAAAGAAACGAAAATCTTCAAAAGAAGTTACTTTATCATTTAAAAAAAACATTTTGAGGTTATGGGCACTTTAAGGGACGAAAGTCGCTCATAAGAGTTATTTGTTATTCTGTTGTGTAGTTATCATTGAAGTGAGCAACATGCCAGATAGATCATAGAAAACGGATTTTCACTTTATCACATACGTCACAGCCCACAGGTGGCTCTTCCCAGGCCTCTTTCGGCTTTTTTTTCTCTCGTTTTTTTTCTTACAAATAGCAATGTTACTAATGGACGAAATCAAAAACTATAAACAATCTTATTAGCTGTTTTTGCGTCTTTTATACAGAAAACAAGAAACTGTCCAGAGCCACTTTAAGTTTTCTTTTTTGAAGGGAGCGTTCATTATTTATGGCAGGGCTTGGTACCGAAGATAAACAACCTTTCAAACACTGAATTTTTCTTCTACCAAACCATCACTAGATGATGCAACTATATACTTCTTATACTGCATACATGTATATCATATATGTATATACTCCCTTTACCTACTGTCTTGTCCTTGCTCTTATCATAACCTTTAGATATTTATCTGATATTTATAGTGTTAAATATTGGTTAATATAGTATGAGATCATTACAATATTCTAAGGAAGTTAAAGTTTGTGTTACCGACTGTAAACATGAAAATATAAACTATAAACATGAAAATGTCTATCTAAAATATTATTTAACAAGAAGTTTGGCCTGACACTGTCTTTGAACAAGCAATCTCTATGTTTTATATTGTATCACTATTATTATAATTAAGAAATAGAAAACATTTTCCGTGTTTACATGCAGTTATACAAACACGAGTGGAAGTTTGGGAGAACGAGAAATCATAGTGGGAACACGAGCCCGTAGGCGAGTGTTTCCACGCGATTTCGAGTTCTCCCAAACTTCCACTCGTGTTTATATAACGTATGGGAACACAGATAAAAATGTTTTCTATTTCTTTTATAAAATAACCCGTAGAAAGCAAATAAAATGTACAAATATCTTTTTTATCAACACGTAAATTCTCCTTACTCGTATGATGGCGCCGTGATGTCTAATTGATGGCGTATGATGTCTAATTGATGGCGTATCATGGCTAATTGATGGCGTATCATGGCTAATTGATGGCGTATGATGGCTAATTGATGGCGTATCACGATGGCGTAATCCATCCATGTTCTATTTAACAATTAGACAACGAGTCCGAGTTGTCTATGAGCGAATAGTCAACGAAGGCGAAGCCTGAGTTGACTATTTGCTCATAGACAACGAGGACGAGTTGTCTAATTGTTTTAGTAGAAACAAATTAGTGGACTATTACAAATCATGCATTCTCCAAAAAATTATCCAAAAACTCATGTGAAACCTCCCCAAAACGAGAGTTTTCTGCCATTGTTTTGAGCGCGTTTCCCAAACGTTGTCTATCACGAATAGACAACGGTTGAGTAGCCAATCAGAATGCAGCATTTGTAATAGACCATGGTCAGTTTCTACTAAAGCCTGATATAAACACGGTAACTGACCAATCACAGCGTGCGTAAGACACGACTTATTTTATAACTATAGATATTAAACAGTGATTTATTTTATTTTATTTCTTTTGTTTTAAAATTTGTTACCCGAACCCATTTCTCTTCGGTACCAACCGCAGCCATAAATAATGAACGCTTCCTTATGTAGTGTTTTGTGTGTTTCAGAACTCCTTTAATGTTAGCTGCTGCTAATGGTTTTACTGATGCTGTTTCATTGTTAATAAGCCAAGGAAGTAATGTTTTAGCTGTAGATTTATTCCAAAGGACTGCTTTACACAGAGCCGTGAGTATTTTATATTAATTATTTTAATATTTTCGTCGAGAATATTTATGTATCTTAGTTACGCCATGTTTGTTGATAGAAAAGCTTTCTTCTCGCATTGATTATTTGGACTCGCCTAACACCTTTTTATCACTGCTGGAGAGTAAAATTTGAACTTTAAAGTATTGGGCAAATAGATATCAGCAACGTTTTAATAACAAATAGACTAGAGATACATTATGCAACAACCCCTAACTCTATGGATGGTTGCTATTTGGTGCATTCTAATTGAGAGAAAGGAAAATAGAAAGGAAAGGAATAACTTGACATTTGTAAAGAGAAAAAATCGCATATATAAAAATAGAATGCATTGTCGAGACAAATTTTGTAGTTTCGTAAGTCGCTAAAAAAGTATTATAAAACTAAATTGCGAAATAAAGAAGTTAAGGGCCCTTGAAGCCAGTAATATGGCCTCTATGCCAGTGATAAGACCTCTATGCCAGTGATATAGCCTCTATGCCAGTGATATAGCCTCTATGCCAGTGATATGGCCTCTATGCCAGTGATATGGCCTCTATGCCAGTGATAGGGCCTCTATGCCAGTGATATGGCCTCTATGCCAGTGATATGACCTCTATGCCAGTGATATGGCCTATATGCCAGTGATATGGCCTCTATGCCAGTGATATGGCCTCTATGCCAGTGATAGGGCGACTGAGGTGAAGGGACTGAGGTGAAGGGACTAAGGTGAAGGGACTGAGGTCAGGGGGGGGTGAGGAGAAGGAGACTGAGGTAAAGGAAAGTGTTCGTCAACTCTCTGCCGATAGTCGTGTGTTTTCTGTTCCATAAGGGAGATGATAGGGTTGGTTCGACGATCAGAAAACATCCATTAATCACTTCCATTAACCCACGTATGAGTAAATTAAAATCGTCAAAGAGGTACTTTCGTCTAGGCTCTTACTGAATGTTTGGAGGGCCCACTATCGCTGTAGCTCTCCCAACCCAGGACAAAATTATGTGTGTGCCAATCTGGTAACTTTTAAAAACACTCCTTATGATTGTAAGGAAACGTGATAGCTTTGTTACTTTGAATATTTTCTTTAGGCCGCCTATGGCCATGAAGAATGCGCAGAGACCTTGTTACATTATCAAGCTGATCCTTTAAGCAGGTAAAAATTATATCAAGTGTTTTTTGGCCAAGTTATTTACCGTAGTCGTTTTTACTATATATACCATTTTTGTGCTGCAATGGTAGTGTATTATTGTATTATATAACAGACAAATCAGTAAAGATGGAGAACTACCATCATAGGCATACCTCACCAATTATGTTTGGATGTTTGGGGGACAAAACATTTTGCCTGAAAAATTAAACTGTGCCGTCAAGTCCGTTCTGCGAATGTCCACGTTTCTGTTTACATCGTTTGTTTACATTGCATTATATAAACATTGAACATGAAGTATTGCGGATTTGTTTTCCGCCTAAAAAGCGTGTTATAAGAAGCTGTTCTGTTCCTAAATGTGGATAATGTATCAAACTACCACCCGCGCCTTCGCCACCTTTGACGAATACTCGCTTTCGAACTGTCGCAAATCTATTCCGTTAAAGTTTGTTGAAATATGGAGTCTCCCAAGTTTGAAATATCACACATGCGCAGAACGGACTTGACGGCACCTTTAAGAGTCGATTGTCGATTATCTGATGCAGTGTGGCAGGCGCAACTTCATATGTGACCAGATTTCTCAGCGGTTTCCTCATCAAAATAGGGGAGTACTTCATCTATCGTATGTGATATAGCCTTTAGTATAATTTTAAACCGCAAAACAAAACAACTAAAAAGACGACAGGCAAACGCAAAACAACTCTAATATATTATGTTAATGTTAAAACATATTACTTTAATATTAAAACAGTTCAAATATAAATTTTTCATGAATATTTAACAGCAATATTACCCGAATTTACCGAAAATTTCTTTCAAAAAGTGCCCGAAATTTTCATTTTTAAGACGTTTGCAGGGGCAATTGCCTGTCATGCCTCCCCCAGTACGCCTATGTCTACCAAATCATTGAAATAATAAAGAGTCTTTGAAATGTCTTAATATGATTAAACTTTCACTAAGCTTACTTTTTGTGAAAATATCATGATGATAAATTTTCATGTTATCTTGAGGATGATTTTGAAATCGAATTGAAATACTACACATCCTAGAATGAATGCTATGTGTGTATAATGATGCAATGTGTACCAACATTTTATTTTATTTCAGAGATTGTAATGGTTGCAGTCCCCTTCACTTAGCAGCAGCATGTGGACATGTTGGTATACTTAGTTCATTATTACAAGTGTGTGGAACTGGTAATGTCACAGATAACCATGGTTACACTCCATTACACTGGGCGTGTTATAATGGTGAGTAACACTAATTATGTGAATGTCATTTTAAAGTTATACGTTTGATATTGTTTGCTATTTCTTTCATCAACAGTATGTTTTTTAAAGTGTCTATGAAATTAAATTTAAGTTTGTCTTATTTAAATGCACTCCAAAAATAAATAGGAATGGTAATTTTTATTTTGTATCTCACGTCGTTCTTGAGATATTTAGACTATGATATGCAAATGAGATAACCTATGACATCAAAAAAGACACTAGGAGATAGAGCATTTTTTAATGCGTCAGCAAAAAGTATGGAATAGTCTTCCTGTTTCAATAAGAAGTCAGGAGAATTTTAGTATTTTTAAGTCATTGCTCAAGACCCACTATTTAGAGAAGCTTAATGTATAATTTTAGAATTGATCCGTTATATCAATTGTAAATAACTTTTATTGTTTATTTATTTTTATTACTTTATATTAGATATTGTAGTATGTAAAGCGCATTTGATCATAACACTGTATGTTAATTTGCGCTATATAAATATTAAATATTATTATTATTATTATTACATTTTTAGAAAATCAAGTATATCTTTGTGATTATTCGACGAAATCACTTGAAACTAATTTGCACATTACGACACTTCGTGACACCTAACATCATTACATCGGAATAGCGATACCAAATTAATTTACTATTTCTAATTTCTTAATTTTATAAACTCTAAATTACCATTCCTCATTATTTTAGGAGTACATTGAAATAAGACAAACATAATTTTCATTTCATAGGCACTTTAAGTTTTGTTTATTTTACTTGTTATAATGATTATATTATTTCTTTTATATTATAATGATTATATTATAATGATTATATTATTTATTTTATATTTTCAAGGTCATGATAGCTGTGTTGATGTACTTTTAGAGGTTTGTATAGTTTACAAGTGTCCCTAGAAATTCAAGTCAAGTATATCTTTAAAAAAAATGTTTTCCCCCGTTATTATCGCTGCAGGATGAAAATTGTCAATCGTTTGAAGAAAATCCGTTTTCACCTCTTCACTGTGCAGTGTAAGTTGTTTCTATTTAGTTATTTTTGCAACGTATGACAGGTTTACGTTCTTTATTTGTGAGTTATTTAAATTACCTAAACGATAATGAACGAAAAATTGAATTATTTACGTTATGTTTCGCCTTATGTTATAGACCTCTTTCATAATGGTGGCCAGTCTAAATATTCTCTTATATGCATGCAAATTAGCCTTTCTGGCCTCGTTACAAAGCGAAGATTCTTTGGAATTACAGACACACGAACGAGGTCAGAAAGGCAATTTAAATGAATATAAAAGAATATTTAATTTAGGTGCCATTATGAAAGAGGTCTATGTTACTTTCAAGTTGGTTGTTAGAGAACAAATGGTGGTGACGTATTATGATGGAGTTCAAACTTGTAATATTCAGTAAAATAATACTGGATCAGACATAGTTTGACGCTACTCTGGCTTTAAAAAGTTTTTTTGAACGTAACTTAAAAGTTACTGTCCATGACCCAACGTTTCGACACACTATTATAGTGTCTTCATCAGGAGTGATCGTTGTAAAGTTAGTATCCCTATTTATACCCTCATAGAACCGATGATGACGTTATCTATTAACAAGATGCAAATAAGCTTCTGGAATAAACCACCGTCATCACGATTCAATGGGGCGTGGGTGCTATTGATATGCCAAGCCTACAGACAACGTCTCTGATGGTACCACGGATTAGTGCTAATAATTTTGGAATTTTCCCACGCAATATCATGTTTGGTTACGCACGCGTGCTCCAACAAAGCAGAATTTTCCTTTTTTGAAAAGAAAACAAAAGCCAGATTAGCGTCAAATATGTCTGATTTATCACCTGGTTGCGTTTGGAAATTATTTGATAATACTGGATATTAATATATGATAGAAAAGTATAATATATGGAGAAGGGATCACTTTCCATAGGAAGCCATCTGATTGGCTATCAAGGTTCCAAAAAAAGTGATCCCAAAAATAATTTTTCCCCCTTCGTCGAGCTTGCCGCGTCGTATATCTTAAGGTCCCTAATGCTCTGAATGACGCCGTACACAGAACAAGGACGACATTGAGATTATTTATTAGATTATTCTTGGGATTATTATTACTAAATATTATTCATTCTCTTTGTTTTACATCAAGAATTATTTTGTTTAAAGGTCGTCATCGTCATCTTTGACTTGACGTCATCGTGAAGAAGACGTGAAAATACTTTGAATAACGTCATACATAGAACAAGGCGGGACGACGTTGAGATTACTCTCGAGACTAAATATTATTCATTCTCTTTGTTTTACATCATTGTAAAATCTTAAGGTTGTTCTTGTCACTTGAACGTAAAATTCATATCTTCTTGTCACCGATAAACCCGATAAAACACTGCTGCTCGTTTATGAAACATTACGTAAACATTTCTGCTTATTACGTAACCAGGTGTCACAATAAGCAATCACAGTTTGCAAGGTTTTGATTATTACCTTTAACTTTATTTAAAAATAATTTAGAAAATTTAATTATTACCTTTATTTGTTTTTCTTGTAGAATAACGGATAATGGTTCCTGTGCTGAACTGTTATTAGATACCCTAGGTGGTGAAATAGTGAATACAACTGATAAAAAGAAAAGGTAACTATTGTTTTGTTCTGTGGTTGTAGTAGTATCCATATTTACAACAAGAAATTTAAAAACGTCCCCGTTTTATGAACATTTTTCCTGTTGTAATACACCACCATCTTTTTTATAATCCACAGTTAATTCCCTTTGCATCAAAGAACTATATAATATAGATATAATAACAATATAATAACTATATAATATAGATATAATATAGATATAATATAGATATAATATAGATATAATAACTATATAATATAGATATACTATAGATATAACGTATATATAATAACTATATGATATCTATCTATCTTCCATTACTCTACTCCATCTCATGAGATGATTCTTTCGAGTTGGTCAGGGTCACATAAAATAATAATGATGATTACAGAAAATGTATAGTTGATAGTCTATATAAATAAATAAATGTCTATGCCATAAGCACTAGTCCAAGATTGCAGCTGCAGATGGCTTAGAAGGAGAGGAGGGAGCGTGACTCTATTGTGTTGAGTGGTAAACTGTTACAATCTCTTATGGTTCTTGGGAAGAAAGAGTACTTATGGTAGTTTGTCAATGATGCTGGTACTCTATAAGATAATTTGTGGAGGTGTCGGCTTACATGTGCTTCTGGTGTCATATACTTTCTTTAATCAATTTTCACAAGGCCATTATGAATCTTGTACATCATAGATAATCTACTCCTTTTTTTTCTAAGAGCCAAGGAATCCCATCCCATTTCCTTAATCATGTCTGTAACTCTTGATGTATAGTGATAACAATTCAGGGTGTAACGAGCTGCTCTTTTTTGTACCATTTCTATCTTGTCAATATTTTGTTTTGTAGAGGGATCCCATACTGTTGATGAATATTCTAATGTAGAGCGCACCAGACTTATATAGGTTATCGATTTCAAAGTCGGCGAGTTTATTTGTAATTTTCTTCTCAGGAAACCTAAGGTTTTGTTTCCCCTATTTACAATGTTTGAGATATGAGAGTTCCATCTTAGGTCTTGTGTAATTGTTACTTCAAGATACTTATCACAGTCCACATATAATATAATATATATAATAACTATATATATAATAACTATATAATATGGATATAATATACCACCACTTCTGATCGACTGTCGCACGTGTTCCATTCAGCGAAATAAATGTTGTTTTTGATTATTTTGTGTCTTATTCGAATATTTAACGACTATTTGGAATGTGACAACGTCACATGCAGGTCAGCTATAAAGGAGACGGGACTTCTCGTGGCGTTGTATAGATCTACACAAAGCAACATATTTAAGTAGAGACGCAGCGTCATAGCTGCCTTAACTCTTTCCTGTCCGGCCCAGTCAAAAGGGGTCATAGAAGACCCCCGAAGTCGTCAATCGAAAAATACGGCACACGGTAACGCAAGATTAAAAATTGAAATTCGACAAGCGCCAGGCACATGAGATCCACTCACACGCCAAGTTTGATTTGATTTCATACACAACACTGCGATTGGTGGCATTTTAAATTTTCATGATGCTACGCGGGCGTGCAAGATGGTCTTTTCTAGAAAAATGGAAGTTTTTCAACCTGATTTATGATAATTATGCTAATTTATATTAACATAATGTGTCTTGTTCGGAAAATTCAAAAGCATTGGTAACGGCCGGTTTATTGCGCTGTCAGAAAAGGTATAGGTTTCGCAACAGTTATGGATATTTCCCGAGATATCAAAAGAACAAAGAGGTAGTTCAATTTTGGATGTTTTTCAGCCGGACAGGAAAGAGTTAAATTAACTATTATCCTTAATTTACAAATCGCTGTAAATTAAGGATAATGGTTAATCTAATGTTAGAACCCAACCCCAACACAACAAAGATCCTAACCCTAACCCCCCGCTAATGGGTTTTCTAACCTAACCCCCCGTCCGAAATCGTCCGAAACGTCGTCCATGAATATACGTAAGTACTTTACTTAAGTATTTTTCAACACATTGAAGTTCTCTTATTTCATCTTTTTCATTGTATATCCAGTTCTTTTGAGAACTTAGCAGCTTTCATATTTTTTCGTTTAATCATTAAGCGCGCAAGGGCTCGACACAACCTTGGGTAAATTATATTTATTCACATTATATTATACAATCACATGACTTAAAAACGCATTTTCATTGGTTCTTGCCCATGATCTATTTAACAATTAGACAACGAGTCCGAGATGTGTATGAGTGTCTATTGATTGTATAAAACAAAATTAACAAATAGATTCTATTTTTTGTTGTCTGTTCAGTTATAGATACACAGAGGACGTGAGAACGTGGTAAGAACATCAGTGACCCACTCGACTCCGTCTCGTGGGCCACGTTTTTGTTCTTACCACGTTCTGACGTCATCTGTGCATCTATAACTGAACAGACAACGGCAAAATGGAATCTATTTGTTAAGTAGAAAATGTTTGGCCACATATTATATGTAATATTATATGAAGTGAGTATGGAGAAGAAACCTTGAAAGATTTTCGTGCATTTCCTGATATTTTGTTTCCGTCTCTTCATGTATAGGACACCGTTGCATGCTGGTGCATTTAATGATCGGATTGATTGTCTTGAGCTGTTAGTGCAACATGGTGGTAATGTTGATGCCGCTGATGAACATGGTTATACTCCATTAATGATCGCAGCAGAAAGAGGACACGAAGCAACAATAGGTACATTGTTTATAAGAATAAAGAGACATCTATTTACGGGAACCACTAAGTATTTTAATAAAATACACAATAACCGTTACTCCGAATAACGTAAACATATTTATTGAGAATTCAACGTTTCGACTAGTTTGAAGTCAGCTAGTCGAAACGTTGAATTCTCAATAAATATGTTTAAATATGTTTATGTATATTTAAAACACGAGCAGCAGTGTTTTATCAGATATAAAAGACGAGGGCGTAGCCGGAGTGTTTTATCTGATAAAACACGTACTGCGAGTGTTTTGAATAGCTTAAAAAACGACCCATTTGATAAGTTCATTAGCGTAGTAATTTTGAAAATCAATGTTGTCTAAGCCGAGAAAATCAAAGCTAAAGTTTATGTAAATTAAGATGAAATTTTATCACATATAAAACCTACGACACGGTATTGATTTCCTTTGTGTTTTCCTCATGAATTATTAATGAGTTTTTTAACTATTATATATAAGCTATTCTGTAATGTGATTGGTTCTTGTACTAGCACCTATCAGCTCATATAACTTAATCCCCCGGGTTTGCTTCAACAGGCCACTAAAGGTATGATCGTTCAACTTATATGGATACATGGTGGATTCTTTTTCCTTATGATGAATAAAACTTTACATTTATGTAAATTAAAACTTAAAGAAGAGAACGCAGTCCAGTTTGAAATCGATATAGATCACTTTGCAATGCCACAGCGTTATTGAGAGAAGAAATTGATTTAAAGCACTCGGTGTCGTCTGCCAATAGGTCAAACCCGATAGAACTCGAAACACATCATGTAGCATCATTGATACATACCAGGAATAAAAGTGGGTCATGAGCAAGGACCCTTGAGCAGGGCCGTAGCAAGCGCCACGGCACTGCCATGGCATTATTTTACTCCAGTCAATTTTTTTCAATAAATTTAACAATATACGCAAGGCAGAATTAACGTGCCGATATATAAATAAGTTATACTTGTCTGGAATACGACAGATTGTAATATATAATATAAATTAATAATATCAATAGACAGACTGGTGGTTATCAAAATGTGCCAGAACCCACAATTTAAAATCAGTGTTTCATATACAAATTGACAAAAACATTCTTTAAAATCTTTCTCCAAAAATATTTCTCCAAAGAGATTCCAGATTTCAAAAATTTTCGGGGGGGGAGGCATGCCCCCTAAGTGTCACAACCTGCAGTGGCACTTAAATATACACCACTACAGCCCTGTTAAGGAACTTCAGATGTAACAGATAGTTGCTAGAGATTGCACCATGTACTATAACATGCTGCCGTCAGATAGGTAGTTTGCCCTTTCCAAACCATGCAAAGAGGTTTCCAGTAATGCCAAAGGTTTTCAATTTACGCAACAAACTTATGTGGTCGACATGATCAAAAGCTTTTGAAATGTCCATCAGAACGATATTCATCTGGTTCCCACAGTCGAGAGTTTTGCCAATTTTATTTAAGACCGAAAGAAGCTGCGTGGTACAAGATCGTTGTTTTATAAAACAATATAAAAATAACACGTTTGGTTTTCTACTAATCTTGTTTTAAAGAAAATTAACTTAAAAGTTGTAGAAATAAGAAAAAAATATAGATCAATGTATATAGTCAAGGAAGTGGATACAGGTCCGACAATTATTTGTAGGGATATTTAGGGTTAGGAATAGGGATATTTAGGGTTAGGAATAGGGATATTTAGGGTTAGGAATAGGTATATTTAGGGTTAGGAATAGGGATATTTAGGGTTAGGAATAGGTATATTTAGGGTTAGGAATAGGGATATTTAGGGTTAGGAATAGGGATATTTAGGGTTAGGAATAGGGATATTTAGGGTTAGGGTTAGGATTTATGGTTTTTAGGGTTATCTTATCGCAATTGCGTTTATATGTTTATATACTATATAGTGTTATTATACTTTCGCATATAATCCACCAATCAACTGTTTCTATTAGCATCACGTGGCAGCCCAATATTTTACAATGTAGGACAGCTACTGTACATATTGGGCAGTAACCTTTGGACTGTTTACGTGCGAAGAAACATCTTTATGTTAAGATATTTTGTTCGATATAATAAAACAACTTTGGATTCATCTTCGCCCACTATGACAAAATATTTAAGTCTCGATTTGCAATATTAGACTCGACCTTCGGTCTCACTCAATATTGAATTGTCGACTTAAATATTTTGTAATATTGGGCTCAGAGGAATCCAATAAGTAATATTATTATTTATTAAAAATAATTCGTGATCGCTGATTGGCTAACAGCCAACGGTGAAATCGTCATATCAACTCATTGCCCTCCCAAATATGGAGTTGTGAAATATGACAAAAGATTATTGCACGATTGACGTCACCTGGTGCAATATGAAAAACTAATATTGCACGCTATCACGTTTTTCCAACGATGCAGTTGTTAAATAGTTGATAAAGTTAATCTTTTAAATAAATAATAAAACAACTATTGAATTTGGTTTTCGCATGATATGAAGAATTATCAAGGCCTCAGTTTGTGTTATCCGCCTCAGCCTTCGGCTTTGGCAGATAACACAAACTTCGGCCTTGATAATTCTTCATATCATGCTCAACCTCATTCAATAATTGATAAATGTCGGACCGGGAGCATTTAGCCTATATGGGATTATGGGGTCCGGTGTCGGATCTGTATCTGCAGGGTATAGTTAAACGCAATACAGCCATTTTATTTGATGGCACAGAAATGTATTTTTCAAACTTGACTTTAAGATTGGGAAGTTATTCAAAACGATTTTGGGAGACCGTGAAAAAATGGAAAAAAAAACTTTCTTTAATAAATATAGCAATAATCTAGCAATAATACAGTTTTATTTTCATACTTATATAGAATTACTACTCGAAGCTGATGCCGATGTATCTGTAGTCAACCACGATAAAAATTCTGCTTTACAACTAGCTTGTAATGAGGTGAGAATGGTCACAGAAATATATATATACCGATATTTGTGCGAAAAGTGACAAACTATTCAAGTAACGTCATCAGAGTAATATAATTTGACACCCTTTCTGTGAAACGTGACACGCTTTTCGTGCAGACCATAATTCTTAATATAATGAAAACACTGCACGTGCTGTTTCTTTTTTGTGTTTCTTTCTTTTTTTCGGGCGTGATGGATGAGCTTGAGTTTTGTAGAATTTCTTCCACCATTCTTGTCTAATTATCGATTGATATGGCAATAGTTGCTTCCTTAGTTCTTTGTTCCATTGGTTTTTTATGTACTGTTGTTTATGTACTATTTTTTATGTACTAGTTATGTACTATAAGGCCGACAATGAAGACTTGCATAGGGTTTCAAGTGCCTTCCGAGGCGACGTTCCAGGCAAGTCCGAATTGAAGGCCTTGGAATGACTTCTAAAACTCAATTACTGTATATATTATGCCTGTCCGAAGAATTTGTTTGTTTTCGGTATCGTCCTTGCAGGACTTTAAATATATTATTTCAAGTCCAAGGACTTGAAAAAAAGTCCTTTACCCAGTTCTTCCCTACCCTAGGGTTTCAACTCCCTTCACGTAATTCATGAATTATTAATGTTTTTCGAGTATATAAGAATAGATAATTGTTTGTTTTTAGGGTCATGCTGCCTGTGCTTTATTACTGATGCAACGGATTGACAATACTCTTATCAACCACACCAATTGCCGTCGTCAAACGTTAGTAATATTATTAATTTGAAAGAATATTAATAGTAAAACACGTATAGCGCAACAGGTCGCGATGTATTAAATATAAGTGGTGTACATGTTTTAGTAATAGAGACCTTGCACATGTTCTCCTGGTGGAAGACAAATGCTTATTTACAATAGCATTGTCATTGATTTCGTTCAGTTGAATGTCAGAACTTTGAATTAATTTGCACTCCATATGGGTCGTTTTGCATATGACATGTTTGAAGTAAATTGCCCTCCAGATTGTCGTTTTGTATATGACAGGGGAATACCTACAAGGAATCTATACTCTATAGATACAAACTTGAGCCGAAGGGACGAGTGTTTTTATATCAGATCAAGATAAGATGCGAATGTTTATATTACTTACGAAACGAATGCATATAAGTACATGTATTCATGTCAATCGAGTATCTTAAAGCTGTTGTAGCCAGGGCTGTAGCTAACATGTCATAATTGGGGGAGTGCCAACCCAAAATTTCCGAATGAAATATCCCCCCCCCCCAATCTTGCAATAATAATCACAATACTTTGCCAACTGCCAAAATGACAAAAAACATTTTTGATCACAGTTATGGTAGTAACTAGTAGATTAAGTAGAAGACACAATTACAATGTTCCTCACACGATATCTGCATGTTAACTTACGTTCAACTGACAAGTTTTCTGTTACCAGTACATCTAATGTACATTTAAACAGTATATTTTGACATAGTCTTAAAGAAATAGGTCCCAATTTTCCGAATAGACCTGTGAATTTACCGGATATTGCAATTTTGTAAAAGTTGGGTGGTGCAGCAACCCCCCCCCCCCCAATACCCCCTTCGCTACGGCCATGGTTATGGCTGAGAAAATCAACCGAAAAGTTGATGTAACCACAATTCTCTTACCGATTTACAAATATTGATTAAATATTAATTTCCTTTAATTTTTAAATTCAGTTAAAATATAGGCCGGTGCCATTGCATGTATAAGAATAAATATGAATGCTGCTAAGTTCTCAAAAGAACTGGATATATGAAAAGGAGAAATAAGAGAACTTCAATGTGTCGAAAAATACTTAAAGTCATTACTTTTAAATAAAAGGCCTTTTAGTATAATATTTAGAAATGTTAATTGTTTTACGATATCTGCTCTTGTACTCGAGAAATAACGTTTTCATTCTCGTATTTTATGCTTCTGGACGCCGCCATTTTTGCTCGACGGCTCAAACTCGATGTTCAGCGGGTATTTTCTTTTCAATTTTGACGTCATTGAGTGCTTGTCTTTTGTTCTTAGCACTCAATTACGTAAAAATTGAAAATAAATTCCCGCTGTACATAGAGTCTGAGCCGTCGAGCAAACACTAAAATATCGTAAAACTATTAACATTTCTAAACATTATACTAAAAGGCCTTTTATTTAAAAGTAATTTGTTTTTTGACTAGAGTTCTCCTTTAAGTTACGTATATTCATGGACGACGATTCGGACAATGTGTCCTTCTTCAGGTCAGATGACCTAAAGTCGGCGTAGCGTAGCAACCACAGCTTGTTTATAGTGATTAAAGTAAATGCGATGGCTGCAGTCTGCAGGGGCTAGTAAAGACTTTTGTGTCGCGATTCTTTGTGAGTAGAAATAGTTTGAGAGGTCGACTAATTTTCATGCTATTTGTTTTCACTGTAACTATTATTTTGTTTAGAGCTCTACACCTTGCAGCTAAGAATGGTTTAAAAGAAGTTGTTGAAGCTCTGATCTCTAGGGGAGGTGACGTTTTTATTGAAGATGAAAATGGTTTCACTGCAGCCTTGTCTTGTGCTTCTACAACACAAGTTGCTCATTGTCTTTCCGTGTTACTAAAAGCTATGATGCCAAAACCTAATAATCCTTCACCTAAGCAGCCAGTCAAGAAAAAGAAAGAAATCTCCCAACTCAATTTTAAGCCCTCCTATAATTCCACTATGTGACGAACACGTGATGTTGTCGTATTAGGAATTTAAAAATTTTGATAACTTATTTTTAGGCTGAATTTGACGTTATATTGAGAAATCCTAAAGCGCTGCCCTATATATAAAAGCGGGAAAATGTCTTAAGTATAGAAAGCAGGTTACATATACTAGTCTAGCAAGTATATGGATTAAATATCTCTTTCCGTTGTCATGGGGATGGATGAACCCAGACGAAATTAAAGTGCCTATGACACGAAAATTACGTTTGTCTTGTTTGAAAGAGCACTTAAAATGACAGAGTAACATCTTTTGTAGATTTTCGTTTTCTTGCTTCGTTCTTGAGATATTTCAGTTTGTATTATATGCAAATGACAATGGCGTGACGTACACGTGCATAATGACTCATCGGAGAGAAGGTTATATATCTTTGTTATTATCACACAAAATCACTTGAAATTGTACATGTTCCGTGTTGTGGGAAGTACTCACGCACATGCTTCATTCAAATTAAATTTGGTTTTATATTAGCAAAGATAAATAGCCTTCTCTGGTAAGTCATCATTATGCACGTGTACGTCACGCCATTGTCGTTTGCATATGATACAAACTGAAATATCTCAGCAACGAAGCAAGAAAACGAAAAACTACAAAAGATGTTACTCTGTCATTTTAAGTGTTCTTTCATATAAGACAAACTTAATTTTCGTGTCATAGGCACTTTAAGGACTCCGAACTCAGCTTGCATCGCCAATAATGTTGATATTGGAAACAAATAAGTTCCTTTTCTATTAAAATATCTAATTTAAATAGCCGGAATATCATAGTTTTTAAACATTCTGTCACATGACCTGTGACGTCATGTGTTGGTCTAAAGCGATCAGTGTTGGCGGAAATGCAAAGGAATTAAGCTTCTTCTCAGTATTATTTTTTTAATCGCTATTACAACCAAAAATGGGCAATAAATTTCTCCACGATAGCTAGCACAACAGGAAGAAATACAACGCTTCCAAGCACATGACGTCACGACTCACGGTCATATTCAAAATGGACGCCCAAGAGGATGTTTTTCAATGGTTTATTCAACCTTTTAAATGTGTTACGAGTATTTTCATAGCTCCAAATTATTATATTCGGACTAACTAAGTCATCGATATTGCCATCTTTGAAAGTTTGCATGGTCATTCACATTGCATCAACCTCGTACCCAGGGCATTTTGCTTCCACGGTAGAAGGTCGGCGAAAATGGCCCTGGGATCGGCTGGTCCATTCTATAATGCGATTGGCTTGTCATAAAACGCAATTAATTCAGCCGAGTATAATTTATTCATCTAAATATGAATGATGTCTTCAAATTTTACAGCAAATTAGAAGTGATAGCTTTCGCTAAATTGGATATATGCTTCTTCATACCTTTTGTAAGAGATAACCATGGATGTATGGTGGATTATTAAGCTTGTTAGCTGCTTTTATGCCGACGAATGCTGACATGAACAACTCTGAAGAGCATTGAATATTTCTCAGTTATTCATAGACAAAGGCAATGGAACAAAGACCACAAAAATTATATCTAAACACCATGTGACCAGCCGATCCCAGGGCCATTTTCGCCGACCTTCCACCGTGGAGGCAAAATGCCCTGGGAACGAGGTTGACATTGCATATAATTTTGTGGAAATATTGGCTCGATTTCCATATAAATATCCCCAAATTTAAAACATAGTGGCTAACCCAAACCTTACCCTAATCCTAACCCTAACCCTCCACCTAATATATACTAACCCTAACTCTTACGATAATGTTTTATTTTAGAAATAACAGCTGATTTTAATTTCGACTTTTACTACCGATAGTCTATGTGACGTCATTTCGGGATAAAAATAGAAATATTAGTTATTTATAACAATAAATAATTCATGTATCTGCGAAATGATGCAGGACTCTCCCCATTCCTTTGATACGGAAATAGAATCAAATGGCTGGCACAACAATTTCATTACCTTAATAACAATAATTTGTGGAAACATTCATGTTTTTAAGATTTTATTTGCTGAGCTTTCGTCCCATGCTCCAGGGACATCATCAAAGCTTTACTGAACGTTACATGGTGTTTGGCAGCGTCAGCTATCACGTAATACAACTGGTTGTCTGTCTGCGTCATTAATTATCACTTATTTACTGAGACCGAGGGAAACAGTGTGTTTTGTGGACCCGAGACCGCCGTTGTTGCCCGAGGCGAAGCCGAGGGCAACAACCGGCGGTCGAGGGGCCACAAAACACACTGCTTTCCCGAGGTCTCAGTAAATAAGTGTTTTGTTATATAGTATATTAGTGTCAAAGTATGAATAATTCACCGGTTATTGGAGTGAACTTTGAAACCAAAACTAGATAAATGGAACCCCGTAAATGTTTAATAAAAAAAGACAACACTCAACAGTTAAATATTTATTACAACATTCTGAACTCAAAAGTGATAACTGAACTATAAAATGAACTTTGGAACTTCACGGTTGACGCGCATGCGCACTGCACCCATTCTATTGTGTACCGGTCAATAAATGTTCTGTTCAGTAAACACGACGTTTTGCGGACCGGCACGTGATACGCTTTTGTCCAATCGGAAAACAGAAAAATTGAACTTTGACACTTTGTTATATAGTTCGTGTAACATCCTTGTTAGTTATCTTGGATCCCAGGACATATACTGTGCTATTTCAACTACAGATCCTTTCTTTGCCTCAGAATTAAATCTTCATTTTGCAAAACATTGTTCCTTCCGGGCCTTTTCAATCTGCGATGAAGACAACATATCCTCTGAACTAGATTATCTACGGCATGTTTTATAGAACCTGAGGAAAACCATGGTTTTCCTGAAAGACAAATCAAACTCACCACTCACTCATCGCAACCCCAAATCATGGAACCAACGACATCTGTGCTTCCCATATATTGGTCCTGTTTCCCATAAATTAGAACGTAATCTGAAGCCAATATCAAGGTCTACCATAGCTCTCAACAAAAACTTCACGAATTACTTTTCACTCATAAATACAGAACTCATACCAAACTGAAACCGGTGCATACCAAATCGCGTGCGAATGTGGTTTGTTAAACATCGGAGAAACTAAAAGCAACCTGAAAACCAGGGTCAAAAAATATAAAACCAATTGCTCTAAGGCTCATGTGGAAAACATCGGTAGCTAAACATGCATGCAGCATGGGAGCAGGATCACACAATGGGAGCAATCATCTTTGATTATCAATACCAATCAGTTCGAGCCACGAAAGATCTGAAAGTTCATTGAAGTCCTAAAACATAGAAATACTCCACAATAGTGCATGCCAACCACTAAATGAGCCTATTTCCAAAATAAGTAATAATAATCAAATAAATTATTATTAATCAAACGTTATTATTAATCCTATGTATCAAAATTAAATTACAATAGGTCTCTTTAAGAATGCTAATTCATTTTCTAAGGGTAGCGGTTTTTTTTATACACCCTGTAGAACTGCTAATCCCGAAACAACTTAAATGTTTGTGAAGGGATTGGCCGACAAAGAGGGGACCCTCTCCGCATGTTCTTGTTAATTAATTTCTCTTGCTCGGCCAAAACACTCGGAAAAAAGAAGCTACAGTTAGCCTAGCCTCCTTTGCAGGCAACCTGTGGCTTCTTTTTTCTGAGTCAAATAGCTTCCAAGGCTGTTTTGGCCGAGTCAGAGAAATTAACAAAGGCGGAAAATTGGGGGGGAGAGCCCTCAACGTGCTGTCAAAAATTAGCCAATTAGTGCGAACCGGATGTTATTGCGAACGCGTTGAACGCCGTTGAAGGCTTTTCCCGTATCCCGTTGGTAATATCAATTGTAGAATATTGCTCATCTTTCAACTCCAAGGAAAACTTTAATTTAGCTGAGAGAGAGTTCAAAACATCTTTTACAATACGTTCTCTGTTGTCATTAGCGACCTTTAGATTTGAGGACGAAGACGAGTTTACCATTGCGCATGGTTCTTGTCCATTGTTGTTTCTCCACTGCGCAGAAAAGTTCGTCTTCGTACTCGTACCATAGGTAGCCCAGACACAAATTTCGAGTATGAATAGATATACATAGTTATATTATTTTTTTATAATTCATTTATTTACTGCATAAAAATGCATACTGTTGGCCTGTAATTGTTCATATCTTCTTTCATAACATCAATATATTCTATGTTCTCGTCTAGAACTCGTCGATATACGTGTGTTTTTATTTGACACAAACCAATAGTCGAATCGTCGTTTTTGAACATGTATTTTATACTCTCACAATATAAGTCAAAAGTCAATAATATCACAAAAAAACCACCCTCGTTTTTCCTGGTCGCGACCGCGTCGTCCCAGTCTCTTCATACTTGTCCCAAGGGGGGAGGGGTAACATTAACTTGTTAACGAATATCAACATTCCAAAACATCTCCCTCCCGAATGTTACTACATTCGCTTAATATATAAAGCCAAAGTTTTGTCCTTATTGTTGTTCTCACAATTTGCCTTGCTCCAACGGACATAATCTGTGTACTGGTCGGATGTATTCACTGTCTCTAACTCGAATCTTCACGACTCGTATGAGATTATCGGCGCCTCGGTAGGTTTCTAGGACTCGTCCAAGCGGCCACTCGCCACGCTTTGCGTTTGGTTCAACAACTAATACGACATCGCCTGCAATTAACTCTCGTTTGGGATTGAACCATTTTCCTCGCACGTTGAGGCTAGGTAGAAATTCCTTTCGCCATCGTTTCCAGAACTGGGTTATCAACTGCTGAATACGTCTCCAACGCTTCTTGGGGTTGAATATTTCTTCTTTCGTGGTCTCAGGAGCAAACTGTCCGCCCAAATGTCCTACCAAGAAATGGCTAGGAGTGAGAGGTACCAGGTCGTCGGGACTTGAGCTGACATGTGATCGGTCTTGAGTTTAGCAGGCCTTCAGCCCCACAAATTGCCGTGTGCAATTCTTCGTCTGTGACTTCGGCGTTTCCCAAAATTGCTCTGATGGCTTTCTTCGCGCTCTTAATCATACTCTCGAAGACTCCTCCAAAGTGAGGAGCCGAAGGCGGGTTAAACTTCCACTCGATTTGCTGGAACTGGGTTGTTTTCTTTATGATCTTCTCTTGATCCAATTCGCGTAACTTCTGGCACATCTCTTTCTCTGCCCCAACAAAGTTCGTTCCGTTATCCGATAAGACAAATCCTGGCGTCCCCCTCCGTGAAGTCATCCGGACGAATGCATTTATGAATGAGTCCGTGTCCAACGAGTACGCCAGTTCTAAATGGACTGCACGGGTCGCTAGGCATGTAAAGAGGCATAGATATCGTTTCATTCTGCATTTTCCCCGTCCTTGCTTCGTTAAGAATGGTCCAGCGAAGTCTGTACCAACTCTTTCAAAGGCTCTTAAAGGTAGGGTTAATCTCGACATAGGAAGAGGAGCCATCTTTTAACCTGTTGGCTTCGCGAGAAATTGTCGGCGACACGCAGTGCAACTTTCAACAACCACTCTGACTGTCAATCTTCCTTTCACAATCCAAAATCTCGAACGGAGTTCCGTCAAAAGGTGTTCTGTTCCCGAACCGTGAGCTTCTCGTGAGCGTCGACTATGATCAGTTTTGTCACAGGATGATCCTTGGGGAGAATGATCGGATGCCTCGTATCATATGGCAAGTCCTCGGCAAGACGGAGGCGGCCATCCACTCAACAGTTTGTCGTCATCCAAAAGAGGCGAAAACCTCACTAAACGTTTGTCTTTTTCTCGGTCGGGAAAACTCTCGCTTTGTGTTTTTCGAAGCCAAAACGTTTGGGCGTCGCTGAGTTCGGCTCCCTGCAGCACGTTCGACAGCTTTCGTGACTCAGGTGCAGACTTGCAATTCTGGAGGAACCGTTTCACCCAGGCCGTAACATGAATAAGGCGTCTCCAAGACGAATAACGTTTAGGATCAAGGTTGTCGTTTTCTCCAATATCTTCCATGACTTTGGACTTTCTTTTCTTCTCGTTGTGCCATATCATCTTTCAATGGATTCTTTAGTAATCTTTCCGGCCACGACTTTTCTGCAACCGTTAAAAATTCAGGTCCTTCCAGCCAGGACTTGCTGTGACATAAGTCAGTCGCTGAAAGACCTCTGGTCGGTTGATCAGCAGGATTAATCTCACCAGGGATGTGTCGCCACTGGTCTGGGTTGGAATGTCGTTGTATCTCTGCAACTCTGTTTGCGACAAATGTCTTGAATATACGGCTCTGGTTGTGTACCCAGTACAGAACGTCAGTTGAGTCAGTCCAATACGTCGCTCCATTCACATTTAACGTCCCTAAAATGTTTTGAGACAATCGACTGGCTAGGACAGCTCCCATGAGCTCAAGTCTAGGGATTGTGACTGCTTTCAAAGGAGAGACGCGGGTCTTGGAGGCAATCAAACGTGATGTAGGTGGGTGATTGCTGTAATGACAAACGAGATACGACACTGCGGCATACGCATCTTTCGAGGCATCGGAGAATGTGTGTAACCAGCAATGTGTTGGCATTGGTAGACGAAGGGGACGAGGGATTCCAAAAGACGATAGGTGTTTCAACTCGTTAATCCAATCATTCCACTCGACACAAAGGCTAGTAGGTAACAGTTCGTCCCATTCAAGTCCAGCTGTCCAGATCTTTTGTAGTAGTATTTTTGCCCGGATAGTAAAGGGTGACAGAAACTGCAAAGGGTCGAATAATTTCGCAATGCTACTGAGCACATTTCGTTTTGTTGGCTGGTCATCAGTAGATGGAGGTTGAACTTGAAAGGTGAAAATATCTCGGTTTGCCTCCCATGAGACTCCCAAAGTCTTCACGGTTGGAAGGTTTCCATCATGAATTTCCAAACCAGGCAACCTATCTTCAACTGGAACGTCTTCAATGACTGCAACTTCGTTTGACATCCATTTCTTCAGGGTGAATCCAGCTCCAGACAAAAGTTCTGTCGTTTGTCGTCGGAGTTCCTTGGCTTCGGGCACTGTTTCAGATGAGTCAAGTACATCATCCACATACATGGCATTGTCTACGGTATCTGCAGCATCAGGATAAAGATCTTTATTCGCTTTGGCATGTGAATGCAAGACATGTTGCGCACAGAAAGGGGAGGCTGTGTTACCAAATGGTAATCGCATAAACTCGTAGACTTCCGGTTCTTTCGTTTGGTCTAGATCTCGCCACAGGAACCTGTGATATGGGCGGTCTTTCTTGGTTAGTCCGACTTGCAAGAACATTTGCAATATGTCAGCGGAAATGGCCACAGGCGCTCTTCGAAATCGGGTCAGGACGTCCACTAGCTATAGACCAATATACTATAGACCAATTACCATATTACCAACAGTCAGCAAAACACTCGAAAGGGTGGTCCATACACAAGTTTACAACTACCTAAACGAGAACAAGATATTAACACCAAGGCAGTTTGGCTTTAGACCTAAGCTTTCAACAGAGATTGCCCTTGCTCACTTTACTGATACCATCTTGGGAAATATGGATAAAGGCTTGGTAACAGGTGCTGTCTATCTTGATCTTGCAAAGGCATTTGATACTGTTGATCATGACTGCCTTTATCAAAAACTTATTACTGTTGGTCTCTCGAATGAATGTGTAAATTGGTTTAAATCATACTTGTCTAACAGAAGCCAGGTCACTGCTCTGTCCAGCTGTATTTCATCTTTAAAGCCAGTCCCTGTTGGTGTTCCTCAAGGAAGTGTTCTTGGTCCACTTCTCTTTCTAATTTTTGTGAATGATCTTCCACTCTACACCAATAACTGCGAAATATCACTCTACGCTGATGACACAATTATATATTGCTCTTCTAATTGTGCGGATGATCTTCAAGATAAATTGAACTCTGACCTACAAAGACTGTGTCAGTGGTTTAATTTTAATCGCTTGTCCTTGAATACATCCAAATGTAAATTTGTTCTTTACGGTAGCTCTCGTAAACTTAACAAGTTTCATAATGTATCTTTTTCAATCAATGGTTCCACTCTGGAGAGGAAAGAGTCCTTTAAATATCTTGGAGTTAGCATCAACCAAAATATGTCATGGGCAGATCACATAAATGTTCTAAGTAACAAAATTAATCAACGGCTGGGTCTTATCAAGAGAGTTAAATACATGCTTCCATTACATGCCAGACTCACATTATATAACAGTTTGATCCTCCCCTTATTTGACTATGGGGACATCGTTTGGGGAGACAAAAATAATACGGTTTTAATGGAACATTTACAAGTTCTCCAAAATAATGCAGCTCGACTTATGCTAGACCTTCCCCGTTTTCAATCGTCTGCATCGCAAGCTCTTAATAATCTGAACTGGAAGCTATCACGTAATACAACTGGTTGTCTGTCTGCGTCATTAATTATCACTTATTTACTGAGACCGAGGGAAACAGTGTGTTTTGTGGACCCGAGACCGCCGTTGTTGCCCGAGGCGAAGCCGAGGGCAACAACCGGCGGTCGAGGGGCCACAAAACACACTGCTTTCCCGAGGTCTCAGTAAATAAGTGTTTTGTTATATAGTATATTAGTGTCAAAGTATGAATAATTCACCGGTTATTGGAGTGAACTTTGAAACCAAAACTAGATAAATGGAACCCCGTAAATGTTTAATAAAAAAAGACAACACTCAACAGTTAAATATTTATTACAACATTCTGAACTCAAAAGTGATAACTGAACTATAAAATGAACTTTGGAACTTCACGGTTGACGCGCATGCGCACTGCAACCCATTCTATTGTGTACCGGTCAATAAATGTTCTGTTCAGTAAACACGACGTTTTGCGGACCGGCACGTGATACGCTTTTGTCCAATCGGAAAACAGAAAAATTGAACTTTGACACTTTGTTATATAGTTCGTGTAACATCCTTGTTAGTTATCTTGGATCCCGGACATATACTGTGCTATTTCAACTACAGATCCTTTCTTTGCCTCAGAATTAAATCTTCATTTTGCAAAACATTGTTCCTTCCGGGCCTTTTCAATCTGCGATGAAGACAACATATCCTCTGAACTAGATTATCTACGGCATGTTTTATAGAACCTGAGGAAAACCATGGTTTTCCTGAAAGACAAATCAAACTCACCACTCACTCATCGCAACCCCAAATCATGGAACCAACGACATCTGTGCTTCCCATATATTGGTCCTGTTTCCCATAAATTAGAACGTAATCTGAAGCCAATATCAAGGTCTACCATAGCTCTCAACAAAAACTTCACGAATTACTTTTCACTCATAAATACCGAACTCATACCAAACTGAAACCTAGTGCATACCAAATCGCGTGCGAATGTGGTTTGTTAAACATCGGAGAAACTAAAAGCAACCTGAAAACCAGGGTCAAAAAATATAAAACCAATTGCTCTAAGGCTCATGTCATGGGAGCAGGATCACACAATGGGAGCAATCATCTTTGATTATCAATACCAATCAGTTCGAGCCACGAAAGATCTGAAAGTTCATTGAAGTCCTAAAACATAGAAATACTCCACAATAGTGCATGCCAACCACTAAATGAGCCTATTTCCAAAATAAGTAATAAATAATCAAATAAATTATTAATTATTATTAATCAAACGTTATTATTAATCCTGTGTATCAAAATTAAATTACAATAGGTCTCTTTAAGAATGCTAATTAATTTTCTAAGGGTAGCGGTTTTTTTATACACCCTGTAGAACTGCTAATCCCGAAACAACTTAAATGTTTGTGAAGGGATTGGCCGACAAAGAGGGGACCCTCTCCGCATGTTCTTGTTAATTTCTCTTGCTCGGCCAAAACACTCGGAAAAAAGAAGCTACAGTTAGCCTAGCCTCCTTCGCAGGCAACCTGTGGCTTCTTTTTTCTGAGTCAAATAGCTTCCAACTTCCAAGGCTGTTTTGGCCGAGTCAGAGAAATTAACAAGGGCGGAAAATTGGGGGGGGGGAGAGCCCTCAACGTGCTGTCAAAAATTAGCCAATTAGCGCGAACCGGATGTTATTGCGAACGCATTGAACGCCGTTGAAGGCTTTTCCCGTATCCCGTTGGTAATATCAATTGTAGAATATTGCTCATCTTTCAACTCCAAGGAAAACTTTAATTTAGCTGAGAGAGAGTTCAAAACATCTTTTACAATACGTTCTCTGTTGTCATTAGCGACCTTTAGATTTGAGGACGAAGACGAGTTTACCATTGCGCATGGTTCTTGTCCATTGTTGTTTCTCCACTGCGCAGAAAAGTTCGTCTTCGTACTCGTACCATAGGTAGCCCAGACACAAATTTCGAGTATGAATAGATATACATAGTTATATTATTTTTTTATAATTCATTTATTTACTGCATAAAAATGCATACTGTTGGCCTGTAATTGTTCATATCTTCTTTCATAACATCAATATATTCTATGTTCTCGTCTAGAACTCGTCGATATACGTGTGTTTTTATTTGACACAAACCAATAGTCGAATCGTCGTTTTTGAACATGTATTTTATACTCTCACAATATAAGTCAAAAGTCAATAATATCACAAAAAAACCACCCTCGTTTTTCCTGGTCGCGACCGCGTCGTCCCAGTCTCTTCATACTTGTCCCAAGGGGGGAGGGGTAACATTAACTTGTTAACGAATATCAACATTCCAAAACATCTCCCTCCCGAATGTTACTACATTCGCTTAATATATAAAGCCAAAGTTTTGTCCTTATTGTTGTTCTCACAATTTGCCTTGCTCCAACGGACATAATCTGTGTACTGGTCGGATGTATTCACTGTCTCTAACTCGAATCTTCACGACTCGTATGAGATTATCGGCGCCTCGGTAGGTTTCTAGGACTCGTCCAAGCGGCCACTCGCCACGCTTTGCGTTTGGTTCAACAACTAATACGACATCGCCTGCAATTAACTCTCGTTTGGGATTGAACCATTTTCCTCGCACGTTGAGGCTAGGTAGAAATTCCTTTCGCCATCGTTTCCAGAACTGGGTTATCAACTGCTGAATACGTCTCCAACGCTTCTTGGGGTTGAATATTTCTTCTTTCGTGGTCTCAGGAGCAAACTGTCCGCCCAAATGTCCTACCAAGAAATGGCTAGGAGTGAGAGGTACCAGGTCGTCGGGACTTGAGCTGACATGTGATCGGTCTTGAGTTTAGCAGGCCTTCAGCCCCACAAATTGCCGTGTGCAATTCTTCGTCTGTGACTTCGGCGTTTCCCAAAATTGCTCTGATGGCTTTCTTCGCGCTCTTAATCATACTCTCGAAGACTCCTCCAAAGTGAGGAGCCGAAGGCGGGTTAAACTTCCACTCGATTTGCTGGAACTGGGTTGTTTTCTTTATGATCTTCTCTTGATCCAATTCGCGTAACTTCTGGCACATCTCTTTCTCTGCCCCAACAAAGTTCGTTCCGTTATCCGATAAGACAAATCCTGGCGTCCCCCTCCGTGAAGTCATCCGGACGAATGCATTTATGAATGAGTCCGCGTCCAACGAGTACGCCAGTTCTAAATGGACTGCACGGGTCGCTAGGCATGTAAAGAGGCATAGATATCGTTTCATTCTGCATTTTCCCCGTCCTTGCTTCGTTAAGAATGGTCCAGCGAAGTCTGTACCAACTCTTTCAAAGGCTCTTAAAGGTAGGGTTAATCTCGACATAGGAAGAGGAGCCATCTTTTAACCTGTTGGCTTCGCGAGAAATTGTCGGCGACACGCAGTGCAACTTTCAACAACCACTCTGACTGTCAATCTTCCTTTCACAATCCAAAATCTCGAACGGAGTTCCGTCAAAAGGTGTTCTGTTCCCGAACCGTGAGCTTCTCGTGAGCGTCGACTATGATCAGTTTTGTCACAGGATGATATTTGGGGAGAATGAACGGATGCCTCGTATCATATGGCAAGTCCTCGGCAAGACGGAGGCGGCCATCCACTCAACAGTTTGTCGTCATCCAAAAGAGGCGAAAACCTCACTAAACGTTTGTCTTTTTCTCGGTCGGGAAAACTCTCGCTTTGTGTTTTTCGAAGCCAAAACGTTTGGGCGTCGCTGAGTTCGGCTCCCTGCAGCACGTTCGACAGCTTTCGTGACTCAGGTGCAGACTTGCAATTCTGGAGGAACCGTTTCACCCAGGCCGTAACATGAATAAGGCGTCTCCAAGACGAATAACGTTTAGGATCAAGGTTGTCGTTTTCTCCAATATCTTCCATGACTTTGGACTTTCTTTTCTTCTCGTTGTGCCATATCATCTTTCAATGGATTCTTTAGTAATCTTTCCGGCCACGACTTTTCTGCAACCGTTAAAAATTCAGGTCCTTCCAGCCAGGACTTGCTGTGACATAAGTCAGTCGCTGAAAGACCTCTGGTCGGTTGATCAGCAGGATTAATCTCACCAGGGATGTGTCGCCACTGGTCTGGGTTGGAATGTCGTTGTATCTCTGCAACTCTGTTTGCGACAAATGTCTTGAATATACGGCTCTGGTTGTGTACCCAGTACAGAACGTCAGTTGAGTCAGTCCAATACGTCGCTCCATTCACATTTAACGTCCCTAAAATGTTTTGAGACAATCGACTGGCTAGGACAGCTCCCATGAGCTCAAGTCTAGGGATTGTGACTGCTTTCAAAGGAGAGACGCGGGTCTTGGAGGCAATCAAACGTGATGTAGGTGGGTGATTGCTGTAATGACAAACGAGATACGACACTGCGGCATACGCATCTTTCGAGGCATCGGAGAATGTGTGTAACCAGCAATGTGTTGGCATTGGTAGACGAAGGGGACGAGGGATTCCAAAAGACGATAGGTGTTTCAACTCGTTAATCCAATCATTCCACTCGACACAAAGGCTAGTAGGTAACAGTTCGTCCCATTCAAGTCCAGCTGTCCAGATCTTTTGTAGTAGTATTTTTGCCCGGATAGTAAAGGGTGACAGAAACTGCAAAGGGTCGAATAATTTCGCAATGCTACTGAGCACATTTCGTTTTGTTGGCTGGTCATCAGTAGATGGAGGTTGAACTTGAAAGGTGAAAATATCTCGGTTTGCCTCCCATGAGACTCCCAAAGTCTTCACGGTTGGAAGGTTTCCATCATGAATTTCCAAACCAGGCAACCTATCTTCAACTGGAACGTCTTCAATGACTGCAACTTCGTTTGACATCCATTTCTTCAGGGTGAATCCAGCTCCAGACAAAAGTTCTGTCGTTTGTCGTCGGAGTTCCTTGGCTTCGGGCACTGTTTCAGATGAGTCAAGTACATCATCCACATACATGGCATTGTCTACGGTATCTGCAGCATCAGGATAAAGATCTTTATTCGCTTTGGCATGTGAATGCAAGACATGTTGCGCACAGAAAGGGGAGGCTGTGTTACCAAATGGTAATCGCATAAACTCGTAGACTTCCGGTTCTTTCGTTTGGTCTAGATCTCGCCACAGGAACCTGTGATATGGGCGGTCTTTCTTGGTTAGTCCGACTTGCAAGAACATTTGCAATATGTCAGCGGAAATGGCCACAGGCGCTCTTCGAAATCGGGTCAGGACGTCCACTAGCTATAGACCAATATACTATAGACCAATTACCATATTACCAACAGTCAGCAAAATACTCGAAAGGGTGGTCCATACACAAGTTTACAACTACCTAAACGAGAACAAGATATTAACACCAAGGCAGTTTGGCTTTAGACCTAAGCTTTCAACAGAGATTGCCCTTGCTCACTTTACTGATACCATCTTGGGAAATATGGATAAAGGCTTGGTAACAGGTGCTGTCTATCTTGATCTTGCAAAGGCATTTGATACTGTTGATCATGACTGCCTTTATCAAAAACTTATTACTGTTGGTCTCTCGAATGAATGTGTAAATTGGTTTAAATCATACTTGTCTAACAGAAGCCAGGTCACTGCTCTGTCCAGCTGTATTTCATCTTTAAAGCCAGTCCCTGTTGGTGTTCCTCAAGGAAGTGTTCTTGGTCCACTTCTCTTTCTAATTTTTGTGAATGATCTTCCACTCTACACCAATAACTGCGAAATATCACTCTACGCTGATGACACAATTATATATTGCTCTTCTAATTGTGCGGATGATCTTCAAGATAAATTGAACTCTGACCTACAAAGACTGTGTCAGTGGTTTAATTTTAATCGCTTGTCCTTGAATACATCCAAATGTAAATTTGTTCTTTACGGTAGCTCTCGTAAACTTAACAAGTTTCATAATGTATCTTTTTCAATCAATGGTTCCACTCTGGAGAGGAAAGAGTCCTTTAAATATCTTGGAGTTAGCATCAACCAAAATATGTCATGGGCAGATCACATAAATGTTCTAAGTAACAAAATTAATCAACGGCTGGGTCTTATCAAGAGAGTTAAATACATGCTTCCATTACATGCCAGACTCACATTATATAACAGTTTGATCCTCCCCTTATTTGACTATGGGGACATCGTTTGGGGAGACAAAAATAATACGGTTTTAATGGAACATTTACAAGTTCTCCAAAATAATGCAGCTCGACTTATGCTAGACCTTCCCCGTTTTCAATCGTCTGCATCGCAAGCTCTTAATAATCTGAACTGGAAGCCATTAACTTTTCGCCGGCGTTACCACCGTTGCGTTGCAATGTCCGACAATTTTATAACACCAATATGGTTCCAATTACCTGCCCCTATTCTTACCATTTATCCAAATGTTGCATGCTCTCTTGCAACATTTGGATAAATGGTAAATATACAATTGATTGTATGTTAATAGGTGTCACGAGGCAAATGGTAAATCTGTGGATCGACAGTAAACATCATGGCAAAGCATACTACATTGGCCGGAAAGTTCATTTGGTTGATGAAAGACTGAAAGAAATCAGCCCTCCTAGTGAAATTCATCGTGCCCCACGTAGCCTTTTGGAAAGGAAGTACTGGAAAGCATCAGAATGGAGAGCTTTCCTTTTTTACAGTTTGATCATCTTGCAAGGAATCCTGCCACCTACATATCTCAATCATTTGTTCCTTTATGTGTATGGTATTTACACACTTGTGGGTGATTCGATTAGCAGTGACTCTATTGCACTTTCTGAAGCATGCTTGACAAAATTTGTCATTCAGTTAGAAAATTTGTATGGCCTATCCCACTGCACATTTAATGTACACTGTTTAACTCATCTCGCACAGTGTGTTAAAGATTGTGGACCACTGTGGGCTACCTCTGCATTTGTTTTTGAGTCGCACAACCATGTGCTGTTGAACATGTTTAATGGAACACAATGTGTACCACAACAAATAACGGATAGATTTTTGTTGAAAAACAAAATTGCTTCACTAGCCCGATCCTGCATCAATGATGAATCTAGTCCTTCTGTGAGAGATACTTTATCACGATTTACTGATATTGCTAAATTTGAGCATGTAAATGATGGTCTAACTAGATTAGGCTCTGAGAAATATGTAACACTTGATGTACATAGGGTACTTGCTATACAAGACCTTTTGAATGTAGATGTTGTTAATCGGTCGGGCATAATGTACGACAGATTTATCTACAGTCATAAATTATATTCCAGCACAAGTTATACAAGATCCAAAAGGCATAGTAATCATAACATATGTTTTGAACATGCTAGCTTTACCTATGGCATTATATTAGGCCTTGTAGAAATCAAGCCATCCTGCCAATGTACCCCTGATATTTTACAGTATTGTATATGCATACGTCATAATGTAGTTCTTGTCAAACCTATGATTGTTAACCATAGAATGTTATTTAGGGATGCCGATTTTAGTGTGACGAGTAAATTCATTGCTCAAGTTGAGGATACAGGCAGTGTTATTGCCATATTCCCTTTTCAAATTAAACAAAAATGTATATGTGTAGCATTAGAAAATGTAATGTACTTTTGTTCGTTACCATACCGTATTTATGGTGACTAATTTTGTAATTATGTATTTATAAAAAATTATAATTTTATTTGTAAACTTATTCAACATTTTTTGAGAATTAAATTAGTAATCATACTGTGTATTTTCTGTGATAATTTTGTATAACATGTTTTGTTTGTAAATTGTAACTGAAAAGCCCTATTAAGGGATTTGTCAATAAACCGAAATAAATATCAACAAACTCTGTTATTAATTCATGTCTACATGTCAAACAACCTATATACAGGTACTGGTAGTAATTATACAGTATAGCTTATTATATAATTATATGAGTATATTCCATTTTGAATAGAATATTTCCCAATAGAATATTTATCACAGAATGTTCTTTAGGAAAATCCTATACAATATTCTATAGGATTTGGAAATTCAATGAAATATTCTAAAATTCATTGCAGAATATTCCAACTCCTATAGAATTTTTGTAGGATTTGAATCTATATTTTGATCATTGAATATTCCAAATCCAATAGAATATTCTATAGGATATTTGCAGAATATTCTATAGAATATTCCAGTTCCTGTAGAATATTCTATAGGATTTAAAAATGTAATAGAATATTCTAATATTTATCACAGAATATTCCAAACCTAATAGAATATCCTATAGGATTTGCAAATTCAATGGAATATTCTAATATTCATTGCAGAATATTCAATAGAATATTCCAATTCCTATAGAATATTCTATAGGATTGGAATATTCTATAGCATATTCTATAGAATTTAGAATATTCTATAGAATATTCTATAGAATCCTAAGGAATATTTTCGTAAGGGGCGTAGCTGATGTTGTTGTGGATATATACATATAAATCTATCTTGTATAATAATAATCTTATCATTACAAGAACCAATTTGTTAACCTATTGTTAAATAATTATACTAAAAATATGTTACAACTATAACTCTCCAATTGCTCGCTTAAAAATGTTAACGTCAATGGCTCTTGTGTTATTGTCCAAAGAATTCCATAAAAAAGCTGCTTGATAAGTAATAGACTTCTTTAAGTAGTCTGATCTAGGCTTGGATAAAGATTGTAATGCAGTAGGAGAATTGCCATAATAGCAGTTAAATGCCTAATCGAGCACGGAAGAACCTCTGGCACCCAGGGTATTAAATGCCAGGTGTAACAGTCTCTGTGAATACATATCCTTGATTGTATACCACTTCGTTTTATTTAGGACGAATTCTGTTGGTGGCCCTTACATGAATCCTTTCTAGCTTGTCAAATAAGGTTTTCCCACATGAACCCCATATGCCAAGGCCATAGGTAATTGATGGTAATATTACCTTGAAGTAGAAGTCTGCCTTAGCATTGGTAGGTAAGAAATAAAGAGATCTTAGAAGATTAAGTTTTTGCGAGAAAGACTTAATCAAATCGGTAACGTGCACGTTCCACTTCAGCCTATGGTCAATTTCCATACCAAGACATCTGGCTGAATCAACATGTTTGATATAGCTACTCAATAATTTAATTCCTTGTAAAGGGCCAATAAAGGTATCTCATCTTAATAGTACAAACTCACGGGATGTGGAGTTAGAAGATTTTGGGTGCACCAGTCTTGTAATTTACACAAGACTTTATTGAGGTCGGTGACTACTGAGTCTGGATCCTTGCCAGTTACATATATTGTAGTGTCGTCAGCATACATGTGAATGTATGTAGGTTGTCTCCTGAAAAATAATATTGCTTCAAACTGACAATAGTGTGTTGCTTTGACTGGATTACACTGAGATAACATTGGGAAAACTAAGTCCTGGATGAGATTCATGAGAATGTTTCCTGTTTGAGTAGTTAATAGCTGAACAAAACATCCACCTTGCCATTTTATTTTCAGGATCAACCATTTTTGTATTTTAGATGGTTTTTAGAAGCAGCAAAAACACACACCATCTTGGAAACAAGCTTTTCTATACAAATTTCTATATTCATACATTGTTGTTGGCATGAATAAGTTTGGGATTGGTTGGGGTATTTTATTATCCCTTTAGAACAGCTTCAGCTATGTAATTTATTATTTTTGAGCTTTTCACAATTTTTTTACACTTTCAGTTCTCTTGCTTGTTTTTGGGCAAGTATTTTAATACAAGATAAAGGGTTCCACCATATCTCATGAAACTCTATCACATCTCATGATTTCAGTTAAAAAAAAACCTGTCAGTGGAAATAAATGGCTAAAACTACAGAGCCAACGTACATGTCCTTTACACATTTATTTAAAAAAAAACCAGTTTGGGGAAGATCTTTGCACATAATACATCACAGGTAAGAGCAAAAGCTTTAAATATTATTATACTAACTATTTAAAAATATGCAAGCATGTAGATTGATATTCTTTCAAATTTATCTTTGTTTCCTTTACGGTATTTTCTTAGTACAGTAGCACTACTTATTACAATATAATAAGTGTTAATCATTAATAAAATAAGTAAATACAGGTACCAATTTAGAAATTTATATAAATCTATATTATTATCACAAAATATAATAATATATGCCATTGCCTTTGGTATATAGTACAAAATAATGATATACAACAACAATTCAAAAACACTCAATGTCTTCCAGTTTTATAAACATCCAGAATTATTGTAAACTGAAGGATCAGAAACATTTGGATCTACACAAACAAAGTGGTCCTACTATCTTGCTTGCCATTTCTGTAAGAATTCAACAGTCAATGATATCAAAAGTGTAGCTTTTCAGGTTAACAAGTTAAAAGGTGCTACTGATGCCCAATAACGACCAGTTCTAACACAGCCGGATAATTGCTAAAGTAACAACAAAAAATAAAATGATACAAAGCCAATACTCAACAGTAAAGATTGAATATTTAATATTTTGCACGCAACATGCCGCCGTTTAATGTTTTATTGTTTTATTTCCAAGAGTGACTTGAGCCAGAAGTCTGATACAGAGATATAAAACACTGTATGAATAATAAAATCAACACACAGAACCATGAAGTTTTTAAACAAAAAATATTATCGCAAAAATAACAAATTAAATGTGCTCCCGTCGGCAAGCTAGCGCATAGAATAGATGGCTGCAATGTATTAGCTAAATGCCTCGATAAGTTTTTTCTTTTAGATATTCTAACCAAAAGTAATATTAGTGCTTACCATTTTTTTATAGTCAGTGGTCGTGGAATGAAAATCGGGCAGGTCTTTCTCGAGTTATAGCCATTTTATTGTCTCAACTCCGTATTTCTCCATGTTGTTTACTGTTGAACTGGCTGCGGTTTACTGGCTAGGAAGATGGCGGACCCAACTAAAAAAACGAGGACACGAGCCTCCTTCGCAGGCATCCGCGCTCCACTGAACATTTATATACAGTATGACGCAGCTTTTAGTCACGAGCTGTTTTGAACCATTGTTCACAATTTTGTTATTCGAGCTTCACAAATTAAAAACCGAGGATTTTACTGAAATAATCTTTATGAATTATGTCGACGTACAGTAACCATTCGTATGGTCATACTTCAAGTGATTCAATAAATAACCTTTATCCAGCATTGATACAGTCCTTTGGTGTCATTCTTCTGGGCTATATAACTGGTCGTTTAGGAAGCATTTCAACAACTGAAAGCAAAGGACTTAGTAAATTTGCTATAAACGTAGCTTTACCAGCGTTTATATTCAGAGCAATTGTCATCATTGACTTCTCTCGAGTAAAATGGCAGTTTGTGTTGGTAGTTGCACTTGCAAAAGCCCTGCTTTTTACTGGCGTGGCTATTTTGACACTACTTTTCACAAGAAATATTGGCAAAGCTGGAATATATGGAGTGTTTTGTACTGTGTCAAACGATTTGGCTTTGGGAGTACCAGTTTGTAAGTAGTGACAATTTCAAAACAGTATTTATATAACATGTCATTTTAATTCAATTCTATTAGGCCAAAAGTTTCTCATCACATCATCAACAGGTTTAAAATGACCCAGTGACATGGAAATTTAATTTTATGAAGGATGGGGATGGAATTGGGCTACTGAATGGGTGCAATGATAGAAAAATCATTTCAGTTTATAAAACTCTGGTTTGTTAGCTGGTGTTTATATGGAGGAGGGCTATTAGCCCTCTTTTAAAATTTGTTTTCGTTTATATGAAAGGTCAGGGCCTGCCCTTGCCAAGGAGGGCTGGCAAGTCAAAGCTCTGCATGTACATGCGACAAAGTTGGTCATTGCCCGCATATTTTTAGGCAACTATTTATATATGTTTGTTCATACGTAGGTTTTAACTTGAAAACTTGTGCGGGAAAATGGGATTCAGCGGGTTTGGTGCAGGAAAATACATGTTGTCAACTCAGTAAGCAAGTCAGCTCTAGCTACCAAGTGGGCTAGCCCTTCATCATAATATAAACACCCCCTTTGACCACACAATTGTCAGTGGCAATTCAATTCACCAACGATATATAAAAACTGAAAAATTACTAAATGTTTGGGGAAAATTGGAGATGACCTGCACAGTAATGAGAAACCATAGTCAATTTATCCCGGGCATTTTGTGACCCTCCCACAAGCAATCATCTTCTGGACAATCGTTTTATTAATATTAAAGTTAGTATTAGAAAACCATTAGGTGGGGGTTAGGATCTAAGTTGTTTTGGGGTTAGCAGTTCTATGATGTATTTCATCATATAGTCATGTACGATCGTATGATAGCAGTACAATCTCTCATTTCATCCCACCTCTCGCAGATACCAAAAAAGATCGTCTAGAAGATGATTGCAAACCATATGAAGTCATAATTTGTGCTGAATCAGCAATTTGTTTTGTGCTATATTATTTTCCCTTGATTTTGACATCTTGAAATCTTGGAACTAGAAAAGATATCAAGGAACAGTAAACTGCATATTGTCCTACTTTTTGATGCTCTTTCAAATGAAGCAAAATGAAAAAATTTCATTTCATAGTCACTTTAAATTCACATCTGTAAAATTGCTAAATTACTAGAATTTTCCAAGTGTACTGCAGCATTGTGCAAGCCCCATTGACTTTCAAATAAATGTTTTGAAACTGGTAATTCATCAACTGCTAGTATAGGTTGTTAAATCAAGTGACATGTTCACATAAGGGCAGTGTTGTTGGATTTTACAGGATGACAAATTAAAAATATCGAAAGCCTTCTCTTAGCATTCAGATGCAAGTGTGTCATAAACAATAACCACATTACATGATATAATCATTTTTTTATTTTTTTATTTTTTTTGTGTAAACATATATATTTTTAAGACGTTTACCCAAGAGCTATCAAAGCTCATCGAGGGGCTTACGTCAATAAACATTTACATTGTTTACTCATTTCATTGCTGCAGAATTATTATTGGACAAGCAAGCATGCAAGCCATTACTTGAAAACAAATCAGAAAGCTAGAAAACTTGGCAAACAGAATGTTTTAAATATAGAATTTTTAGGGAATGGATCAAGGATCAGTAGATACAAAATCATATCTTCAAAATAATCCAATGCAGGACAAAGAGAATAACGAGCCAGATTAACGTTAGATACAGTATATCAACGTAAAATAGTATACAACGAAGCGGCCGCTTGATTGCCGATTAATTTCTAAGTTCATAAACAGTTTTTTTACGAAAGGTTTGCACGTTCTCGTAATATAATAGGCACGTATATTGGGCTAGACACGGCAATTCCAAATGTGTTTTCAGAATTGAAATCGGTGAAATATTGACTGAAATAACGTTCAGAATCTACGATGAAACGGTCATTTGCGATTTGTGAATACACGGCGTGCGAGGTCTGGGGACCATGGATAGGCCAGTAAAAAAAATAGGTACGCACAGGCACTCTCCTCCGAGGCTTCTTGCGCTTTTATATTGGGCTCACTGGGCATGTTTTGGGAACGTATGGAGATAATGGGCTCCCCACGCACCAAGGACCCTCTCCGCATGTTCTTGTTAATTTCTCTTGCTCGGCCAAAACAAACACTCGGAAAAAATAATCTACAGTTAGCCTAGCTTCCTTCGCAAGCAACCTGTGGCTTCTTTTTTCTGAGTCAAATAGCTTCCAAGGCTGTTTTGGCCGAGCCAGAGAAATTAACAAGAGCATCCCAAAACATTGCTCAAGCTGAAGCCTCGCCCGCCTGAGACCCGCCCGCAAATATTTCTTGCCCGCAAAATTCCTTTGAGCGGAAAGTCGTCCATTTCTGCACTAAACAGTATGACGCAGTTTTTAGTCACGAGCTGTTTTGAACCATTGTTCACAATTTTGTTATTCGAGCTTCACAAATTAAAAACCGAGGATTTTACTGAAATAATCGTTATGAATTATGTCGACCTACAGTAACCATTCGTCTGGTCATACTTCAAGTGATTCAATAAATAACCTTTATGCAGCATTGATACAGTGCTTTGGTGTCATTCTTCTGGGCTATATAACTGGTCGTTTAGGAAGCATTTCAACAACTGAAAGCAAAGGACTTAGTAAATTTGCTATAAATGCAGCTTTACCAGCGTTTATATTCAGAGCAATTGTCATCATTGACTTCTCTCGAGTAAAATGGCAGTTTGTGTTGGTAGTTGCACTTGCAAAAGCCCTGCTTTTTACTGGCGTGGCTATTTTGACACTACTTTTCACAAGAAATATTGGCAAAGCTGGAATATATGGAGTGTTTTGTACTGTGTCAAACGATTTGGCTTTGGGAGTACCAGTTTGTAAGTAGTGACAATTTCAAAACAGTATTTATATAACATGTCATTTTAATTCAATTCTATTAGGCCAAAAGTTTCTCATCACATCATCAACAGGTTTAAAATGACCCATGAAGTGACATGGAAATTTAATTTTATGAAGGATGGGGATGGAATTGGGCTACTGAATGGGTGTAATGATAGAAAAATCATTTCAGTTTATAAAACTATGGTTTGTTAGCTGGTGTTTATATGGAGGAGGGCTAATAGGCCTCTTGGTAGGGCTAGCCCTCTTTACCAATATCCCGCCTCTCAGTCAAACCCTATGTAAAATTTATTTTCGTTTATATGAAAGGTCAGGGCCTTCTGTACATGCGACAAAGTTGGTCTTTGCCCGCATATTTTTAGGCAACTATTTATATATGTTTGTTCATACGTAGGTTTTGACTTGAAAACTTGTGCGGGAAAATGGGATTCAGCGGGTTTGGTGGGAAAATACATGTTGTCAACTCAGTAAGCAAGTCAGCCCTACCAAGTGGGCCTTCATCATAATATAAACACCCCCTTAGACCACACAATTGTCAGTGGCAATTCAATTCATCAAGGATATATAAAAACTGAAAAATTACTAAATGTTTGGAGAAAATTGGAGATGACCTGCACAGTAATGAGAAACCATAGTCAATTTATCCTGGGTATTTTGTGACCCCCTCCCACAAGCAATCATTTTCTGGACAATCGTTTTATTAGTATTAAAGTTAGTATTAGAAAACCATTAGGTGGGGGTTAGGATCTAAGTTGTTTTGGGGTTAGCAGTTCTATGATGTATTTCATCATAATATGATATACGATCATATGATAGCAGTACAATACGATCATATGACAGCAGTACAATCTCTCATTTCATCCCACCTCTCGCAGATACCAAAAAAGATCATCCAGAAGACGATTGCTTGTGGGAGGGGGTCACAGAACACTCAGGATAAATTGACTACCATGAGAAACATATTTTTTTGCCTTACATAACCTACCCCATCCATAACAGTACAAAAGTGTGATGTTATATGAGATTAATGTAAAATACATGCAATATTACAATAGGTCATTTGGATTGGAGATAAATCAAACCAGTAATATTTTGAATAATAATTTTGTTCCACC
Source organism: Chrysogorgia sp. JL179-B06 (assembly GCA_035772405.1). Lineage (NCBI taxonomy): Eukaryota > Metazoa > Cnidaria > Anthozoa > Scleralcyonacea > Chrysogorgiidae > Chrysogorgia > Chrysogorgia sp. JL179-B06. The sequence continues at coordinate 719,207 of JAYKKM010000303.1, read as the reverse complement.
TTATGGACCTTATATTTTCTGGTTGACAGTGATGTGGTATACTATAACACAGCTTCTGATTGGCTGTTTCATGCTTCATTTCTCAATCAAGCACCTCTAAGGAGAACATTATTTTTATAAAGCAATAAAATAAAGCTTTATAAAGTAAATGATTTATGGTTTGACGTGGTCCATTGAGGTATGGATGTAATAGAGAGGCTGCACTCCAAAATCTAGAGTTACTCTTGGTTATTGTCTCATGCAATCAACTCTTACACTTTTTTGTGTCCTCCTAACTTCTTGCATGTATTCATAATTCAACAGAGCATGCAAAACACTGATCTCTATATACCTGGATTGCACATGGAGCCTAAAAAGTGAAACCCGGATGGCAGCCTGAAAAACAAAAACAGACTACAAGTTGCAAAATTGTGTAAATTGGGCACAGTTATTTTATTGTTTACTTGAAAAAACCAAGAATACCAAATTCATAAAATATAATCTAAAGGTTGTTTTTCACAAACAAATTGCTGATTCAGCACAAATTATGATGTCATATTGTTTGCATGTTAGTTTGGTGAATGTTTAAATGAACAATAGCTCAGTTACTGTGTCAGAATCAAATGAACCTTTGCATCAACTGTGTTTCATCTTACACTATCTTTGTAATGTCACTAATTTTGTTGTCAAGGTAACACTGTGGTACCTGACAACAAGATTAATCAGCAATTTGTTTTGTGCCATATTATTATTTTCCCTTGATTTTGAAATCTTTAAATCTTTATAACTCTGGAACTAGAAAAGATATGAAGGAACGGTAAACTGCATATTGTCCTACTTGCTCTTTCAAATGAAGCAAAATTTCATTTCATAGTCACTTTAAACTATGAATCTGAATACACATCTGTAAAATTGCTAAATTACTAGAATTTTCCAAGTGTACTGCAGCATTGTGCAAGCCCCATTGACTTTCAAATAAATGTTTTGAAACTGGTAATTCATCAACTGCTAGATAGGTTGTTAAATCAAGTGACATGTTCACATAAGGGCACTATGCCAAAAGGGAATTTTTGGACAGTTTTACAGGAGGACAAATTAAAAATATTGAAAGCCTTCTCTTAGCATTCAGATGCAAGTGTGTCATAAACAATAACCACATTACATGATATACTCATTTTTAAATTTTTTTTGTGTAAACATATATATTTTTAAGACGTTTACCCAAGAGCTATCAAAGCTCATCGAGGGGCTTACGTCAATAAACATGTACATTGTTTACTCATTTCATTGCTGCAGAATTATTATTGGACAAGCAAGCATGCAATCCATTACTTGAAAACAAATCAGAAAGCTAGAAAACGTGGCAAACAGAATGTTTTAAATATAGAATTTTTAGGGAATGGATCAAGGATCAGTAGATACAAAATCATATCTTCAAAATAATCCAATGCAGGACTAGGAGAATAACGAGGCATATAACGTAGATATATCAACGTAAAATAGTATACAACGAAGCGGCCGCCTGATTACCGATTAATTTCTAAGTTCATAAACAGTTTTTTTACGAAAGGTTTGCACGTTCTCGTAATATAATAGGCACGTATATTGGGCCAGACACGGCAATTCCAAATGTGTTTTCAGAATTGAAATCGGTGAAATATTGACTGGAATAAAATCTACGATGAAACGGTCATTTTCGATTTGTGAATACACGGCGTGCGAGGTCTGGGGACCATGGATGGGCCAGTAAAAAAATAGGTACGCACAGGCACTCTCCTGCGCGGAGGCTTCTTGCGCTTTTATATTGGGCTCACAGGGTGTGTTTTGGGAACTTGTGGAGAGAATGGGCTCCCCACGCACCAAGCCTGGATATTAGCGGTCGGTCACGGACATTGTCCGGTACTAATATCCCATTTCTAGAGATTTGACAGTTACAATATTAATTGTATCTGTCATTTTGTCGGATGCTCATCTTGTCCGAAGATTATACTGAACTTTTTGTTAAAGTAAAACATTTTTGTGTTGAATGGACTGCGTGAGATACATTGCGCGCTAAATTTGGAGACATTATGCTTACTTTGGAGACATTACGCTAATTTTGTGTGCTAACTTTGGAGACATTGCGTGCTAACTTTGGAGACATTGCACTCGTTATGAGACGTTACGCAAAGTTTGGAGACATTACGCTAAGTTTGAGACATTACGCTAGGCTAAGTTTTGAGATGTTACACTTAGTTTTTAGACGTTACGCTATACGTTGTACCGTGGCTGGTACATTCTTTTGTGTCCGTTACAAATTCATTTGAGACTTATAGCCCGCGCTGCCCGAACTCTACAAAGAAGCGGAAGAAGTCTCTGAGGAGGAGTGACGCTCAGGCCTCAGGTGTACATGTTTCCTGAGCTAATAATTTTAAAACTGGAAACGTGTACATATAAAGACATGTGAGAAAATCCCATTGCTTGCGAGGGGTTATTGCGGAATGTATTTCTAGTATAAACATGTTATCTTGCTCAGGTTTTATAAAGAAAGAAACAAAGTCTCTTACCTACAATCGTGGACAAAAGTTGTTGAGAAAGTATGAGATACATGCCTTTCCAAGTCATTTCAACTGGAATACTTAATTTTATGAAAATAAACAACCCCCCTCCCCCTTGAGAAAACGCTTTCCGAAAGGAGAGCCGAGCGGAAGGCCATCCTGATGTTCAAGATTAAAAATGATCTTGTGCCGGAATGTCTTTCTGTTAAATTCACTCGGCTAATAATACAAAACTCAAATTATAATCTGAGAGGCTCCTCTCATAATTTCTATGTCCCTCAACCGAATAGAGAGTTGTTAAAAAGGAGCATAAGTTATGATGGATTTTGGGGAAAACCTCTCTCCTTAACGGCTTCTATGTAAACCAACTTCATGTTGTTAGAACTCCATGGGTAAATTGTATTATTAAGTAATAGATAAAATACGAGCGGCAGATCTGTATGGGCATTACGCGGCACGAGCCATTGTAAATCCCATACATATCTGACGCGAGTATTTTATCGTACTTGTGAAATGAACCAATGAACGATGCTATAGGCTTAATTAGTATTCATAACTTTGTTAACTAGTGCCTATGAAACGAAAATTAAGTTTGTTTTATTTGAAAGAACTTTTAAAATAATGAAGAATATTAATTTACAGCTCTCTCATTCGAGATATTTAGACTTATGTGATATTCAAATGAGATAACCTATGACGTGCGGCGGAAGGGGGGGGGGGGGCAGTGGGGGGCATCGCCCCACGATTGAGCCCAGCCTTATACTCATAATTTATGAGTATACTCGCGTGTCTTAATGGCATGACTATTTTGGTTGGAAAATTAGGCCCAGAACCTAATGTTCAGGACTTCAGGATGTATTAAGAGTACATTGATATACATAAAAGGAAGATTTTATTAAAAACGATTAAAACATCCGCAATAATCAATAAGAAAAGCTGTGCACATCTACGTAGATTGTAAAATTTTGTGATTTTTCTCCTTATATTTCCCTGAAAACTGGCCCCAAAACGCAGGAAATCCTGTTTCCGAGACTTTCTAATACAACATTTTTCCGGGGCGCCGGATCCCCTTCTGCCCTCGCCCCCTATATTTAAACTGTTCCGCCGCCCTTGATTTTAACATATTGGAAAATCGTGTATATCTTTAAGATTATTAAACGAAATCACTTGAAACTTTGCATGAAATTAGTTTTCAGACATCTTGATTTCTAAAATAAAATGATTTGTTTTCTCTTCCGTCCCAAACATTTGTAGTCTCCCTCGCAGCCGTCATTAGTGGCGATCGGAACAAAACGCAAACAATATATTAAAATTCAACGAGGACTCTGACACTTATTAGTTATTTGCGGGTTGGTACTGGTTTAGCAGATTTTCACGGACTTAACCAATTCTAAACTGAAGTTTAACTTTGGTGCAACACATAGCTATGTCATTTTTGACAAAGAGACTTAGAGGTCTGGGAACTATATTATTACTATTGCAACATTGAAACTTGAACGATGTTCTTCAGTTTAGTGGTTTGTATCCACATGCAAAGTTTCAAGTGATTTCGTTTAATAATCTTAAATATATACACGATTTTCCAATATGTTAAAATGTATTGCAAACCCTTTGACGTCATCTCATTTGAATATCACCTGATAAGTCTAAATATCTCAAGAACCAAGTGAAATATGAAAGAGCTGTAAATTAATATTCTTCATTATTTTAAAAGTTATTTTTGAATCTTTATTGAGCTTTACATGTGACCAAAATACCACGCTGTGATTGTGGCTTAGCCTCGTTAATTATTCACGAATTTCGCAAAGATTATTAAAGATTAAACACACAAATGAGGTCCTAAAGGCTAATTAGGCACATAAATTATGCATAGAACTGCTAATCCCAAAACTATGGAACGCCATGTGTCCAAAAATTATTTAACGTTTATTATATGATATAATGAATTAAAATGTCATTATATATAAATAATTGATAAACGAACATATATTATATCATATCATGACTTGTTCGCTTTTGCTATTGTTTGATATAATGTAGATTAACTTTAGCATTATATCATATAATGAATTTCCGCTACAGTCATGATATGCTTTAAAACCATGAGTGTGTGTGTAATTCCTGATATCATATAATGTTTACGTTACACTATGATTTCAAATAACGACGTTTCAGTTCATTCATGATTTGATATAATGCAAAAGAACATTGCATTATATCATATCATGAATTCCGCCGAAAAGTCTTTATTTGATATAATGTAAAAGAACTTTGCATTATATCATATCATGAATTCCGCCGAAATGTCTTTATTTGATATAATGTAAAATAACTTTGCATTATATCATATCATGAATTCCGCCGAAAAGTCTTTATTTGATATAATGCAATAGCGTAGTGCGCCATCTGTCCAAAAATTCAAAACTGTCCAAAAATCAATTAGTGCCGTGGCGGAGCAATAGCTTCCGTCGACTTCAACCTCAACCAGCTCAAATATAGGGAAAGATCCCACCATTCATCTTGAACGATGACCTAAACACACTCGAAATTTCCTCTTTCACTTGGGCCTCCGACTAAAGAAAGACTCGTTGTTTGTGTAGATATTTATAAACAATAAGGATTTCTGAAACATCAATAATAACAATAGCAAATTACAATAGTACAATAAGGTATGATGGAAATAAGTAAGATAGATGACAGGAACACATACCTAAGCAAGCAATGGAGTTGAATGTACGGCTAGTTCATATGGTGGAAAGATATGAACGTAAGCTAGGACAGCGAGACGGTCATAATATAATGCACCGCGTGAATGTCACATGCGACACGCAATCAAATCACAAGAAGGAGAGTTTCGAATTACGCGTGGTTATAGAATGCGCGTCAAGTCTCTACATCCCCCAAGTTCGTATTGTCATGGGCTTCCAAGATGAGACGAACTTAACTCAATCCATCGCCCAGCTTCCGGCTCATAGATGTGTACGGGCGCTGGAGGCTCTGGTTCCGTTGACGGGGGTAGGGGCATGTCGTCATCAGGTGGTGTGTGTGGAGACTACTGGTGGGGTATTTAGGGCAACAGAAGGTGTGGACGAGGCTGGTGTTGCAGGCATCTCCGGAGTAGGTTGCGGGAGGCGTGCAGGCGTAGAGGTCGAGGCACCAGGTGTGGCAGCAGCTTTACGCAATGCAGGTATCGGCATGCGAGGGGGTATGGGGCCTGTTGGAGGATCGATTCCAGACGTCGCGGGGGTAAAACCACGCAAGAAGCGGCGGTTGCATAACGTAAGGCGCCCGGATCCGTCCACCTTGACCCACTATTGGTCATGGCCAGGGGATTCCATTACCATTCCAGATATGTCCCACTTCGTTGGGCTGTGACCATTCTCCGCGGCGACAAAGTCTTCGTCCAAAACCATGGCTAGCGGTCGGAGGGGGCTTGTATGTGGGAGCGGAGGGCATCTTCTTTAGCCTTCCAAGCTTCACGCAACAGCGGGTGGATGTTTGGGTTAGAGAAATTCTCAAGGCGGTTGACGAAAGAGAGGGCATCTCGCAATGGGCGGCGAACACGATCTGTGCTGGGGATACGTCGCAGTCCGGATCAGGTGTGTTGCGCAGCTGGAGCATTGCACGCAGGAAGCAGTCATGGTTTAGAGTTCCTGTGGGTCCAGTGTTTGACATCAGGAGCCGCTTCGCCTTTTTTACGGCGACCTCAGCTCTACCATTTGACTGAGGGAAGTGGGCCGACGACACGCGATGCCGGACGCCCCAGAGGGAGAGGAAGTCTTTTGTGCACCCCGCGGAGAATTATGGGCCACCGTCGCTAGAGAGCTCTGTAGACAATCGCACGCGCGCGTTGTTCCATTGCAGAAGTGCCCTGGTGTGCTGCGTGCAGGTGTCGTAGGATGCATCAACGAAGTGACTGCGGGATGCTGACGCGGTCTTTGTAGAGGATCACGCCGTTTTGAGCGTAGAGAGTCGCGGATAGCCCAGAAAGGCGCGATGGCGGCGTTACTACTGTCACTGTATTGGATGTCTCGTCCGACAAGTTCCAGTAGGGAGTTCATCGAAGCATCGCGGGCAGTTTCTTGGGCTATATGTCAGACCAGGACAGTGTGGTAAGCTCACGGGAGTCACGCTCTATAGCCGCCATAAGCACAGTCTCCATGTAGTCTTCCACGCCAGCGCTGTTGAGGGAGCCTGAGGGTGAGGGATGACGCGATGTGGCATCGGCGGCGTGGTTAGCTTTGCCAGGCGCGTGCATGATGTCGAATCGCCACGACAAGGTGCGTTGCTTCAAGCGGAACAGTCGCGAGTTGGTGATCTCGTCAAGTGTCCGGTCGCCGAACATTTTCACCAGGGGCTTGTGGTCTGTCACTACGAGCAGATTATCACAGTCTTGGGTGAAGTATCGGGATTGCTCCAGCCCCAAAGCGACAGCCAGTGCCTCACCTTCGATAGGTGCGTAGCGTTGCTCGGCAGATGACAAGAAACGGGATCCCGCCAGTGTCACGCGCCAGCCTCCGTTACAGCATGGTCCGGAATGTCGGACGGGCAGCCGCAGTGCTTCTGCAGAACGAAATAGCCGATGCCGCGGGTGGACCAATCCGGGCGAAGACATGTACGCCGTTGCATGTCGAAAATCTCCACATGCACCTTGGCGGATGGCGGTAATGATCGCTTCCTTCGAGGCCTTGAAAGCGTTCTCCAGCTCGGCAGACCACTAGACCAGGAGAATTTGTGCCTGGGGCCGAGGAAAGGTTTGAACGGTGCCATTGTGTCGCGTAGTTGGGCGTAGTTCGCGACTTGGTTGACAAGTCCGAACCGGCTTCGGATATCGGTGGTGGACGTCGGGGTCGGTGGTGGACGTCGGGGTCGGGAAGTCTCTAATGGCATCGAGGTACTTAGGGAGGGGTTCGATGGATGAGTCCGATACTTCAAATCCTGCAAAGTCAATGGTTTTTCCGGCTAACTAGAACTTATCCGGATTCAACACAATGCCAGCCTGGCCAACGCGGGTCAGGAAGTCGATGGTGCGCCACCAGTGCTGTTCGAGGTCCGAGTCGTGTTTAGGTCATCGTTCAAGATGAATGGTGGGATCTTTCCCTATATTTGAGCTTTTTGGACAGATGGCGCACTACGCTATTGCATTATATCAAATAAATACTTTTCGGCGGAATTCATGATATGATATAATGCAAAGTTCTTTTACATTATATCAAATAAAGACTTTTCGGCGGAATTCATGATATGATATAATGCAATGTTCTTTTGCATTATATCAAATCATGAATGAACTGGAACGTCGTTATTTGAAATCATAGTGTAACGTAAACATTATATGATATCAGGAATTACACACACATTCATGGTTTTAAATAATGATTTTGTCGGAATTACATGATATCATATCATGACTGTAGCGGAAATTCATTATATGATATAATGCAAAGTTATTTTACATTATATCAAATAAAGACTTTTCGGCGGAATTCATGATATGATATAATGCAAAGTTATTTTACATTATATCAAATAAAGACTTTTCGGCGGAATTCATGATATGATATAATGCAATGTTCTTTTGCATTATATCAAATCATGAATGAACTGAAACGTCGTTATTTGAAATCATAGTGTAACGTAAACATTATATGATATCAGGAATTACACACACATTCATGGTTTTAAATAATGATTTTGTCGGAATTACATGATATCATATCATGACTGTAGCGGAAACTCATATGATATAATGCTAAAGTTAATCTACATTATATCAAACAATAGCAAAAGCGAACAAGTCATGATATGATATAATATATGTTCGTTTATCAATTATTTATATATAACGACATTTTAATTCATTATATCATATAATAAACGTTAAACAATTTTTGGACACATGGCGTTCCATACAAAACAACTAAGATGTTTGTGAAGGGATTGGCCGACAAAGAGGCAGTGTTTCCACTTTGCAGGAAATTTCCTGATTTTAGGAAATCCTGACTTCAAAAGGAAATTTTCAGGATGAGTTAGAATCTCAGGAAATCTCAGGAAAATCAGGAAATATCAAAAAATCTAAGGAGATTGAGGTGGAATGTGTAAATATTTGATATCTTAGGCAGGCATGGTCAGTTAATATGATAATTTTTATGTTAGCGCTATTTGACTATTTCATCTTTTTTGGTAATTTCGTTACATATTTTCTAATTTTCACACTAGATTTGACCCGATAATTGGGAAATGATATCACGTGATAATGTCATAAAAATCAGGAAATATCAGGAAATTTCAGACAAAAAAAAAGGAAATCTGGATTTCGATTGTGGAAGCACTGAAAGAGGGGATCCTCTCCATATGTTTTTGTTAATTTCTCTTGCTCGGCCAAAACACTACCTGTGGCTTCTTTTTTCTGAGTCAAATAGCTTCCAAGGCTGTTTTGGCCGAGCCAGAGATCCTAAAACTACGGAAGCCCAGAAGTGTAATTCCTATTTCCATGCATCACAAAACGATAGAAACAGCGTTATTTTCTGTATTTCCTATTTCCAAGTTTCCTATTTCCAGGTTTCCTATTTCCAAGTTTCCTATTTCCGTATTTCCAAGTTTCCTATTTCCAAGTTTCCTATTTCCGTATTTCCACGTTTCCTATTTCCAAGTTTCCTATTTCCAAGTTTCCTATTTCCAAGTTTCCTATTTCCGTATTTCCTATTTCCAAGTTTCCTATTTCCAAGTTTCCTATTTCCGTATTTCCAAGTTTCCTATTTCCAAGTTTCCTATTTCCAAGTTTCCTATTTCCGTATTTCCAAGTTTCCTATTTCCAAGTTTCCTATTTCCAAGTTTCCTATTTCCGTATTTCCAAGTTTCCTATTTCCAAGTTTCCTATTTCCGTATTTCCTATTTCCAAGTTTCCTATTTCCGTATTTCCTATTTCCAAGTTTCCTATTTCCAAGTTTCCTATTTCCGTATTTCCAAGTTTCCTATTTCCAAGTTTCCTATTTCCGTATTTCCTATTTCCAAGTTTCCTATTTCCGTATTTCCTATTTCCAAGTTTCCTATTTCCAAGTTTCCTATTTCCGTATTTCCTATTTCCAAGTTTCCTATTTCCAAGTTTCCTATTTCCGTATTTCCAAGTTTCCTATTTCCAAGTTTCCTATTTCCGTATTTCCAAGTTTCTTGTTTCCAACTTTCCTATTTCCAAGTTTCCTATTTCCAAGTTTCCTATTTCCGTATTTCCTATTTCCAAGTTTCCTATTTCCAAGTTTCCTATTTCCGTATTTCCTATTTCCGTACTTCCGGTTTGCTTCCGCAGAGATGGCGGCGGCATATGTGCATGCAAATTCTACAAAGGATAAAAGAGTTTTTGTTCGCAAAGTGTGGAAAGGTTCGTAAATGTACTATAAATACGTATACGCAACAACCCCTCGCCCCTTGCTGTTTGAAGCTTTTATAACGTAGTTGCTTACAGTACTTCTTTAAGTTTTAAATTACTTCAATTGGATAATAGGCACTTCATTTGCCAAACTGAATAATTTTCAGTGGACAATATCTCTGAGAGCTTTGTATTGTCTGAATTTAATTGTTTCATAGTACATCAAACTAAATACATGATAGTAAACTAAATGCAGCAACAGAATAGTGGGGAGGTCTACTGCTGTTTGTACCATCAATCACTAGAAATAAATTACTTTTCTCACACTATTGATGATTCATGAAATAATCAACGCAGTAGTTAGTATAATAGACACCAAAGGCTGTTGAAGGAAGAAAGTGCATCTTTATCATACAATATGGTTGTCCTTTAAAAAAATCAAATTCGTTCAAATGTCTACGGATGCATATAGTGCAAATGTATAGGGGTCCATTCAAATTGGATTTACTAAGACGTATTAGGGATTCTACCCCAATTGTTGGTGTGGATAGATTATATACAGTAAGTCGATAATTCTACCCACATTGGACTACAGTGATGTGGAGCTGGCAGGAATATGGATAACTAAATATTGATGGTCATATCAGAGGTCTCAACGCATGTCAGGGAAACTGATCTTTCCTAAGTCGGGACTTGAAACTGATTGGTTAATAGAAATCCTAGGATTTGTACCTCTTGTATTAGAAGCAAGTTACATTGTGTAATGCTAGTTAAGAAATTCTGTGAAGGCACTTTAACATCATATCTACCAGTAAAGAGCTATATTCCATGTCTCAATGGATCTGTTCATACATACATGTTGTAGCACCATTAGCTATTGCATTAATTGACAACATGTGCAGGATATACAACTTTTGAGTTAAAATTAGTTTTTGTAACATTGTACTGTACATATACGAATATGTGTTGAAATTTGTAATAACTGTAATTTGTTAGAAAACAAGACCCCCATATATTGATACCAGTGTTAGCATTGAAGGGGCTATCCTGTATAAATATTATTGTATTATTATTTTATACAGGGTAACCCCTTCAATGCTAACACTGGTATCAATATATGGGGGTCTTGTTTTCTAACAAATTACAGTTATTACAAATTTCAACACATATTCGTATATGTACAGTACAATGTTACAAAAACTAATTTTAACTCAAAAGTTGTATATCCTGCACATGTTGTCAATTAATGCAATAGCTAATGGTGCTACAACATGTATGTATGAACAGATCCATTGAGACATGGAATATAGCTCTTTACTGGTAGATATGATGTTAAAGTGCCTTCACAGAATTTCTTAACTAGCATTACACAATGTAACTTGCTTCTAATACAAGAGGTACAAATCCTAGGATTTCTATTAACCAATCAGTTTCAAGTCCCGACTTAGGAAAGATCAGTTTCCCTGACATGCGTTGAGACCTCTGATATGACCATCAATATTTAGTTATCCATATTCCTGCCAGCTCCACATCACTGTAGTCCAATGTGGGTAGAATTATCGACTTACTGTATATAATCTATCCACACCAACAATTGGGGTAGAATCCCTAATACGTCTTAGTAAATCCAATTTGAATGGACCCCTATACATTTGCACTATATGCATCCGTAGACATTTGAACGAATTTGATTTTTTTAAAGGGCAACCATATTGTATGATAAAGATGCACTTTCTTCCCTCAACAGCCTTTGGTGTCTATTATACTAACTACTGCGTTGATTATTTCATGAATCATCAATAGTGTGAGAAAAGTAATTTATTTCTAGTGATTGATGGTAGAAACAGCAGTAGACCTCCCCACTATTCTGTTGCTGCATTTAGTTTACTATCATGTATTTAGTTTGATGTCCTATGAAACAATTAAATTCAGACAATACAAAGCTCTCAGAGATATTGTCCACTGAAAATTATTCAGTTTGGCAAATGAAGTGCCTATTATCCAATTGAAGTAATTTAAAACTAAAAGAAGTACTGTAAGCAACTACGTTATAAAAGCTTCAAACAGCAAGGGGCGAGGGGTTGTTGCGTATACGTATTTATAGTACATTTACGAACCTTTCCACACTTTGCGAACAAAAACTCTTTTATCCTTTGTAGAATTTGCATGCACATATGCCGCCGCCATCTTTGCGGAAGCAAACCGGAAGTACGGAAATAGGAAATATGGAAATAGGAAACTTGGAAATAGGAAACTTGGAAATAGGAAATACGGAAATAGGAAACTTGGAAATAGGAAACTTGGAAATAGGAAAGTTGGAAATAGGAAACTTGGAAATACGGAAATAGGAAACTTGGAAATAGGAAACTTGGAAATAGGAAACTTGGAAATAAGAAAGTTGGAAATAGGAAACTTGGAAATTCGGAAATAGGAAACTTGGAAATAGGAAACTTGGAAATAGGAAACTTGGAAATACGGAAATAGGAAACTTGGAAATAGGAAACTTGGAAATAGGAAAGTTGGAAATAGAAAACTTGGAAATACGGAAATAGGAAACTTGGAAATAGGAAACTTGGAAATAGGAAACTTGGAAATAGGAAATAGGAAACTTGGAAATAGGAAACTTGGAAATAGGAAATACGGAAATAGGAAACTTGGAAATAGGAAATACGGAAATAGGAAACTTGGAAATAGGAAACTTGGAAATACGGAAATAGGAAATAGGAAACTTGGAAATAGGAAACTTGGAAATAGGAAACTTGGAAATACGGACATAGGAAACTTGGAAATAGGAAACTTGGAAATACGGAAAAAGGAAACTTGGAAATAGGAAACTCGGAAATAGGAAACTTGGAAATAGGAAACTTGGAAATACGGAAACGTGGAAATACGGAAATAGGAAACTTGGAAATAGGAAACTTGGAAATACGGAAATAGGAAACTTGGAAATAGGAAACTTGGAAATAGGAAACTTGGAAATACGGAAAATAACGCTGTTTCTATCGTTTTGTGATGCATGGAAATAGGAAATAGGAATTACACTTCTGGGCTTCCGTATAAAACATTGCTCGCACGCCGCCCGCCTGAGACCTGCCCGCAAATATTTCTTGCCCGCAAAATTCCTTCGAACTCTCTTTAGCATTGTGAAGCACTTTACATACAACATAATGATTACTTGTATACATTACACACAGTATGACGCAGCTTTTAGTCACGAGCTGTTTGAACCATTGTTCACAATTTTGTTATTCGAGCTTCACAAATTAAAAACCGAGGATTTTACTGAAATAATCTTTATGAATTATGTCGACGTACAGTAACCATTCGTCTGGTCATACTTCAAGTGATTCAATAAATAACCTTTATCCAGCATTGATACAGTCCTTTGGTGTCATTCTTCTGGGCTATATAACTGGTCGTTTAGGAAGCATTTCAACAACTGAAAGCAAAGGACTTAGTAAATTTGCTATAAACGTAGCTTTACCAGCGTTTATATTCAGAGCAATTGTCATCATCGACTTCTCGCGAGTAAAATGGCAGTTTGTGTTGGTAGTTGCACTTGCAAAAGCCCTGCTTTTTACTGGCGTGGCTATTTTGACACTACTTTTCACAAGAAATATTGGCAAAGCTGGAATATATGGAGTGTTTTGTACTGTGTCAAACGATTTAGCTTTGGGAGTACCAGTTTGTAAGTAGTGACAATTTCAAAACAGTATTTATATAACATGTCATTTTAATTCAATTCTATTAGGCCAAAAGTTTCTCATCACATCATCACAGGTTTAAAATGACCCATCCTTCATAAAATTAAATTTCCATGTCACTGGGGATGGAATTGGGCTACTGAATGGGTGCAATGATAGAAAAATCATTTCACTTTATAAAACTCTGGTTTGTTAGCTGGTGTTTATATGGAGGAGGGCTATTAGCCCTCTTGGTAGGGCTAGCCCTCTTTTAAAATTTGTTTTTGTTTATATAAAAGGTCAGGGCCTGCCCTTGCCAAGGAGGGCTGGCAAGTCAAAGCTCTGTACATGCGACAAAGTTGGTCTTTGCCCGCATATTTTTATAGGCAACTATTTATATGTGTTTATTCATACGTAGGTTTTAACTTGAAAACTTGTGCGGGAAAAGGGGATTCAGCGGGTTTGGTGGGAAAATACATGTTGTCAACTCAGTAAGCAAGTCAGCCCTACCAAGTAACTAGACCACAACAATCAATTGTCAATGGCAATTCAATTCATCAAGGATATATAAAAACTGAAAAATTACTAAATGTTTGGGGAAAATTGGAGATGACCTGCACAGCATTTTGTGACCCCCTCCCACAAGCAATCATCTTCTGGACAATCGTTTTATTAGTATTAAAGTTAGTATTAGAAAACCATTAGGTGGGAGTTAGGTGGGATCAGGGGTGGCGCCAGGAATTCCCCGACGGAGGGGCTAAGGTCCCCGACAGGGGGCTAACAGGTAGTGGTAATTTTTCCAGGGGGGTCGGGGGCATGCTCCCCCGGGAAATTTTTGATTTTCTAAGCCTCTGAAAAGCTATTTCCTGCATTTTTTTCTAACAAAAAAATTAAAATAAAGTGAAAATCATGATTTTATATTCCGTTTTTCCTTACTGTATACGAAACTAACTCTAACAATAATATTCACGCAAAAACTAGATGACAATGAGTGCCGAAACAACACAGAGGTGATAGATTCGTGGTTTAGCAAAATGTTTGTTAATGTTTTAAAAACTTTTACGATTCTAAGAAAACAAAACACGAACTTTTTTCTTATTTTCTTCTGGCTCATTCCCCGACGAATTGTTAATTTTCCCCGACAGGGGGGCTAAGGTTCCCAGACGAGGGGGCTGTAGCCCCCCTGCCCCCCCTCTGGCGCCACCCCTGGGTGGGATGAAATGAGAGATTGTACTGCTATCATACGATCGTACATGACTATATTATGATGAAATACATCATAGAACTGCTAACCCCAAAACAACTTAGATCCTCTCGCAAATACAAAAAAGATCGTCTGGAAGACGATTGCTTGTGGGAGGAGGTCACAGATTGACTACCATGAGAAAGATTATTTTTTTGCCTTACATAACCTAATTCTAACCCCATCCATAACAGTACAACAGTGTGATGTTATATGAGAATGTAAAATACATGCAATAATACAATAGGTCATTTGGATTGGAGATAAATCAAACCAGTAATCTTTTGAATAATAATTGTGTTCCACCTTAATGACCTTATTATTTTCTGGTTGGCTATATACTATATATAGATTTAATATAACAGCTTCTGATTGGCTGTTTCATGCTTCATTTCTCAATCAAGCACCTCTAAGGAGAAAATTATTTTTAAGCAACAAAATAAGTAAATGGTTTATAGTGTGACATTCACCATTGAGATATGGATGTAGTAGAGAGGCTACACTCCAAAATCTAGAGTTACTCTTGATTATTGTCTCATGCAATCAACTCTTACACTTTTTTGTGCCCTCCTAACTTCTTGCATGTATTCATAATTCAACAGAGCATGCAAAACACAACCTTCCAACTTATGTGAGGAGAGCAGCATCAGTAAATGATTTTAAGAAACTTTATGACTATAAATTTTAAATTTTATAGCTTAAATTCCTTGTTTTATTTTAGACATCAACTGTATATACTTTTTTCAATCTTTTATATTAATTATTTTAACTTATTTGTATTAATTTAACTATATGTAGGGCCCCCGAGGATAGCAGCTTTTAGCTGATGGGGCTACCCTACTGAAATATGTGCAAATTATTATTATTATATTATAACACTGATCTCTATATACCTGGATTGAGCATGGAGCCCAAAAAGTGAAACCCGGAGCTGACGTACCAAGATGGCGGCCAGAAAAACAAAAACAGGCTACAAGTTGCAAAATTGTGTAAATTGGGCACAGTTATTTTATTGTTTACTTGAAAAAACCAAGAATACCAAATTCATGAAATATAATCAATTGATAAATAAAGGTTGTTTTTCACAAACAAATTGCTGATTCAGCACAAATTATGACGTCATATGGTTTGCATGTTAGTTTGGTGAATGTTTAAATGAAATAGCTCAGTTACTATGTCAGAATCAAATGAACCTTTGCACACGGATAGTGCAAGATGAAACACAGTTGATGTCACTAATTTTGTTGTCAAGGTAACACTGTTGTACCCAAGCCCCTTGCACAGATTTTATAAAACACACTGTATTTATTATTGGGGGTATAATTTTTGTTATAGTATACATGTAAATGTATTTAAAACAGGTATGAATAGGTATGACAAGCACACATCTGATATTATTTTATCCTTATCAAGACAGAGTATGAAGGTGTTTTATAAAATCCGTGCAAGGGGCCTGGGGGGGGGGGGCTGAAGTGAACAAGTAGGTAACAACAGTGGTACCTGACAACAAAATTAGTGACATCAACTGTGTTTCATCTTGCACTATCTGTATGCAAAGGTTCATTTGATTCTGACATATAGTAACTGAGCTATAGTTCATTTAAACATTCACTAAACTAACATGCAAACCATATGACGTCATAATTTGTGCTGAATCAGCAATTTGTTTTGTGCCATATTATTATTTTCCCTTGATTTTGACATCTTTAAATCTTTAGAAAAGGTATCAAGGAACGGTAAACTGCATATTGTCCTACTTTTTGATGCTCTAGCTTTCAAATGAAGCAATAACATTTTATTTCATAGTCACTTTAAAGTATGAATCTGAATACACATCTGTAAAATTTCCCCATTGACTTTCAAATAAATGTTTTGAAACTGGTAATTCATCAACTGCTAGTATAGGTTGTTAAATCAAGTGACATGCTCACATAAGGGCAGTGTTGTTGGATATTTTTAAAACTAATTTACTATGCCAAAAAATAATTTTTGGACAGTTTTTCAGGATGACAAATTAAAAATATTGAAAGCCTTCTCTTAGCATCCAGATGCAAGTGTGTCATAAACAATAACCACATTACATAATATACTCATTTCATTGCTGCAGAATTATTATTGGGACAAGCAAGCATGCAAGCCATTACTTGAAAACAAATCAGAAAGCTAGAAAACTTGGCAAACAGAATGTTTTAAATATAGAATTTTTAGGGAATGGACCAAGGATCAGTAGATACAAAATCATATCTTCAAAATAATCCAATGACAAAGAGAATAACGAGCCAGATTTACGTTAGATACAGTATATCAACGTAAAATAGTATACAACGAAGCGGCCGCTTGATTACCGATTAATTTCTAAGTTCATAACAGTTTTTTTACGAAAGGTTTGCACGTTCTCGTAATATAATAAGCACGTATATTGGGCTAGACACGGCAATTCCAAATGTGTTTTCAGAATTGAAATCGGTGAAATATTGACTGAAATAACGTTCAAAATCTACGACGAAACGGTCATTTGCGATTTGTGAATACACGGCGTGCGAGGTCTGGGGACCATGGATGGGCCAGTAAAAATAGGTACGCACAGGCACTCTCCTCCGCGGAGGCTTCTTGCGCTTTTATATTGGGCTCACAGGGTGTGTTTTGGGAACTTGTGGAGAGAATGGGCTCCCCACGCACCAAGCCTGGATATTAGCGCCTGGTCACGGACATTGTCCGGTACAAATATCCCATTTCTAGAGATTTGACAGTTACAATATTAATTGTATCTGTCATTTTGTCGGATGCTCATCTTGTCCGAAGATTATACTGAACTTTTTGTGAAAGTAAAACATTTTTGTGTTGAATGGACTGCGTTTAGATTTCGTATTGTACAACCTCAGATGAGAGACATTGCGCGCTAAATTTGGAGACATTATGCTTACTTTGGAGACATTATGCTTACTTTGGAGACATTACGCTAATTTTGCGTGCTAACTTTGGAGACATTGCGTGCTAACTTTGGAGACATTGCACTACGTTATGAGACGTTACGCAAAGTTTGGAGATATTACGCTAAGTTTGAGACATTACGCTAGCACAGAATAAAGATTCTTCTGTGACGCTAGGCTAAGTTTTGAGATGTTACACTTAGTTTTTAGACGTTACGCTACGTTGTACCGTGACTGGTACAATCTTTTGTGTCCGTTACAAATTCATTTGAGCCTTATAGCCCGCGCTGCCAAAACTATATCTGCCCGAACTCTACAAAAAAGTGCAAGAAGTCTCTGAGGAAGAGAGTGACGCTCAGGTGTACATGTATCTGAGGAGAGTGCCTGTGCGTACCTATTTTGACTGGCCTGTGCGTACCTATTTTTACTGGCCCATCCATGGTCCCCAGACCTTGTCCGTGACCAGGCGCTAATATCCAGGCTTGGTGCGTGGGGAGCCCACTCTCTGCACGCGTTCCCAAAACACGCCCTGTGAGCCCAATATAAAAGCTCAAGAAGCCTCTGCAGAGGAGAGTGCGTGAGCGTAACTTCGACACTGAAATGTCCTATTTTCCAGACATTTTGTCCAAACTAGCTCAAACTTATCAAACATATTTATCATACAGTAGGAACTAATTTACGGTTTCGTTTCCATGACAACAAGGTCACGTGATACATTGGCGGCCATATTGGATGAAAACTTGAAACGTTCTTGAGGCACGCGAATATATATAATTTAAACAATTAAACAGCGTAATTTGATGCAAACTTTAATTACGTTTATCATGTTAAGTTGAATGGTAGTAATAAATTTGCATAAACAAAAATATTAGAGAAATTGTAATTAGAGGAAAAATCATTCGCTAAAAGTTTCCATTTACGCTAAAGTTATACAATCTTGCAACTTATCTTGATAAACTAGATCAATATTTGCAACAAATTACGCTGTTTAATTGTTTAAATTGGAAATTTCAGTGTCGAAGTCAAGAGCCATGCCTTAATACCACGGGGAAGGCTAAAAGGGATGACTCAAAAGGACCTTTCTGTTTTTTCTGTTTTTTATTTTTCGTTAGGTTATGGATAGCTACGGTTAGGGTTAGGTTTAAGGTTAGGATCAAGGTTAGGATCAAGGTTATGGTTGGGGTTAGGATTGAGATTAGGGTTAGGATTAGTAGTTCTAAAAAAATATGAAGGTCCTTTTGAGTCATCCCTTTTAGCCTTCACCTAATACCCCTGAGACGATAAACTATTTCTTAATTATATAAATAACTAAATAAGTTGTCAGTTGTGCCTGTAAAACAATAACTTCTTAAGTTTTTAAGCATGCATATTTAAAGATGAAGTAATATAGAAAATGTTTTCTTCTCTTTTTTAGTAAACGCTCTGTACAAAGACACTCACGAAGATTTTGTACATTGTGTATATTTCTTGGCTATCATATCAGTGACTATAATATTACCTTTGGGGATGCTAGCGATGGAATTTAAAAATCGGCGATCTAACTGTATGTCGACCACCATTTGCTCTACCTTGCTACAAACCCTAAAAGCCGTTCTCAAAAACCCGATTGTAATTGGCTCACTTTTGGGAATCCCTTGCAACTTTATTTTTAAGCAAGAAATTCCAAATGCTTTAGATGATTTCTTTAAAAGTCTCAGCAATGCTTTTCCTGCTACAGTTTTATTTTTTCTTGGGTTAAGTGTTGTTGGGAAAATCAAAGCACAAGTTAGCATGGCTATTCTTGTTCCTCTTTCACTGGTTGCTGCAAAAGTGTAAGTTGTAATTTTGATGTTATTGTCTATGAATTGAAAAAATCACTAGCATTTGTTTGGCTATTTTGGGGATCACTTTCCATGGGAAGCCATCCGATTGGCTAACCCGAAATAACTTTTATCCTAACCCTAAATAACCCTAATCCTAACCCCCTGCCTAGCAAGGTTTTTTTCCTTATCCAAAGCCCCCCTGACATGTACACCCCCACTCTCAGTTTATAGGCCAACGTGAGAGAATGCTTGTGGGCTGCACATGCGCAGTCATGGTCCCAAAAAAGTGATTCCAAAAAATAATTTTGCTGGAGTGTTCAGTGAAAATTTCAAGTGAATCTGGTGAATAATATTGGAGCTATACTACAATTCATTATATGACTGAATTATTCAGGATATAACTGAATCTTTCCTTAACCCTAACCCCCCACCTTCAGTTTGAACCGCCGTCTCTGGATAGGGGTATCTAGTACGTATTCCTTATAAGGAAGCGCAAATAGAAGGCATTGACGAGCAAATAGAGTGAATTAACGAGCAAATAGCTGACACGCTCAACCCTCGTACCAGCCTCCTTGTTAATTGGATTGTAACCGACCCCAAAACAACAAAGGTCCTAACCCTTTGGCAAACGTTTTCTTGAGAAATAAACCACCCCCAAAGCTATAGAATATATCAAAGGAAAGTTAAATTATCTATTTACAACATACGTACAGCTTTATCCCGGTAGCTAACTTAGTTCTCTTTAAAAGCGCAGATAATCGAACATGCCAAAATATAATTTTCCTAATACGGATACCATCTTGTAAACAAAAACACGGCTGTCTTCGACGAACGTTTTCTTGAGAAATAATCAACTCCTAAATCTACAATATATATTAAAACAAAGATAAATTATCTGTTTACAATATGCGTACAGATTATCCTGCTAGCGAACGTAGTTTTCGTAAAAAGCGCGGATAATCGAACATATCGTAACGTGTTAATAATCCCACATCCAGCGGGCTGGTACGAGTGCCATGTATTTGTTCGTTAATGCCTTCTATTTGCTCGTCGGTCACTTCCTTATAGGGAATACGTACTAGAAGTACATATGCGTCTCTGCCACCTCCTCCCCCAAAGAGTGAGTGTCAACCGTCGTGCATTGCGCGTTTGTGTTTATCTTTTCGTACGATAACAAAGTGTTTTGAAGTGCTTCGTTGCCAACTTGATGCGGTATAAATACTTCGGAAATTCACCGAGTCTTCTCAGAAAACCCTATGGAGGTTTTCTTATTCATCCACAATCCAAATACGTCGACTCGGAACCTTATTTTTTTGTTTGAACCTCGTCACTTGGTCTTTCACACTTCGCGTCAGTCAAGGCTGACATAATTCGAAACGTAAGTCAAGAAAACGTTGAGTTTTGTGAAAAATATAGAAATAATTACTTTCTAAGGTATGTCTTCTTTCAATTAAAAGACAAAATGAATAATTTATATCAAGGATTGACAAGATATTTACGGATGCAGTTGATTAAGGGAATTTCGTGCTTCAAAAAATGGCCGACCGAGCGAGCAATGCGTCACGGTTGACACTCACTCTTTAAGGGCTTCAGTAAACTTATAAATTAACGCAAGCGAAAATACTTGTGGTATTATTTGGAGCGAGATCCTGGGTAAGAGTTTACTTAGAATTCAGACATGCCAGATGACAATTCAGGATAATCCTGAATCCTAGATGAGAGGATATGTTGAAGAGGGAGGTTTCCCCTTTATTTTGTGTTTCGTCGCGAATAATATGAGGAAAATTTAAGAGACAAAGAAATTTTTTATCTATTAAATTTACCTCATCAATAACATGAGGAAAATTTAGTTGACAATTAATAGAGAAAATTATTTCCCACTTGCATCAGTAAGGTTCTCAAAATTGTCCTCGGTGATGATAGTATTACAAAGTAATACAATGATTGTTAGAGATTAAGGAAGATTTGTGAAGGTTTCCAAATCGTGAGTTCCCCGCTGTTGAGGGGAATTCGTGCTCGAGTATCACGTGCGAAACCAAATACCCTGCGCCAAAACCAAATAACACGAGCGTAAACCAAGACAAGGCTGTCAACAATGGAGAAACCACAAGACTTTTTAATACGTTTCAAGACAGCATTCAAGATTGTTTCGTATAATATATAATTTATAGATCCTTCGCTCAGGGAATTCGGGGTAATATTTATAAGTAATACCATGACTTGAGGGAAATTAGCGATTAAATTGCCCGCCGCCGAGGGAAGATTTGTGAAAGTCCGAGGGCGAAGCCCGAGGACTTTTACAAATCTTCCCGAGGCGAAGGGCAATTTAATCGCTAATTTCCCGACAAGTCATGGTATTAGTTTGTAATATTATGATCGCCGAGGATAACTTTGAGAACCTTATCCAGCCCGTGGTTGGAGACAGAGTTTTTGTCTACTAAATTTCCCTTGCATTTGAATGAGGGAAAATTAGAAGACAAAGAAATCCTCTGTGTTCTACTAAATTTCCCTCATGCATATCATAGGAATGAGGAAAAATTAGAAATTTTCCCTAATTTGTATGCATGAGTAGTTTTCAAACAAATAAACGTGGGGAATTTAGCGATTAAATTTCCCTGCGAGAACAAAAGAAACCGAGTAAATCATGGTATTATTCGTCGAATTCCCCTCGCTCCTGGTCTATAAATGATAATTGGCGTCAAAACTGACGGAACTCGTAGTCGTATAGGCAAATTGCTTTCCCTATTTGCTTCAGCTCCACATCTCCCTATACTAAAGTTATAACGAGGTGAAGGAAATAAAATTAAAAGTCAATTACACTATTTAAACTTCCATTCCTTACAGTCCTTCCATTCCTTACAGTTTTATTTTACCTCTGATGATTCGTGCACTACTCATTGCATTCAATATTGGAGGAAATAAAATGAATGAAGATTGGAGTATATTTGGTTTTATTTATGGGACCATTCCCACTGCTCCTCCTGTTGCCGTATATGCCAATGCATATGGCATACAAGGAGACATGGTAAATCATTTCATTTTTAGTTAAGTAGTTAGGAACTTGCACTTGAAGTTAGTAAAGTTGTAAAGGTTTTGCTGTGTCAATATTCCAGACAGGACTTGAACCCGCAACACACGGCACGACTCGTTGTTTACATACCGTAATTAACCTTGCCCTGTCATCTGAGTTCTAGTGGCTCATTGGTTAGAGCGTCTGTCTAGCATTCAGAAGGTTACGGGTTCGTGTTCTGTCTGGAGCTCAGAGTTTTTCTGAGTATTACAAAGCCCGTTTAGTGCCATACCAATTTCGCGCTTAGTTTTTTCCGTGCTTAGTTTTTCCTGTGCTTAGTCTTCCCCCATGCTTAGTCTTCCCCCATGCTTAGTCGCCCCAGGTAATTGGTCAACTCTGGCTACGCCCCGACGTTTTGTCCGCTGAACATCGCTTGCTGCCTCATTCCTGCAACATTGGACTAAAATATGGCGAACAAATATTGGTTTTGTAATCAGTATTGTAATTGGAGATGTATTTAAGTGTTACGCGGTGTTACCTCCCTACCTTCCTACAACAAGGGAATGTCGAGCGTGGAGATATCATTGAACGTTACTTTCATTTGGGAATGAATTACAAAGCGATCTTGCTGTTGATTAGGTTAGGGGCCGTACACAATATACGTGACGCTTTTTTGACGGGTGTCACTACCCACCCTTACAAAAATACGTGACTCTGAGCCAACCTTGAAAACGACCGGAAATTTAATGTACCGCTGATACGTGGATGACTGATTGTTGGCGCACTTGGTTTAGGTCGATCACATCTAGTATCTTCCTCGAATTAGCGATTTTCATAATGCATCCGCCATTTTTTAGCACTTAGCCTTCTGAATCTGCTGTCAGCAATCAGATAAACGAGTCTGATATTTCACCTAGTAACCAGCAGTCTGTTGTGTTTCGATAATCAACCTCGCCAGTTTCTATATCGGATATCGTTGACATCCTGAGTGTACTGGTCCTCCGGATGACAAGCTTTCTACGCCATAGGTGTAGGAACCGTGGGAATTGGTCCGCAGGCTCCGCAGAATATTGACAACTTAACACAGCAACCACCAATAAATTATTGGCATTCAGCATTGTAACCAATAAAGTTATTGAATTGTAACCAACCCCAAAACAACAAAGGTCCTAACCCCACGGCTAGCGAGTTTTCTCATCTTAACCCCGGCCGTATTTTCTCCGTCCCTAACCCCCACGACATCTACTCCCCTACTTGGGGTCCTAAATTAGTAGACTAGTGAGAGAGACTATGAATGTGGGACTAGTAATTGACTGTTACACGCATGCGCTTACAATCATAACATATTACAATCCAATAATTTATTGGTTACAACGTGCAGAATGGGTGCTGTAGTGTTTAAGGTCACCGCTGACCTTGAACATAGCGGGTTCAAGAAGCCACGAGTTATTGTGAAGCGTCATTCTAATAATATTATATATACGGTTATTATATATACAATTTTATAGATATTATAGATATTATATATACGGTTAGATATTATATATACGGTTCTCTTTTTAAGAAATAAAAAACGTGTCGCGTGTGATTATCGAGTTATAATGGCACGAGAGATGCGTGTAAAACACGAGGCGATAGCCGAGTGTTTTACTAGCTTCTCGAGTGCCATTATAACTCGATAATGACACAAGACAAAGTTTTTTATTTCTTTTATAAAAGAACACCATTAAATTAACAATAAAGCCATGAAAAATGTAGATTTACCTGTTATAAGAGATGTTGCTATGTGCGTTGCTAGGAAGCCTTTGATGAAAACACGTTGGCGATTTTAGCGATGAAAATGCACTCAACGTTGCAGTTAAAACATTCTGTTGTGTTAGTAGTACCTTGATTAGCTTTGTATCCAGGTATTCTTTGACTTTCTTTTGTGACTTAAAATCCGTCAAAAACGACAAAATCTACGCGAAGAATTACGTCAGCTTATGCTTTATTGAGTTATAATGCATGGTTTTTGAGCTCAGTAACCAATCAGATAGCGTGTTCTCGCTCCTTTACTTCCGGTGATTTCCAACATTACATTTTTATTCGTCGAGCATTTGGAATGTTTCTAATCGGCACGACTCGCACGACAGCCAATCAGCAGTGTTATATGAAATCTATGACTCATTTACATATCTCATGTCACTACGTGCATGCTGCCGTTTGAATTACTTGAACTACGCTAGTGTCAAAATTGTTTTATTTTATTTTAGTTGACATTCGGAATGGTAGTGGCGACTTTTATCTCAGCTCCTGTAATGTTTAGCTCATCAAAGATGACATCTATTCATAAAATGAATACCACAGAAGTTGAATTTAGAAATCTTCTTGCAGACACAAGAAATGATATAAGTTCTGTAGCAATTGTTATGGCAGTGAGTATTGCACTATTTTCTTGGAAAGAATAAGATAAAGCACGCATGCGCAGCGGGAAGTTGGGAGATAACGGAGAAAGTGTAAGAATTACTTGAGGCAAACCAAACCGTGAAAAGCGTTATATAGTTTTACTATAGGCGAAAGAGACTATCTGTCTCTGATCTTTTAAGATGCTAAAATGAATCAGTTGTCGAAGGTTTTCCGATAATATAGAACACAAACTAGGAATATTTCGCGGTGGCCATCTTGAATGGACCACGCTGAATAGTTTTACTGTAGGCGATAGAGACTATCTGTCTCGCTCTGATCTTTTAAGGTGCTAAAATGAATCAGTTGTCGAAGGTTTTCCCGTAATTTAAAACACAAACTACGGCTTCATTACAATAATAATAAATGTGTGAAGTTGATCGTCTAGGTTATTGTAGTCTTGAGCAAACAAACAGCGACTTACATTAGAAAGTTGGTATACCAACTTGGAACATAAACCACTTAACAGAACACAACAATTACCGACACCATACAAAAGACTTCTTCACACGCACCAACGAACAATAGACCTACCGAAAAAAACAATATACCCACGCTTAACGCATGACAAACAATATTAGCCCACGCTTACAAACAACCACGCTTAACGCACGACGCGACACCCACTCACACAAATTATGACACAAACAAACGATGACGTAATGAATCAGACGTATATATAGGCAAACCCTTACAAACACGATTTACTTGACTCTGAAGATGACCGCCGATGAGGCCGTCGAAACGTCAGTCACCAACAATAGTCTTTCTCAAGACTACAACAACCTGGACGATCAACTTCACACATCTAATGATACTCCTAGGTTCAAACCATTTACTTTAAAGGTGCAGTCCAGTCCGCTAATTCCGGCTTCATAGTTATGGAGCCGTGGCTTTATTTTTTCGTATCTAAACAATAGTTGCTCGATCCAGTCTTTATTGAGTGATCAGTGTAAAGTCGTAGTCGTTGCTCATTTGACTACGAGATTTTTCTCAAAACTCGTATGAGTCCAATGGACGATGACTATACGACTTTATTCCAAATAACTTCGAGAATAGCCTTTGAGCCTCGAACGGAGATTGAACCTGTAAGATCGAAAAAGCTAGCCGAAATCTCTAATCACTGAGCATGAACCAGTACAAAGCGTGAATGTTTAATAAACGAACAACACAAGACGATAGCTGAGTGTTTTATACTTGATAACACACGTGCTGCAAATTTATTGAACGAACCATTTTAGACGTTCATCATTGTCGTAATAATTTTGAAAATCAACGTTGTCTAAGCCGTAAAAAAACAGCGAGAAATTTATCAAGAACAGAAAGTGTGTTTTTATCACATATATAAAGTGCATATGAAGCGAATTTTTTTTTTTATTTCAAAAATGTTTAAAACAATTTCATGGGCACAAACGGGTACCGCTTTTACTTCAAAAGTTTGTTTACGTCACATGTCACATGTTGTTGTTTACGTCAGATGGTTTGCAAGAGTCAAAGATGGATGAAACTGTGACTATAACTGTGCAACGAGGTGGAAAATATTGCGTTGCTGGAGCGGGAAATAATGTTAGTTGTAAAAATACTAGCTACACTCCGGAAGAACTAGCGAAGGTGCAATCCAGGTGCAAACCATGTGACGTAATAAAGCCCACAAAACTCGAACCCAGTTCTTCCAATGGTCAACTTTTGAAAAATTTCTTTAATGAATCTAATATTTATAAACACTAAAAAAATTTCGCTTCATATGTATAGGTAATAGTATGATTTTGAGTGCAATTTTGAAAAATCATGCACAAGTGAGTTTTTCAGAGACTTTTTCAAAGACTATCGAATTAGCACGAGTCTGAAGGACGAGTGCCATTTGAGGTCTTTGAAAAACTCGCGAGTGCGTGTTTTTTTCAAATTGCACGAGAAATCATACTATTACCTATTAATATTATACAGAAAAATGTTCGAGACTGTGATAACAGATTTGTGCACTGTGATAACAGATTTTTGCACTGTAATAACAGATTTTTGCACTGTGATAACAGATTTTTGCACTGTGGTAACAGATTTGTGCACTGTGATAACAGATTTTTGCACTGTGATAACAGATTTTTGCACTGTGATAACAGATTTTTGCACTGTGATAACAGATTTTTGCACTGTGATAACAGATTTTTGCACTGTGGTAACAGATTTTTGCACTGTGGTAACAGATTTGTGCACTGTGATAACAGATTTGTGCACTGTGATAACAGATTTTTGCACTGTGATAACAGATTTTTGCACTGTGATAACAGATTTTTGCACTGTGATAACAGATTTTTGCACTGTGATAACAGATTTTTGTACTGTGATAACAGATTTTTGCACTGTGGTAACAGATTTGTGCACTGTGGTAACAGATTTGTGCACTGTGATAACAGATTTTTGCACTGTGATAACAGATTTTTGCACTGTGATAACAGATTTGTGCACTGTGATAACAGATTTTTGCACTGTGATAACAGATTTTTGCACTGTGATAACAGATTTTTGCACTGTGATAACAGATTTTTGCACTGTGATAACAGATTTGTGCACTGTGATAACAGATTTTTGCACTGTGATAACAGATTTGTGCACTGTGATAACAGATTTTTGCACTGTGATAACAGATTTTTGCACTGTAATAATAGATTTTTGTACTGTGATAACAGATTTGTGCACTGTGATAACATATTTGTGCACTGTGATAACATATTTTTGCACTGTGATAACAGATTTTTGCACTGTAATAATAGATTTTTGCACTGTGATAACAGATTTTGCACTGTGATAACAGATTTTTGCACTGTGATAATAGATTTTTGCACTGTGATAACAGATTTGTGCACTGTGATAACAGATTTTTGCACTGTGATAACAGATTTTTGCACTGTGATAACAGATTTTTGCACTGTAATAATAGATTTTTGCACTGTGATAACAGATTTTTGCACTGTGATAACAGATTTGTGCACTGTGATAACATATTTTTGCACTGTGATAACAGATCTTTGCACTGTGATAACAGATTTTTGCACTGTAATAATAGATTTTTGCACTGTAATAATAGATTTTTGCACTGTGATAACAGATTTTGCACTGTGATAACAGATTTTTGCACTGTGATAATAGATTTTTGCACTGTGATAACAGATTTTTGCACTGTGATAACAGAATTTTGCACTGTGATAACAGAATTTTGCACTGTGATAACAGATTTTTGCACTGTGATAACAGATTTGTGCACTTGTTTGGGATTAACTGCACTTGAATCAGCCAATCACAGTCGAGAAACATTTTCCTGTATATTATTAGCACTTTAAACACGTCTTCTTCTGTTTTTCCTTTGACTTTTTTGTTTTCTTTTTCGTTTATGAATTATTAATGATCTTTTATTTATTTATTGCTTTCAAAAGAACACAAAAAGAGGAATGATATATTCCTATATACACCTGATCATATTAGACACTTGAACTATTTTTAACTATGGCAAGACATGAGTGGAATAATCTGATTTCTTAAATATTAATTTTCAGTGTTGGGTAATTGTTGTGTTGCTGCTCACTCGTCGTTACAAAGTTCCTCATAATTACACTATTTGTCTTGCACTAACCCAGGTGAGTAGTTCTTTTTATTTCATTTTGTTCATTTTAAAGTACGAAATGTTTATATATATATATATATTCGCGTTGGCAACAAAAAATTAGAATCTTTATATATTTTACGGATGAAGTCGTTTTTAAGTCTGTACTCAAAATAATGCTTCCCAGCCAATAGGCTGTGAGGGCTATATGCTTTTTCAGGATAGATAAGATTTGGCGGGAAAATTACTGAGTTATTTGACTGAAAATAAGAGTGGAACATGGTCGTGGCTAGATTTGAGGTGACCGTGAGGAACTAGGTCTGAGTCGTCTTCTGGATGATCCTTTTATTAGTATTATAAAGGTTAGTATTAGAAAACCCATTAGGGGGGGGGGGGGGGGTTAGGGTTAGGATCTAAGTTAGGATCTACGACCCTGGAACATTAGTATTGCTTTTCTTTAAAGTTATTCATCTAAAAGCAAGGTAAATAAATCTTAAACTGGTGTAAACGTACTAGCGAAGAGGTACGGTAAAGGACAGCTTGTGAAGATAAAAACAGCATTAAAAACAGAGAGGAAAATGAACCAAAAGCCATACTGAATATTCCTTATTAACCTCGTTTGCTTCAGGGCATAAGAGAAAGTATTTGACTTTGTCTTTTTCGCACAGTACCTAATTGTTCCTTCGTCGGTCTGTACGTTCATACCCAGACCTCGCACTCGGTTAATTAGTCTTTATTACTCCGCCTGCCCAGGTTTAAAATGGCCGCGTCTGTTTTCGTCGTTGGTGTCAGAAACTGGCCCACTTTCCTTGTGAATTGTGTACATCAAGTGACATCAATAGACATTTAGGGACTTTATAGTCTTGAGTAGTTCCATTAACCCCCATTTATTTTGCCACCTTGTGTATATTTCGTTGCCTGCAGGTGGAGTGAACACCTGAGCAGGTGTCTTGTTATATATCAAACTATGTGACTTAAATAACTGAAATATAGTAGTTTGAGCAAGGGAGCACTTTAGAATGAGATATGTCCAAGTATGTGTAAATCAGTAACTCATTTTGGTTAATATTTTTTGGCATTTTTGGGCATTTTTGGGCGTAATTACTTCATGTATGCCTATAATTTTGTGTCGTGTTCAATAACCGCTGTCCACTAGAGCCTGCAGGATATATATGGATTATGGAACGCTAACTCCCAGTTATAAGTCGGGTAAAAAGTGAGGCAAGGTTTCAGGCCCCCACGCGGTTTGCAGGTACATATTTTTTATTTTTTATTTTTGGATGTTAGAAGTTAGATTATCCGCTCTTTTTAAGAAAACTACGTTCGCTAGCCGGATACGCTGTACGCATATTGTAAACACATAATTTATCTTTGTTTTAATATATATTGTAGCTTTGGGAGTTGATTATTTCTCAAGAAAATGTTCGTCGAAGACAGCCGAAAGTTCGTGTTTTTGTTTACAAGATGGTATCCGTGACGAAAATTATATTTTTGGACATGTTCGGTTATCCGCTTTTAAAGAAAACTAAGTTAGCTACCGGGATAACCTGTACGTATATTGTTAATAGATCATTTGTCTTTCCTTTAATATATTCTATAGCTTTGGGGTGGTTTATTTCTGAAGAAAACGTTTGCCAAACATAGGCGAAAGTTTGTGTTTTTGTTTTGAAGATGGCGTGCGTATTACGAAGTCAGTTACTGAGCGATTCACCAGTTCAATCATGGATAGTGAAATAAATTTATTTTACTAGCTATCCATGGTTCAAGTAAGTTATTTACCAAAAATATTGAAGCAGACTGAAAAAAATCTACCTGCAAACCGCGTAGGGGGCCTAAAATCTACCTGCAAAGCGCGTAGGGGCCTGGAACGTTTTGCCTCACTTTTTGCTTACGAGTTATCGTTCCAGTTATCTATATTGAGTTCACTGCAAATATCTCGGCAAACTTCGCTGTTTTCCGTAACGTGTTCGGTTGTGACGTAGTGTCCTCAATCTCACAAACATATATACATACATACATTGTATGATGACTACGTCATCAGACACAAAAACGTTCCTAAAATCTACCTGCAAACCGCGTACGGGGCCTGAAATCTACCTGCAAACCGCGTACGGGGCCTGAAATCTACCTGCAAACCGCGTAGGTTTGGAACTTTTTGCCGTACGAGTTATCGTTCCAGTTATATATATTGAGTTCACTGACGCCGACTGGCTCTAGTAGACAGCGGTTATTGAACACGACACAAAATTATAGGCATACATGAAGTAATTAGACGCCCAAAAATTACAAAAACATTAAACAAAATGAGTTTACGCATACTTGGACATATCTCATTGTAACGTGCTCCCTTGGTTTGAGGTTGTAAAATACTTATAAGCATATTAAACGTCATCTGCTCAGTAAAGCGATCAGTTGTTGGCGGAAATACAAAAAAATTAAGCTTCTTCTCAGTGTTATTTTATAATCGTTATTGCAACCCAAAACTCAGGCAATACATGGTTCCATGATAGGTAGCACATCAGTTAAGAAATAGAAAACATTTTCCGTGTTTACATACTGTTATATAAACACGAGTGGAAGTTTGGGAGAACGAGAAATCATAGTGGGGGAACACGTATGGGAACACGGATAAAAATGTTTTCTATTTCTTTTATAAAATAACCCGTAGAAAACAAATAAAATGTACAAATATCTTTTTTATCAACACGTAAAAACTCCTTACTGCGTATGATGGCGCCTTGATGTCTAATTGATGGCGTATGATGGCTAATTGATGGCGTACGATGGCTAATTGTGGCGTATGATGGCGTATCACGATGGCGTAATCCATCCATGTTATATTTAACAATTAGACAAAAACAAATTAGTGGACTATTACAAATCATGCATTCTCAAAAAAATTATCCAAAAACTCATCCGAAACCTGCCCAAAACGAGAGTTTTCTGCAATTGTTTTGAGCGCGTTTCTCAAACTAACGTTGTCTATCACGAATAGACAACGGTTGAGTAGCCAATCAGAATGCAGCATTTGTAATAGACCATGGTCAGTTTCTACTAAGAGCAGATAGTCAACGAGGCGGAGCCGAGTTGACTATTGCTCATAGAAAACAAGGGCGAGTTGTCTAATTGTTTTAGTATAAATTTACAACTTTCTAACGCAAGAAATAACTTTTATTTCTCATTTTTCATGGAAAAACGTAAATATTCTTTCGAAATCAGGCGACTTTTTCCGCAGAGGGTTATATCAGCGGATAGTAACTCCTGCGATAGCCAATCAAAATTGAGGATTTGTGATATAAACTTGTCAATTTATACTAAAGCCTGATATAAACACGGTAACTGACCAATCAGCGTTCGTAAGACACGACTTATTTTATAATAAGAAATACACACTTCCCATCACATGACGTCACGGTCATATTCAAAATGGCCGCCCAAGTCATTTCAATGGTTTATTCAACCTTTTAAAATGTGTTACGAGCATTTTCACATCGTCAAACTACTATATTCCCACTAGCTAAGTCATATACTTCATTATAAAAAGTAGTTATTTTTGTTGCCTTAGAAAGAAAAGTTTCAATTTTCAATAGTTCTGTTGTCGAGAATTTTAGAACTATCATTGTTTTTATTTTTCATGTCTTAAATTAACTTAAACAGATCTACTTTATAATCTTAACTAAAGGCATGTTTATATGAGAGGCGGGACGTTATTGTTAGCGGCTTGCTGTCCATATCGTCCGATCAGTTGAACTCGCTACGCATCAAAATACCGCCCAAAAAGGCGGCAAAAAGCTTAGAGGTCCTTCTGGAAACCTGTATATGAGTCAAAATTTACGTTATTGAAATTTTTTTTCGTCCGAACTGGGGACTTTTTTACATCGATTCCATAACATCGATTCCATAACATCGATTCCATAGAAACAGAACGTGATAAATATGAGAGAAATATATACATATACCTGGATCCCGATCATCGTCCCGTCCCGGCAAACGTTCCGTCCCGCCTCTCATATAAACAGGCCCTAAGATTCTTCACAGGCTTTTCACATGTGTAAGGCCTCAAGTCTGCAGATCGCGTGTCATACTTTGTAAATTGATTCAGTCGCGGAAATAGCGTGGAGATTATTCCATATTAAAAAAGATGTTCGTGAAAAGAAAGGACCAATTTTTATATAAAGTATATTCTCCTTTTTAACTGATATCTGCAGTATGAAAACAAAATATTTTGTGATTTTAGTTAGTCTCAAAATGATTTATCAATATATTTTTTGTTAATCTACGTTTGATTATAATGCACGCTATAGTTTATTAGATTTATCACTCTTAGGTGAACGGAATACGCCCAAACAGGCTAGGAGCCCAATTATAGGGGTTCCTAGGGTCTACGATTTATGTCGGCTTGTATTCGCTGTCGCTATGATCCGAGAAGACCCGAAAGTCTTACCATTTGCTAATATTATTGCAAAGGCAGCACTTTCTCCTTATGTATTTTTAAGACCATGAGTGGAAGTCCGACCCAGGATTTGAACCTGTGTCTCCCAGCTCATAGACATGTGTTTTTACTAATCACCTGCATCTCCATCGCATTATTTAGAAAAAAGAACAATATTTACTTATTAATTATGTTGTGTTTATTAATACCATGACATGAGGGAAATTAGTTATTAAATGCCCCGAAAGTCGAAGGAGGATTTGTAGAAGTCCCAAGGGCGAGGTATTAGTTTGTATTATATTCCACATGGCTCGTTTTCTTTTGTTCTTTGGGGAGAATATATTCAATATCCCCGGTTTTGAATAGCAACAGGGGAGTGCGGGGCTGAAAACAATGACCGACGACAACAATGGCAAAACAATTCATTCATATTCCCTCTAATAATCCCCTCTACAGTGTGTATAAAAAAAAACTGAACCCTTAGAAAACGGTCTTATACTCCTGGGAAATTAAAAACACGGTCTTAATACACCTGGGAAATTAAGATAACTTGTAAACGTATGAAGGAGCATAACTGCAAAGAAACATGTTAAATTATATATTAACGTTTCTTTGCAGTTATGCTCCTTCATACGTTTACAAGTTACCTTAATTTCCCAGGTGTATTAAGACCGTGTTTTTAATTTCCCGGGATTACTTAATGTATTTCATTGTTGTGTAAAAGATATTGTTTGGATGTTTGCTCGATGTTCGTGCATTAACATGCATGCGGGAAAAATTAGAAATTTGCCCGGTTATAGGGCGAATAAGAGATTAAATCGCCCGGTGAAAACAAAAGAAACCGAGGCAATCATGGTATTATTTTATTAACTTTTACATGCAATTTTGATACGGTTTTCTGGTTACTAATTTGTAGTTTATTCTAATTTTTTTTACAGTTGTTTCTTTGCATATCCTTCGTCATAACCAAGTCAGAAACGTTTATTAAAAACTATTTGAAACTAGAATGTTTTCTCATCACAACATTTTTATTTGCAACCCATTGCTGGTGTGCGGTACTGGCATTTACTCTGGCTTGTATTCGCTGTGACTGGAATCACAATACTTTACTCAAGAAATATGGAACATACGTTTTTGGTTGGGGGTAAGATAAACGCGCATATTTATTCATGTCTATAATTAGGCTGAGACTGCCGGTAAGAGAGACTTATTGCCGGTAAGAGAGAGACTGATTGCCGGTAAGAGAGAAACTTATTGCCGGTAAGAAAGAGACTTATTGCCGGTAAGAAAGACTTATTGTCGGTAAGAGAGAGACTGATTGCCGGTAAGAGAGAGACTTATTGCCAGTAAGAGAGAGACTGATTGCCGATAAGAAAGAGACTGATTGCCAGTAAGACGTTATCATTGAGATATACCGAGACTCGAATGGTTACAACGACGTACTGGTTCGATATTGATATATATTGTCTATAGTACATGCAGCTACGTTATTGTAACGACTTATATAATGAAGCTCTTCATCTGAGTCTTGGTAGCTCAATATTTAGAGTGTCTCACCGGCAATCAAAAGGTGACATGTTCGATCTCTAAATATTTGTAATTTGTTGTCCACTTTCCCTTCAGTTTTCCAGCTAGTTGCAGTGGCGTTCTTTTGATAATTCTGAAGTCTAAATTGGATAGCTTTTCAACAGAAAAACAAGACTTTTTTCTTTTTTTACAAGAGCAGGTTTGTAATCGTGCAATTTATTTAACCCAGCAATTTATGTCGGCATTACTGCTTAGGTTAGCATATTATTATGCATTCTTTTCTCTATCTCCATTTTGATTGGTTGTTGGCATACAGCTAATTCGTGACATCAGCTTCATGTGACGTCAATGTTCCAATATTATGGTTCAAAAAGTGTAGCTATATGAGTCATATGACATCATTATTCCAATATCTTCGGTTGCTAGTTTGCTGTTGCAAGTTTGTTTACGGTGAAAGAAAATGGACCACTATAACTTATTTGAATATATTTCGACGGCGCTAATCTTTAGCACTTCTTATGTATAATAAAACAATTATTGGATTCGGTTTTTGCATGATATCGAGAATTATCAAGGCCTCGGTAGGGGTTTGGTCTTTGGCTTCGGCAGCTAACACAAACCTCGGCCTTGATAATTCTCGATATCATGCTTCATCTCGTCCAATAATTGTTAAGTATCTGTATGCAACACACCAGGATGCAGGCTAGACATTGGCAGGTGTAACCAGTGTTTTTAAAAAACAAGACGCCTTATGCATTAACTTTGGCTACTGGGAAGAACTGTGTGAAGGAAATTGAGGGTATCTCAGTGCTTTCAGTGGATTATTTTTGAGTACTTAGCCTATAAGGAAAATGCTCTGGGTACTAGGGTTGCATGGGTTGAAAGGAAATAAGGCTTGCCCCAACTACAGTACTAGTAGTGTTCAAAATTATACATATTTGGATTATTGTTGGATTCTTTAATGCTACTTTTTGTTAAATCAAAGTCTCAAAAGAAAGAACCACACACGTTACTCGCAAGTTTAGTTTAGTTTATTAGATTTTATCACTCTTTGGTGAACAGGCTAGAAGCCCAATTGATAGGGGTTCCGAGGGCCTACGATTTAAGGTCGTTATCCGAGAAGACCCGAAAGTCTTGCCATTTGCTGATATTATTGCAAAGGCAGCACTTTCTCCTCGATTATTTTTAAGACCCTGAGTGGCGGTCCGACCCAGGATACAACTTTCGCAAACCTTATGGGAAAACGTCTCGCAAAAAATAACACAGAAACGCAGCCGAAACCTAGACTCGCGTTACCACAGTAGCCCGAGTAATAACAATTGACTTTCCTTCTTCAACATCTCATTAATTATTTGTTGTTGTTCATCGTATCTGATTGGCTTATGTTTGTCACATGATTATTTTGCATAAAAAGTCTGATACCCGATTTGTGTTGCACTTTACGTTTCACTCTCTTACATATTATTTTACATATTACACCAATCTTTTTAGAGTTTTTCCAATTTGTTTTTTTAAAAGAAAGGCAGTCTTCAAAGTAAAAAGTGTTTTTTCTGAAAATGTTGGAGATAAAATATATTACCTCATCGTATGTTATCTTTTTTAGACTGGTTTTTTAGCATTTTGGGTGACCATTCAATGTGTCTGTGTAGTTATCTGTATTTCGTCATTACTGTATTTACATCGCTGTGATAATTACTGCAAGTGTACAATGATCAAACATAAAAGGATAATTGATGAAGCGAGTCCTTTGCTTAGTTATGAAGAAGAGAGGTAAGTACACAAATATGATTGATTGATTGATTGATTGATTGATGATTGATTGATTGATTGATTGATTGATTGATTGATTCTCATTTATTTCAACACGGTAGTTACATGAATTCTAAACTAGAAATACGAATCCGCAATAATCCCCTCGCCCGCCTTTTCTACCCCCCTACGGGATTTTCCCCATCCATGGTGCCCAGACCTCGCACGCCGTGGCCTTGTATTTGTGTATTTGCAAAAATTCACAATTTGCAAAAGCCCGTTTCGTCGTATATTATTTTGAACGTTATCTCGGCCAATATTTAATCGTTTTCAATTCTGAAAACAGATTTAGAATTACCTAGTCCAAGTACATAACATACGTGCCTATTATCTTACGCAAACATGCATACCCTTCGTAAAAACCTGTTTATGTGTCGGATTCAAACGGATCACCCAAGACGACTTTTTACTTCCTTATAAGGAGTTGGACCTACCACTTCACACTTATATATACAAATGTTTCGTGAGAAATGGATCCCTGCTGCGGCGAGATTATCACCCTCGCTTGCGAAGGGGATGATTAATTGATTCTCATTTATTTCAACACGGTAGTTACATCAATTATAAATGTAATCTTCGTGCTCGAATCGTGTTTGTATTTCGCGCTATGTTAATCCTATTTTTATCGTTTGGCTTGATGTGTTTTAGTAAAGAATGTCATCATTGCCAAAAATTAGAAAATAGTAATTGCAGTATTGGTGTGAGCAGCGATTCGCCACTCTTGGATGAGTGTGTTCCTGATATTGAAAATATTGACGAAGTATCGGTTCGTAAAAATAGGAAAATGAAGAAATACAAAAGGAGAGATTGCAGGAAACTAGAAAACTATTACGAAGGAGAACAACATCAAAGTGCTCGACATATTATTGTGATCATGTGTCTAAACTTAATTATGATCATTGTAAGTAGACATATTAATTTTGTTTTGTTTACAGCTGATTTATTTCACTTATTGTTAAGTTAATCCGCTTCTTACTGTCGTCATGGCAATAGAAAAGTTCCGAAAAAGCCGTTGAGCAAATTCATTTCTTCACATTCAGGACAAGTTGGTTTAATGAAGTTTGTTGAACAACTTCCTGCTTTCCATTTGATTGTTTTTGACGATCATAACCAGCGCTCGGAATAATATTGGCAAAGTCGACGGCAGCATGAACCTGTCAGACGTAAATTCAGGCGGTTAGATCTAAAATTTGGATGGTCAACTATTTTTTCTTTAATTTGTGCATTAAAAACAAAAATGTATTTTCTTCTATAACTTTGTATCAGTACACAAGACCACGAACGTTCGATTGTCACTTCTGCTGCCGCCATTTTGACAGCAACTTCCATCGCAGGCTTTTGTTTAAAGTTGAAGTCAACCTCGGTGCGATAACTTGACCTCAAATGAATTTTCAAGTTATACTGAATTCCCCAGCCTGATGTTATGAATTGAAATAAGTTTTATCCCGACGCAGAACGCGTCATTTTGATGCGCAGTCAACATTACGAACTGGCTTATTGTAAATGATCGCTCATGTGTGAATACCGCGTCAAGTTGCGCGGGACTTGTGACAGTAACTATCCAATCAGAATGTATTTAAATCATAGTAAAGTACTCATCATGAGTTACTCCGTGGCATTCCAGAACAAGAATCTGTACGCTAATTTGCAGACGGATGATATAGCCGTCGTATTTCCATCTGCGGCGCACATCAAACTGCCATGATCAAACCAATGTGTCAATGTAAATAAATAAATTCAACTCTTCTATTGCCACGACAGTAATGATATTAGTAAGAAATTCTAGTCTGTCAAATCAGACAAATTTTATAAGCTAATTCTTTCGGCAACGATAATTATTATGTTCATTATCATCCCTATATCCATGTATGCATAGTTCAGAGTAGCTAATTCTAGAGTTCTATAAATAAACATTGCGTAGGACTCTATATCGTATTGCAAATAATTTAATATATATATGTTATTTACCGGCTGGGAGGTCCGTACTGGAAAAATATTTTCCCGAAGTCTCAGAAGCGGCCCGAAACCGAAGGTCGAGGGCCGCTTCTGAGACTGAGGGAAAATATTTTTCCAGTACGACCAAAACGGTAAATAACGTGTTTATTTTTTTCGAGCAAAATTCAAAAAAATTGCAATTTTTTGGCGCGAAAAGTTGCGAGAGGTCCGTACTGGTGTGATACGGACCTCGTACTCAGCCAATCAAAAGGCTCTATTTTAGTTACGGACCTGAGTTACGGACCTCAAAAAAAAAAAAAACGTAAAAAATATTGCAGTAGTGCTGTGCGCCGGAGGCCGGAGCGCCGCTGGACCTTCGGCGTTTTTTGTGCAGACAGGCCGGAGCCGGAGCCGGAGTTGGGTTGTTTTCTTCCCGCTCTGGCTGGAAAGTCAGAATGACAAAAAACATGGTAATTTCGACGAAGCTTTGTTCACAAATAATGGCAACACTGAATTCGCTGAATGTTCATATATGATCTGAAGTCTTATCTGTTGAGTCAAATCATTTCAGCTACCGCAAACGGTCAAATTAACAGAGACGGCAAAGTTAATTATTGAACTATTGGTATTGCCACAAAAACGAATGGCCTGCTTTGACGCGTTTAGCTCTCTCCATGTGTCGATGTTCCAGTCCCATGTATTCCTGTTTGCTGGGCTTTTTGGCATCTGCTTTGACGCGTTTAGCTCTCTCCATGTGTCGATGTTCCAGTCCCATGTATTCCTGTTTGCTGGGCTTTTTGGCATCTGCTTTGACGCGTTTAGCTCTCTCCATGTGTCGATGTTCCAGTCCCATGTATTCCTGTTTGCTGGGCTTTTTGGCATTTTTCTTCTTAATTAGTCCTTACTGTATTTCTCATTTATTTTTAAATTTCAGTGCATATTTTATTCTCTGTGGAATCTGGTGGGAGATAAACAGAAATCTGGTATCACCTTAGAAATTCAACTTCTTGTCTCCATCATACTCTCTGCTCAGGTAAATTAACTCAAAAAATATCTAGAATATCTCAATTTTGTCAATATCTCAATTTTGTCACAATATCTATGTTCTATCTACAGAAACTTAGATATTGTGACAAAAACAAGATTTTTTATCTATTCTGCCTGCAGCAACCTAGGTTTTAGGTTTCGGTTTTTTTTCTTACTTTAATATGGAATATTAAATAAGCCCCCCCCCACCCCCCCCCCCTCCAATAATCCCCCCTTTGATGACTTAAAATTAGTAAGCCCCCAGGGGGCTTAATAGAGGAAATACGGTATTTATTCTTTATTATTATTCCGTTTTAACGGTCATTTTCCATGCTTGTTATAGGTTAGCCGGGTGTTGCATGATAACAACTTTCTATGTAGCACAATCTAATGCCAGTTACTTAATAACGCAAACTCTTCTTCCCAAAATCTGTTTTTC
Organism: Chrysogorgia sp. JL179-B06; assembly: GCA_035772405.1. Lineage (NCBI taxonomy): Eukaryota > Metazoa > Cnidaria > Anthozoa > Scleralcyonacea > Chrysogorgiidae > Chrysogorgia > Chrysogorgia sp. JL179-B06. The sequence goes on along the minus strand of JAYKKM010000303.1, from coordinate 679,452 downwards.
ACAATCTTCCTAGGTCTCCTTTCCCCCTTCCTCCAGACACTTTTCCCTTTCTTCCAGACCCTTCTAAATCAATAATATTTTACACCTAATTATCTTGATCCATCCTTTGCACGTGACCTGCAAACCAACCCAAGTACCTAAACCTACAGATAACATCCCGGATGTTAACCAAACGACCTCTTAACTCTTCTGACGTCTTGCTGTCTCTCAATGTTACATTATCTATCTATTTAATCATCCTCAAATAAGTCAGTTCAGGTCTTCTAATATAATCTTCCTTGACTGCCCATGTTTTACTGTACCGTATATTATTGCACTTCGAACACACGCAACAGTGTACACTCCACCTCCAAAACAACTGTTACATATTAAATAAAAGTTCTTTGTCGCCTTAATTACCATTGTTTCTCGTATTAGGCTATTAGCACCAGTTGTTGTGGTCTAGTGGTTACCACATACGTATATAAGCTGCAGAAACTCACACGATTTTGTCGTGTGACACACGATTTTTACATGAATCTTAAGTTCTCACGATTTAGTGTCCATTTCACACGATTTTTTTAAAATTCATCTGTAAAAATTATTTTTCTCGGCCATTGAAACAGCACGAAAGAAAGAAATATCAAACTAAAGAAATCAAAATAATGTTTTAGTTTAGTTTATCAGCAGACAGCGGCAGTCACTGATTGAAACCTGATCTTTGACTCCCGCCATTTTTATTTTTCGCGCCATCTTTTATTTCCCAGCCGGAGCCGCTTACAAATATCCGTACGAGGTTAAAACAAAAATGGCTACCAACAAACGCACACATTTGTTTACCTTTCATGATGTCTTGCGAAAATCTCCAGATTTTTGTCAAATCTCCAGATTTTTTAGGCAAAATTTTTTTAATATTACGATTTCTGCACTTCAGAGGTTGGCAGGTCTGAAGCTGGGAGACACAGGTTCAAATCCTGGGTCGGACCTCTACTCAAATAATTCAGGAGAAAGTGCTGCCTTTGCAATAATACCAGCAATTGGTGAGACTATCGGGTCTTCTCGGATAACGACCTTAAATCGTAGGCCCTCGGAACCCTTATCAATTGTGCTTCAAGCCTGTTGGGGGTATTCCGTTTACCTAAGAGTGATAAATCTAATAAACAAGTATTATGCGGTCGCTCCCATTACTTGTTTGACGTTATTGAGTGATGCTATATAAAAAATACACAAAAAGAAATACACTAAAAAAATAAATCTTTCACAATAGCATAGCATAGCATGGTTCTTTTCTATTGTGAAAGATTCTTATTCATGCTATTGTATAGTATTTCTATCAGTCAATGACGTCATCAAGTTAATGGCAGCGAACGCATTCGCCCGCAATCAGAATAAAAATGCCGATCTTCAATTTACCAAAAATACGATAAACGAAGACTAATATCCATTCTCATGTAACGAGACACATAACTTTTATTTGAGCAACACTTGTTTTGGGGCTGGATTGTCTCTTACAGAACAGTTGTTTTGGGGCTGGATTGTCTCTTACAGAACAGTTGTTTTGGGGCTGGATTGTCTCTTACAGAACAGTTGTTTTGGGGCTGGAGTGTCTCTTACAGAACAGTTGTTTTGAGGCTGGAGTGTCTCTTACAGAACAGTTGTTTTGGGGCTGGATTGTCTCTTACAGAACAGTTGTTTTGGGGCTGGATTGTCTCTTACAGAACAGTTGTTTTGGGGCTGGATTGTCTCTTACAGAACAGTTGTTTTGGGGCTGGATTGTCTCTTACAGAACAGTTGTTTTGAGGCTGGAGTGTCTCTTACAGAACAGTTGTTTTGGGGCTAGATTGTCTCTTACAGAACAGTTGTTTTGAGGCTGGATTGTCTCTTACAGAACAGTTGTTTTGAGGCTGGAGTGTCTCTTACAGAACAGTTGTTTTGGGGCTGGAGTGTCTCTTACAGAACAGTTGTTTTGGGGCTGGAGTGTCTCTTACAGAACAGTTGTTTTGGGGCTGGATTGTCTCTTACAGAACAGTTGTTTTGGGGCTGGATTGTCTCTTACAGAACAGTTGTTTTGGGGCATCAGTGTCTCTTACAGAACAGTTGTTTTGAGGCTGGAGTGTCTCTTACAGAACAGTTGTTTTCGGGCTGCATTGTCTCTTACAGAACAGTTGTTTTTGGGCATCAGTATCTCTTACAGAACAGTTGTTTTGGGGCTGGAGTGTCTCTTACAGAACAATTATTTTGGGGCTGGCGTGTCTCTTACAGAACAGTTGTTTTGGGGCTGGATTGTCTCTTACAGAACAGTTGTTTTGGGGCTGGAGTGTCTCTTACAGAACAGTTGTTTCGGGGCTGGAGTGTCTCTTACAGAACAGTTGTTTTGAGGCTGGAGTGTCTCTTACAGAACAGTTGTTTTGGGGCTGGAGTGTCTCTTACAGAACAGTTGTTTTGGGGCATCAGTGTCTCTTACAGAACAGTTGTTTTGGGGCTGGAGTGTCTCTTACAGAACAGTTGTTTTGGGGCTGGAGTGTCTCTTACAGAACAGTTGTTTCGGGGCTGGAGTGTCTCTTACAGAACAGTTGTTTTGGGGCTGGAGTGTCTCTTACAGAACAGTTGTTTTGGGGCTGGAGTGTCTCTTACAGAACTATTGTTTTGGGGCTGGAGTGTCTCTTACAGAACAGTTGTTTTGGGGCTGGATTGTCTCTTACAGAACAGTTGTTTTGGGGCTGGATTGTCTCTTACAGAACAGTTGTTTCGGGGCTGGAGTGTCTCTTACAGAACTATTGTTTTGGGGCTGGAGTGTCTCTTACAGAACAGTTGTTTTGGGGCTGGAGTGTCTCTTACAGAACAGTTGTTTTGGGGCTGGAGTGTCTCTTACAGAACAGTTGTTTTGGGGCTGGAGTGTCTCTTACAGAACAGTTGTTTTGGGGCATCAGTGTCTCTTACAGAACTATTGTTTTGGGGCTGGAGTGTCTCTAACAGAACAGTTGTTTTGGGGCTGGAGTGTCTCTTACAGAACAGTTGTTTTGGGGCTGGATTGTCTCTTACAGAACAGTTGTTTTGGGGCTGGATTGTCTCTTACAGAACAGTTGTTTCGCGGCTGGATTGTCTCTTACAGAACAGTTGTTTGAGGCTGGAGTGTCTCTTACAGAACAGTTGTTTTGGGGCTGGATTGTCTTTTACAGAACAGTTGTTTTGGGGCATCAGTGTCTCTTACAGAACAGTTGTTTTGGGGCTGGATTGTCTCTTACAGAACAGTTGTTTTGGGGCTGGATTGTCTCTTACAGAATAGTTGTTTCGGGGCTGGATTGTCTCGTACAGAACAGTTGTTTTGGGGCATCAGTGTCTCTTACAGAACTATTGTTTTGGGGCTGGAGTGTCTCTTACAGAACAGTTGTTTTGGGGCTGGATTGTCTCTTACAGAACAGTTGTTTTGGGGCTGGATTGTCTCTTACAGAACAGTTGTTTCGGGGCTGGATTGTCTCTTACAGAACAGTTGTTTTGGGGCATCAGTGTCTCTTACAGAACAGTTGTTTTGAGGCTGGAGTGTCTCTTACAGAACAGTTGTTTTGGGGCTGGATTGTCTCTTACAGAACAGTTGTTTTGGGGCATCAGTGTCTCTTACAGAACAGTTGTTTTGGGGCTGGAGTGTCTCTTACAGAACTATTGTTTTGGGGCTGGAGTGTCTCTTACAGAACAGTTGTTTTGGGGCTGGATTGTCTCTTACAGAACAGTTGTTTTGGGGCTGGATTGTCTCTTACAGAACAGTTGTTTCGGGGCTGGATTGTCTCTTACAGAACAGTTGTTTTGGGGCATCAGTGTCTCTTACAGAACAGTTTATTTGGGGCATCAGTGTCTCTTACAGAACAGTTGTTTCGGGGCTGGATTGTCTCTTACAGAACAGTTGTTTCGGGGCTGGATTGTCTCTTACAGAACAGTTGTTTTGGGGCATCAGTGTCTCTTACAGAACTATTGTTTTGGGGCTGGAGTGTCTCTAACAGAACAGTTGTTTTGGGGCTGGAGTGTCTCTTACAGAACAGTTGTTTTGGGGCTGGATTGTCTCTTACAGAACAGTTGTTTTGGGGCTGGAGTGTCTCTAACAGAACAGTTGTTTTGGGGCTGGAGTGTCTCTTACAGAGCAGTTGTTTTGGGGCTGGATTGTCTCTTACAGAACAGTTGTTTTGGGGCTGGAGTGTCTCTTACAGAACAGTTGTTTCGGGGCTGGATTGTCTCTTACAGAACAGTTGTTTTGAGGCTGGAGTGTCTCTTACAGAACAGTTGTTTCGGGGCTGGAGTGTCTCTTACAGAACAGTTGTTTTGGGGCATCAGTGTCTCTTACAGAACAGCCTAAAAACACAGTCGTATTTAAAATGTCAACCAGATAGAATGGTTAACTTGTGTAAAAGTGTTTAGCTGCAGCGTTGAAATACAAATAAAAAACTTCCAAAGCTGTTGATCTACTGTCAAAATAGTGGTGTAACGTTTTGAGTGAAGGTCCTTCATCATAAAATGAAATAAAAACCGCGTATCAAACACGTTTATACGCGAAGTAATCACGTGACAAAATTAAACCAATCAGATATGATAAACAATAACAAATAATGAGAAGTAAAAGAAGGAAAGTCATTTGTTATTTTTAGCATCGATCAGTGAGACAAGCCGGGGGTTGGGTACTAATAAGTCGAAGTTGGGTCTGCAGGGTACGAGATTTGTAAAGTGCTAGAATGCTAGACAATAATTTCACTTTACATTTCACTCTCTGACGAAGGGCTTTCACTGGAAACGTAATAGACCTCCAACACACTATTTGGACTGTACTGAGTACATTCAACCTCGTTCCCAGGGCATTTTGCCTCCACGGCGGAAGGTCGGCGAAAATGGCCCTGGGATCGGCTGGTCACATGACACCCAGAATTTCTGGGTGTTTAGATATGATAATTTTTGTGGTCATTGTTCCATTGCCTTTATCTACTTTGTTGACCTGAATAATTGAGAAATATTCAATGCTCTTCAGAGTTGTTCATGTCAGCATTCGTAGGCATAAAAGCCTCTAACAAGCTTAATAATCCACCATACATCCATGGTTATCTCTTACAAAAGGTATTAAGAAGCATATATCCAATTTAGCGAAAGCTATCACTTCTAATTTGCTGTAAAATTTGAAGACAGGATTCAGATTTAGATGAATAAATTATACTCGGCTGAATTAATTGAGTTTTATGACAAGCCAATCGCATTATAGAATGGACCAGCCGATCTCAGGGCCATTTTCGCCGACCTTCCGCCGTGGAGGCAAAATTCCCTGGGAACGAGGTTGGAGTACATCAACCTTTTTAGAGTTTTTAACTTCTGTTATTTTGTTATCAAATCTTTTTATAGGTCTTTATTGTATTTCTTTTGTTTGGATTCGAAAGAACACTTTTAATTGATCCACTTTTACAAAAGTAAGTTGCTTAATTACTTTTCTGACAAAAGAACGTTTTTATGTAATAGAGGATAAAATATGAGCAACAGATCTTTATTTGATACAGCTAAATCAATTAAGGTTGTCCTCCGACAAAGCTAAAAGGTCAAAGCCAAGCGCGAAAAGTACGATGGGATCGACCAGTTTAAACTGGCGGTCAATTGCTATATGGTCGACTAAATGGTCGAATGCTATATAGTTTGGCAGACATGGTGGGGCTGGATGTTAAGGAAGTTGATTTTGCACTTTTATTTATAAATATCAAAAAGAACCGCTTTGAATCCGTTTCAATTTTTGCATTCGCAATCATGTGACGGTTCAATTTAAATATTAATTCAAATGCTGAGTATCTAGTTACCAGGACCAAATTTTCCGATGTCGCGCGGATGGCCGTTGATATATATATATATATATATATATATATATATATATATATATATATATATATATATATATATATATATATATATATATATAATATATATATATATATATATATATATATATATATATATATATATATGTTTCGCTGTTTCATATATATATATATATATATATATATATATATATATATATATATATATATATATATATATATATATATATATATATATATATATATATATATATATATATATATATATATATATATATATATATATATATATATATATATATTATATATATATATAATATATATATATATATATATATATTATATATATATATATATATTCCAAGTAGTGAGTATAACGAAAAAGTTATAGCATTGGTATAATATAAAAGAGCGCTCAATACCATTATAGGTAGAGCGAGGTAATATATTTAAAATGAAAAGTTTCGGTTGCTACTCCGAGTTTCACGCGGTTAAGCGATCGTCAGGCAACAATCGTCAACGATCGTCAGCGATCGTTGCCTGACGATCGCTTAACCGCGTGAAACTCGGAGTAGCAACCGAAACTTTTCATTTTAAATATATATATATATATATATATATATATATATATATATATATATATATATATATATATATATATATATATATATATATATATATATATATATATATATATATTTATATATATATATATATATATATATATATATATATATATATATATATATATATATTTAACAAATAGATTCCACTTTGCCGTTGTCTGTTCAGTTATAGATGCACAGATGACGTCAGAACGTGGTAAGAACAAAAAAAGTGGCCCACGAGACGATAGTCGAGTGGGTCACTGATGTTCTTACCACGTTCTGACATCCTCTGTGCATCTATAACTGAACAGACAATGGCAAAATGGAATCTATTTGTTTTATACAATAAAAATTGGAAACAAACCATTCAAAAGGCTTATTAGCTCTTTCGCGATTTCTGGGGCATGAAAAAAGATAAAAGCAGTCGGCTGACGTGATATGGCGTGAGCTGACGTGATCCGTGCATCTGTCCTCTAATAGATCATGGCCAACAACCAATGAGAATGCGCGTAGTAAACAAGTTATTGTATAAATATATATATATATATAAACAAATAAACTCGAACCGAGATCAGGAACCGCTAGGTTCTCCCGTGATAAGGGACTAAACGCCGGTCGATATTAGCACCCTCGCCCTCAGGCCTGCGCGGGGATAAAGACACGATGCTGGTCATGATTTTCCTTTGTGTTTTCCTCATGAATTATTAATAATTTTTGAAGTAATATAAAAGTCTTAACACACGTTGTTTGTTCCATACATGCATACTAGTGTCCATGGTGAACTTTTTAAAAAGGATGTTGGAAAAGTGTCCCCAAATATGATATTACTGATATATATTCTACATGAAGTGAATAGTTGAATGTCAAAATATTTTATGATTTGAGCTTTGCGTTGATATGCTATAGTATTACCAGAATGCTAATGAGTGTGACGTCAATTAGTCATTATTTCCAATACAGTACTCTCTGCTAGAGCAATTTGACCGAATTCAAACGTTGATCATGATATACTTGAACGCTTTACTGGAGATTTTAGTCAACTTTTTTACTCAAATCCTCAACCAGTCTATCAGTCATATCTACCAGTAGTGTTTGGCATTTCACTCGATTAAACTACATGTTCTTAGGATTTATGGTTAAGCTTTTTCGAGTGTTGGAATATATACATTTTAAGGCCAAACCGGGACCAGTTGCGAAAAATGCAACTTCAAGGCCTTCCAGCTGGAATTGAACCTGCGATGCTAGTGCAGTGCTCTGGCTACGGAGGCCGTTGCCGAGAGCCGAGTTTTGTTTATTGTGGTGGTAATGCCGGGATAACCAGTTATGCCGAAATGGTGTTTTACGAATTGATATATCTATCATTTTACTGGTTTATAACCAGTAATGCCGGTGGTAATGCCGAAATAACCAGTCTATCAAGAAAGCCAAATTCCTGATTCCACTCATCATCATTTCAGACAAACAAACCTTTATAGAACATCAACGCAAAACTGAAATCATAAAATATTTTGGCATTCAACTATTTACTTCATGTATAAAATATTAGAATATATATCAATGATATCGTATTTGTAGTTATAGCCACTTTAATGCTAGTGTTGGTGAACTTTTTAAGAAAGGCGGTTGGAAATTTAACTACGGTGCAAAGTCTGCAACCATGTATTCATATAAGATACATAACCGTACACATCGTCAATAAATTGATTGATGTTAGCATACATGTTTCAAAATGCCTTGTGTTTCTGCTGAATTACATCTTAGTTCTTTAACTTGGTAGAGTTAATTTGTTTCTACTATCCTACATCTAAATCATTTCTGTGTGTGCACATGTGACTGTCTCAAACTGTTCTATTCAGTTTTTCTTAAACAAGTTTTTTATTTAATTTAGACTGCGACATTGCTGGTATGGTGTGGATAAAGTTATCCTTCCCCCACTTGAAGACTTACCAACAGATGTACATCATCTTTGTGAACAGTTTGTTTGTCATCACAGAACCAAATTTTTACAATCTTTAACTCGCAACGAAAGGTAAATTATGTCGGTGTAGCAATTAAACTTTTCCCCTTGCGAGTAAAGTCGCAAATCGACGGTGATGACTGATAATCTTTTAATAATTTTTTGTATTATCTCTTATCGTACGCGTCAGCCGCTCAGCCGGGTCAGCTGCATGCAACGAGTTCGGAATTTTGCTGACTTAACTAGAGTTGAACCGGTCTTCACTGTGTCTCATTAGCTCAGTGGTAAGAGCGCTGATACGTTAAGCAAGGGATCTTAATTGGGTTCAATTCCCAATTGGGGTAGTCAGCTAACCATAGTTAATTCTAAATGTTTATAACTTTGTCTCGTTTGTTAGCCATAGTCGTACCCGCGTCTGTAAAAATCCTACCCTTATGTTTAAAGCACCATCCTGTAAAACTAGTACTTTCCAAGCCTCCTACTTTAACAGAATTGTTCCTCTCTGGAATTCTGTTTGTAAAATAGCACCACCCAATAGTCTCTGCAGTCTTGCAACATTCAAAAGATTTTTACTCAATACTTATTTATCATTACTAACATCTACTTTTGACGTTGATATGACCTGTACATGGTCATTATACCGTAACTGCTCCTGTCACTGATAGTTTTCCAATGTGCCAACTGCTTGGATTCCACGGAGCATCGTTGTATGTGTGCAGCTTCACCCAGTTTAATTTATTCATTTTGTTCTTTCAGTGGAGTTCGGAAGAATGGGGTTTGGGCTGCGCGTGTGTTGGTGCATTGTGAATTCCAAGCAGTTGATCTATGACTTATGTGTTTTTAATTTCAACGGGAAGGCGCCTCGCATGGGTCCTCGAGTCCCGTTCGCGCTCTTTCCGTTTGGGTATTTTTTGTATTTACATTAATATCTAATAAAATTGACTAAACAACCAAACGAAAAATAAAGACCAAACAAAAAACAGAAAGATCCTTTTGAGTGATCCGTTTTAGCCATGCCCGCGAGCTGATCAAGGATTTCAATTCCTATAACCCTCGCTCACTTAGAAAATGGCGTCCCATTTTACGTGAGTTACATTATCGAGCAGCTCGTCTACCGTTTGACGACCTCTTAATATATGCAATAATTAGACCAATAATTAGATCAGTCAAATCTACGATCCGCCAAATCAAATGATATTTTCTAGAGATAACTTTCGTCAATACTTTCTATTTATGAAGAAAAGTTTTAAAATGTCAATTATCCTGTTGTCATTACAAAACTTTAGCCGAATTACCCAATATTCAAATTTTAGCAAGCAAGATATAGGTTCTTCTATTTCGAACATTTACCAAACGTTCTTGAAAATACTAAACAAAATCCAACAACAATTCAATGACCTCGGAAAATATTTCTCCATACCTACCTCCCAACCGGTAAATAACATATATATATATATATATACAGGCCCGCACAGAGACTAAAGTGGGCCCGGGACCAAATATATAATTGGGGCCCCCCTCACAAAAATTTCGCATACATTTTACGCATGTAAGGATATTTCAAGTGAAAATATTTCAGTTTTACATGTGAAATGACAACGTAAATTTTCGTAAGGACGTAAAAGATGTACAAAATAAGGACAAAATAAATAATCACTAACGCAGAGAAGCAGAAAATACTGTTTGATAATTTCATAATTTCAACTGCAGCGTTTTGGCTACCGTCTACCGGTTCTCTACAAAGTAAACGGGGGCCCCTCTTGGGTTGGGGGCCCGGGGCAAATTTTCCCAGTTGCCCTCCCCTCTGGGCTGGCCTGTATATATATTATTTATACTAATTACATACTGTATTAACAATATTTGTCTTCTCAGTCCTCTAGAAGATATTGGATCCAACACATTTCTTGGAAGTGAACTAGTTGATTGGTTAATTGAAGTAGGATTGGTGTCTGGTCGTATTACTGCAGTATATTATGGAAACAGTCTATTAAGGGGACATGTTATACGACATATTGAGAACCGATACTACTTCAAAGACACTCAACTTGTCTATGAATTTTGCGAAGGATGGGATGATGTTGAAGATGAATATTATGGTGTACCATAGTCAAGATAGCGACAGCATTCTCAACAGCGTTTAAACCTCACAGTTTATAGTGTTTAAACCTTACAGTAGCTCGTCAGAGTCGGAATACAAAATCTTTTTTAAATAAGAATTGTAGCAGAATCAAATATATGATTGTTTAGGGGGAAAGGGGCGCAGGTACAGCATCCCAAGGGGGAGCATAGGTCATTACCATAATAGACCACTTTCAAAGCTTATTTTCATATATATTTGAAGCTTGAAACCTTTTTATAGTTACCGGCACGTAATGTTCAGGTTAAACTTAAATAAAACTCATTGTGGTTGAGAACGTCTACAGAGCGTGATTAGACAGAAAACGACGTTAGTTGACCGTGGAGGACTGGGTCGACTCCGGCGTGAAGACAACGTTGTCTTTGTAATCAACAAGGCCTGTCTACACGATATGATTATCGTATACGATTATCACCTTGATATATGCATGTGATTCAGATGGAGAGCGAAGGTTACAATGATGTACTGCAGGTTCGATTATGTACAAATATATGTACAAATCACTATATATCAGAAACATTTTCTGAGGATTTGGGCTTGAAGATCGTCCATGTATCGTCTGTCTACTCCAAGGTCGTAGGAAGATGTTTTAGGTTAGGGGGGGGGGGGGGGGGGGGGGGGGGGGGGGGGGGGCTTGTCGAGCACCGAAAGCGCGAGAACCCTATACGGGGGTCGGGATATGCTTCCCTTGAAAATGTTTGATTTTCTCACTCTCTGAAAAGCAATTTTCTGCATTTTGAGGTGAGTTTTAAAACAAAATATTATGATCATAAACAGCATAATTTTAGTCTACCTTCACTTCCTTCGTCAATATCTGACTAGTTTCTGGAAACTAGTTGCACCCCCCCCCCCCCCCCCCCCCCCTGTTTCCCACGGCCATGGTCTACTCTCCAAGCTCCCACATTCAGTACATCAATGTATCTAGTAACCAACTAGAATACAAACAATTCCATACGTGATACGCCATGATAATCGGATACTACAATATTATGTAGATAAGCCTTAATATGCTTTAAGCAACTTCCAGTTTAGAAAGACTACGTGGAGATTATTCTTGAGATTATATTAATTATACTTTGTTTTAGATGAAATTGAAACATTCAGTTGTAAAATAACTCTTTTATTTGAAAGAACTCTTGAAACTATAAAGACTAACCATTTGCAACTATTCCATATCTCACTTCACTCTTGAGATACTAAGATTTGTTTGATATGTAAATGATCATACTTATGACATCACACTGCATAATAACTTATTGAAAACGCTTATATATCCTTGATATATTAAGATTCTGTTAATTACATACAAAGTAGTTACTGGCATGGCACCCTTATATCTGCAAGAATTAGAATTAGGAATAAGTCACGTTACTCCCTTCATTCAAATGATGAACTACTATTTGTATTGCCAAAGGTAACCCGGTGAGGTCTGGTGATCGGGCCTTTTCTGTTGCTGCCCCTAGGTTTTGGAATAATTTACCATGTGACATTAGATTAGTTTAAATAGTTTTAAGAGTCGACTGAAAACACATCTTTTTAGATTAGCATTTAATTAGTAATTTAACAGTTTTTTGGCATTTTAGATATTTTATCAATTTGATGTCAATTAGTTTTCTATACTATAATGTTTCTTGTAATTATTGTAATGCGCAGGCGATCATATCTGCATATAGCCTGCGCAATATAAATGAATAAATCATTATTATTATTATTATGCATGTGCATGGATGTATCCAATGACATCAAATATGCAAATCATCAAACGATTCCATGTGATAATGGTAAAGATATGCCGAATTTTTCAATAAGTCATTATGCATTGTGATGTCATAAGTATGATCATTAACATTGAAACAAATCTTAATATCTCAAAAGTGAAGTGAGATATGAAAAAGTTGTAAATGGTTAGTCTTTATAGTTTCAAGAGTTATTTCAAAGGCATGACTTTAAGCGGAGACGTTGTCCTGGATGTTCACATCATGTTTTTATAAACGATTTATGAGAACAACATCCAATTTAGAAGAATTAAGAACTACATTGAAATTACTCTTATTATTAATAAGATTTTTTCAGATTTATTTTACAATTTAACTCTGTTTACATGATATTAAGGGATCGGTAATTATTTATGGTCAGGGTGGGGGCCAAAGAGAAATATATTTGGCGCTTGAAAAACATTTTACCCAACCAAATTAAGATCAGAAATTTAACCGTCTCAACCATTTATGGGTAAAGAAAATGTTTTACCCAACCCAAGAAGAAAAAAATTAGATAAAACCCATTTCCCAGCATGTTGATACAAGTTTTAATTACAAACCCAAATAGATATACAGACAGATACTACTGTAACTTTCAGATTATTATTATTTCTCTTTATACAGAGCAGGAATCCAAGGAATACAAAAACAAAAGCTAATGTGTAATGATGACTAAGGAGAATGGATGACGAGATTCCAATTTTAAATGAACTCTTAATTTTTTTGGGAATAGTCATGAAACTTTTGCTACCCAACCCTTCAGAGAAGTGATTTTTTTACCCAACCATTTTCTCTTCGGCCCCTCACACCACCCCACCCCAGCCATAAATAATGACCAGTCCCTAAGGTAATCTCAATTTTAGTGGTTTAAAAATATTCTATTTTTATATTTCAAATATTTCAAAGGATTTTATAAATATGATAATAAATGAATAAAAGACTCCTAAATTACAACGTGGTGTTAAAACTGTTAAAAATTGTACAAGTATGACAATAAAAGTTTTCATTCCATGCCACATTTTCTATTTTTGCCGTTTCATTGCCGTACTAACAGCTAAAACGGTTGGGAGGAAGTTTGATCAAGGGTTTTTCTTTTTCTTTTTTATAAAATAAGCTCTGATTGGTCAATACCCGTGTTTGGACAGGTCATCCAAACACGGGATTTAACTCTTTCCCGACCGGCCCAGTCAAAACGGGTCTTATAGAAGACCCGCAAAGTCGTCACTCGAAAACACGGCACACGGTAACGCAAGATTAAAAATTGAAATTCGACAAGCGCCAGGAAAATGAGATCCACTCACACGCCAAGTTTGATTTGATTTCATAAACAACTCTGCGATTGGTGGCAAGATGCTACGCAACATGGGCGTGCAACATTTTCAACCTGATGTATGATAATTAATGCTAATTTATATTAACATAATGAGTTTTGTTCGGGAAATTTAAAAACACAAGTAAAAGCCGGTTTATTGGGCTTCCAGAAAATGTATAGCTTTCGCAACAGTTATGGTTATTTCAAGAGATATCAATAGAACAAAGAGGTGGTTCAATTTTGGATGTTTTTCAGCCTGTCGGGAAAGAGTTAAGGTGGCTCCACCATAGAGATCATAAATAAAACTAGAGGGGGCATCCAATCTTCATTTCAGTAAATACCGGGTAACCAATTGAACGCCGCCATCTTGGATAAATTGGCGGCAAGATAGCACACCCGGATGTAAAAAATACCTGGTGATTGTCGTGAGGTCAAAGGTCGCTCGTTGTTTTTCATGTCTTTTGACATGTAGAAAACGAAAACCATGTTGTTTTTCGAGTTTTTTTTGCAAGTTGTGTTGAAACTGCTCATGTGCTAATACACCTTTTTCGGAAATCAAACCAGCCATGGTAAATTCATGCTCGTTTGTAGACTGCTCAAACGGCCACGTCAGCTCACGCCAGATCACGTCAGCCGACTGCTTTTATCTTTTTTCATGCCCCAGAAATCGCCAAAGAGCTAATAGGCCCTAATAATCTTTTGAATGGTTTGTTTCCAATTTTTATTGTATAAAACAAATTAATTCCATTTTGCCGTTGTCTGTTCAGTTATAGACGTCAGACGTAATGTTAAAAACATTAAAATTCTCCTACTTGTGGTCTAGGCAGAGGTCTGGGAACTGGTAATTGTACATCCGGGTGGGCTATTTTGCCGCCAACTGAGCAATGGCGGCGCCGATTTTCCTCAAAGTGCCCCCTCTAGTTTTATTTATGATCTCTATGCTCCACACACTGACCTATATATAACTGGACTGCGGGTACCCCTCAGAAAAATGTCCCCAAAATGTTTTTCAAGATGGCCGATTTATGGGTCCTATTCATGGTAGCGACCACTGACCACTGATCTTTTTAGGGTTTTAAACACTGGATATCCATATAATCAAAGCAATTGTTAAAACCATACAGGTAGAAAACATTTGTTATGTCCTGCGAAATTACTTTACTTAGTATTTATACATACAAGAACGTATTGTAGGCGAATAAAAAAGCAACTGAATGACATTCTTCAAAAACACTCACAACATTTTTTAAAAGCAAAGAAATTTACTGAATACTTTTTTCATACACTTTGAAGAAGTTTTATTGTCTTTTACATATAATTCAATAAACATTTACTAGCTTTAAACAAACCATTCTTGCGACAAAAAAACACGCAAAATTAAAAATAACAGCTTGGCCGTAAAATCACAGCCGAAGAATCTGGTGAGCTATCGAGTAGCACATTTTGTTGAATTAGTGAACTAAATACTAAACAAATAACCTGGTCAACATTCCCGTTTTTAATACCACAAAAAACGTACGAAGAAAATATTATTAAATGAAAGAAAATACAACCAACAAAAAACATGAAACTGCATGCACTGACCCTGACCGAACTGAAAAACGCTATGATACATCTTTTAAAAAGAAAAACCGTCATTTTACACTTCCAGAATTCATTAGTTCTTCTTCGTCATCAGATTTTCCTGTTTACAGTATTTAAATTTGATATATTTGTGCTAAAATTCACTGGTCTTTTGCCTTGCTTTACTCCTTCAAAACCTTCAAAACTGGTAAACAACTCCAAATATGGAGTTCCGGTCAGTGGTCGTCCCCATGAAAAAGACCCATATTTCCGCCATTTTCCGTAACATAACGCAGTCCAGTTATATCATCCATGGTTATATCACAGGGAGCCGTAACGTCTATTAGTGAAGCGAGTTTAACAGTAAATCGGGTTTATTTGGTATTTTTTACACAATAATTGTATTAAATCTCTATTAAAATGTTCTTACTTGTTAATTTTGTCGACAATCAGGACAAATTACAGGCAACCAGACCAGAAAGGCAACGAGTCAGTATTTACATCAATTCGGAAGGCCGTTGACTGTGCTTGCCCCGCCCCCTTCGTTAGCGTATCGCGCGCTTGTCACATTTAAATTCAGAAGGCCGTTAGACCGCCCCTTCGTGGGCGTCTCGCGATTTTCGGTAGTAATATAAAGAAAAATGAGAAGGGATGAAACTCCATAAGCTTTTCGTAGCATGAATGCCCCAACTTGATGCGACCACTTAATTATGCAATGTGTGACGTAGAAATAATAAATGCGCCGTCAACCTGTGGGAGTATACCAAATACTTTTGAAATAAAAATAACGGACATTTCGACCTCACTGGCATTCATTCTCATAGTAAACTGATCTTTTTTACCCAGTGCATCAACTGAGAATATTTATTTGTCCAGGGCGCTAAATTGTAGAATTGTAGAACACCCCCTTTGCTTCGTTTTATTTTAAAACCCCATTTAATTTGATAACAATCAACAACTACACACAAGATAAACCTTATATTATATTTAAAGAAATTTTAGAGCACCTGGTTTGTATTTCTGCCTTTAAATACGGTTTCAAAAGTGGACGGGTATTCTATAATTGCTAGTTAAACAAGCTACCTCGCAAGCTACGACAAGGTTCTGTCGGAAAGCGGAGAAGATCATATGTAAACATCGCGCAGTGTCCAGGATAGTCATCTGCAAAATTCCCTCTCGTTCGCATATATAAATTTGAAGTAATTTTACCAGCCAGGTCACGGTTTTAATCGCTCTGCACAAAACCATGACACATTTGTAGATTTTGTTCATGTCAGTGTGTCGTCTACCGTTGCAACGAT
Organism: Chrysogorgia sp. JL179-B06; assembly: GCA_035772405.1. Lineage (NCBI taxonomy): Eukaryota > Metazoa > Cnidaria > Anthozoa > Scleralcyonacea > Chrysogorgiidae > Chrysogorgia > Chrysogorgia sp. JL179-B06. Next base: position 663,004 of record JAYKKM010000303.1, on the reverse strand, counting down.
AACCTGATTGTTCGCGAAAGTATCTTCCCAAAGAGTATGGCCGAAATATCTGTAATATGTTCAACCGTGGGCAGTGCTTCCACAAGTTGCAAGTGAAATTTCCTTTTACGATCCTTAAATTTCCTTTTTTTTTAGTAAATTTCCTTGCAAAAATCACCAAATTTCCTTGTAATTTCCTTGCAGATATCTCTCAAAATTCCCAAATTTCTTAATCTAGTGGTCCCGGGAAGCGCATGGCTTAAATAGGACCGGGTACTAATTAGGGCCCTGGTGGCTGGTTGCAAACCCAGTGTCCGAGTCATCTGACCATGAATCTGAGTCTTCATCCATATGCATTATTATAAATCGATCACATATTACATTATAAATATTCAAATGAAAATTTAAATCATACAGGACGTACAGGCGTACAGCCGACGTAAAACAGCCGGCGCCGCATGGTCTCATGGACATGGTCGTAAAATTTTACCGGTATTTGCTTGCCGCAAAAAAAGACGAATTTTGCGTGTCTGCACTCTACCATTGCCCACTTCAAATAACGTTAATTTATTGCTATTTTTTACCGCTTTTAGAATTTTAGATATTATATAGAAGAAATTTTGAAAATCACAGAAAATCCTTGCAATTTCCTTCAAAATCTGTATATTTCCTTGCAATTTCCTTGTGAAATTTATTCCTTGCATTTTCCTTGCAAAGACCAATATTTCCTTGTGGCAGGGAAAAATCCTTGCAAGTGGAAGCACTGACCGTGGGAGAAAATTATGTTGACAAAATATAATAAATATTATTTATTTTGTGTAAAAGATTGACAGATGGGAGCGCGTTTGACTAATTGACTTCCGGTGGTCGCATCAAGTTGGGGCACAGATGATACGAAAGGTCTCCACTAAAAATGTTACCAATTATATAAGTTACTACAGCTTTCAATTGCAAAATTTTCAAAACGACTGTGAACATTAACCTTTAATCTATAATGTAGCCAATTTTCAAGCTAAAATTTTACTTAACAACTACATTAGACGTCAAAACAAATCACTACCGAAATAAAGTTGCTTCCCTTCTCTCTTTCTTATATTATATACGCGCGCGGCGCGCGAGACGCTAACGAAGGGGGCGGGGCAAGCACAGTCAACGGCCTTCCGAATTGATGTAAATACTGACTCGTTGCCTTTCTGGTCTGGTTGCCTGTAATTTGTCCTGATTGTCGACAAAATTAACAAGTAAGAACATTTTAATAGAGATTTAATACAATTATTGTGTAAAAAATACCAAATAAACCCGATTTACTGTTAAACTCGCTTCACTAATAGACGTTACGGCTCCCTGTGGTTATATATAGGTCAGTGGCTCCACACCCTTCTGAGATAAAGGGACTGGGTACAAACCCGCGAAAATCACACGCGCGTAAAAATTGAAAAACTTGGAAAAATCCCGCGCGGGAATAAACAAATATGGCTGTGGTTTCTTGTGTTTTTCGACGTTTTCCGGAGTCTTCACACTATTTTCAATTATAAAACTTATCCAAAAAAAGAACAATATTCAGACTACTTCTCTGATTACTTAAAACACGATTAAATCCATCAGCACATAAAATAAAGGCTATTTTGTTTTATAGTCTCATTCCAATGCGGAACAGTATGGAGCAGAAAACAAAACTAGTGTGTTATTCTTTTATAAAATAAATACCTAAACCTAATGCTTTGCATGTTTGGTTGGCCTGATCCAAAGAGTTGAGAAAAGCGTAAAAAATACTCAGCTACACTCGTGTTTTTTACGTTTAACTCAACTTTCGCAACATCCCAGCGTGTTTGGATCAGGCCAACCAAACACGCAAAAACGAGGACCCGTAGCGTCCGAGCGCTGTATATCGCTTACATCCCGACGTTCGAGTGATTTATCTGACTTATTTCATGATTGAGGAGGTTTTCCAACAAAGTTTTGTCTATTTTTTACACCTTGGTGACAAAGATTTTCCTAGTTTTGTCTTCATTTCTTATCTAATTAGTATTCATAGATATTGACCTAGGTAGCCCATATGGCGGTGTGCATGCGGTCTTTGTGGATTTCCCAAAAGCCTTTGATCTGGTTGATCATGGATTCATGGGATTCTGCTAAAAAAGTTGGCTGGCATGGGAGTAAGTAAGTCTTTTTGGTTATGGTGCCAGAACTATCTGATTGGCAGAACACAACAGGTGAAGCTCCCAGGTGTTCTCTCTAACATAGGATCAGTGATTGCTGGAGTGCCACAGGGCGGCGTTATTTCTCCTACATTGTTTAACGTCTTTGTTAACGACATCGATGATTGTATAGCCAATGTAACATCGGTGTCCGCATGCAAATATGCTGATGACTGCAGCCAATATGAATTCATATCCAGTGGATCCAACAGTCACATGCAAGTGGCTATGAATCATCTAGAGAATTGGGCTACCCAAAACAAAATGGAGCTGAATGCCCAAAAGACCAAAGATATGTGGATTAGTTTTAAGAGGTCTGTCGCTGTCCCTCCGCCAGTCAGCATTGGAGGAACTATATTGGAAAGGGTTACAGAATTTAAGCTGCTGGGTGTTGTTATGCAAAGTGATCTTAAATGGAACATGCACGCGTATATCCTCCATAATCAAGAAAGCTAGTAAAAGAATGTATCACGTGAGAGCTTGTAGGATGGCAAATCTCCCAAAAGATATTGGGTTTACCATCTATTGTACAAAAATAAGACCCCTGCTTGAATATGCAGCACCAATCTGGGGAGGTCTGCCTATTTATCTAAGGGAAGATCTGGAAAGAGTCCAAGATAGATGCCTAGATATCATTGGTTTGCCAAGGGATACCGTTGAGCCGCTTGCTGTTAGGCGTGATCTTATAACAAGAAAAGAATACAAGAAAATATTGGATTTAGATATCCATCCCTGTAATCGCTTTATCTGCGAAGCTGTAGATCATAGTTATAATCTAAGAACAGGTTCAAATCAATTTTCAGTCCCTATTTCGCATACAGATAGACATAAACTATCTTTTATCCCGAGAGCGGCTAGGCTTGAACTATCTAATTAAATTTTTATCTAAATTTTTAATGTATATTAGTATCTAGAATATCCTAATGTCCTATTTTATATTTCAATTTTAACCGCATTTCTCACTAAAGCTTCATCTCAAATTTTGTAATCATAATTATCTTCTGTACATTCTTATATATATCATATATACATAATCTCATATTATTGTATATTTACAACTTTATCTATTTGTAATACCACTGTAATTCTAATGCCAAAGGTGGTAAATAAATCTTTATTTTTTATTATTATTATTATAGGTCTTTATGCTATATAGCGTGAAATAATTACAAGATACATATACATTACATTATAGCCTATGATACTAGTTTATCAAAGATTGATCATACATTACGTGTCTCTTATTTTCTCTGCAATATTTGCCATATTTACTAAATTTTCTGGCAAAAATTTATGCAGACTGACGTTTTGGTTTTTGGTGAATTTTCTATCTGCATTCTCCTCTATCTTGAGACTCAACTACTATATTACAGAGATTGGAGTGTCGAAACGTTGGGTCATGGACAAAAAGTTACGTTTTTAAAGCCAGAGTGTTGTGTTTGTTTACTATATTATAGTATGCATCAAGTACCATCAATAGTTAACATACAGCCTCTGACCAAGTATTAAATCTATCGTGCGTGGGCTCAGCTAGGCAACGGAAAGTTTATCATGGTGTGGCGGTTGTAAATATTTATGTCAAGACATTGTCTGTTCTCTATCTATAACATTAGACAGTATGATTTCAAAATAGTGGAAGAAAATGGATAAATTTAGCAAGCTAATTATTGGTACAACGGTCGACATCCGTAGAAGCGATGGTAAGAAATATTAATTTTGATTTGTCACTCGTCAGTCTGTCAGATATTTTCAGTTGAAAACCGCTAAGTCCTAATGTTTATATAGCATCGTAATTATTCACTCGCTTATTTTACAGTGTTTTTAAAAATAATATCTACTTCTGTCGTGAAGGTTTTTTAAAAATTTGATATTTAAAATTAGTTGTAAGTTCTGATGTTTAGTCTGTGTTTTCATTCAGACTAATATTACAACTCGGAGCGAGACATCGCTGTCGCCGCTATATTGTGTCTGTAGACTGTAGTGTCTTTCTTAATATTCAAATTACTTATTGATGGTCTATTCTCAAAGATGATATTCCGATGTTTTCTAACTAACAACAGTTTTTTTGCTGTCAAAACAAGTATATAACTATGGAATTGAATTCAACTATAAATTCAAGCTACATAGAGATGATGAGGCTTTTTTCATTCATTATTTTTTACATCTGTTAAGCAATGTAATTGACTGACACCGATCCTTTTGAGGCTACATGTGAGGTGTTGAATCATTCACATCATGGCATCAGATCAATATTAAATGTAACTTTCAGCTTGGTTATTTCAATCTAGTAAATTGTTTACTTCTTAAGCTTTATTGTAAACTCAGAAAAATATTTCTGAGCCCCAGATGAGAATCGAACCCACAACCATCTGATCTCTGGTTAGATGCTCTATCAGCAGTCTTGATATGTCTGTATATATAATGGTTGTGGATATACAAGGTTCCTGGTTCGATTCCTGTCTGAGTTTACATTAAAGGTTGATGTACTACTAAAGGATGATGTACTACCAAAGGATGATGTACTACCAAAATAATCAGGGCTGGATTACTGTTGTATGGGGCCTGTGGAATACATGTATTTTTCAGTGCAAGACCGGTTGCCCCTGTTGCGAATTGGCATCATCTGGTGCACGAACCTCTGGTGGATGGGGGTGGGAGCACAAGGGAAAATTGCACCATGCTCAAAAAGAAGGATTAAGTTTTCTTCCTTTTGTCCCCCATGCCTAAAAGTCTCCTGTGTGTTTACAAAAAGGCTGTTCAATTGCATCGTACACTATGATTGAAACTGATTCTTTATACGATCGCTTACCAGAACAGTTAGAGATCATAAGACACAGAAAATGCACAAAGCGATTGCAGCAATACCTGTGTATGCCCCAGTGGCTTTGTTGATTCAGTATCAACACGATGTATTATCACCAGCAACGTGCCCGTAAAGAACTTGTCAGCTGGAGTCTGTGGCAATTCAGGAGCTGACCCTGGCTCATCGTAATGGCAATTTTGCTGAGGTACACGTCTTAACTTCTTGGCTATAATGATCACATTCACTGAGTTTCGTCCCTTCAAACCTTGTCAGCAGCTTCAATCAGGGACTTGTAGATTGCAACGACTGTGTTGAGATCCTGGCTGCTACACAGAAGCAAGCACCGTATACCACTCTTGAGGTGTTTCATATAGGAACCGTACATGAGCTTCTTATTGGGTGTCTGATTTCTGCTCAATGTCAGCAGCGATTCCCAGCCTCCAATAATTTCATCATAACCCTTCACTAAAGCCTCTGTAGCATCTGTGCTACCGAGCAGTGAGTGTCAGACACGTGTTTGACTGTTGGCAGGCCTTTTGCCATAAGTTTATTATTTAGAAGTTTCCAACTACATGTACAGTCACAGTTTCTGGGGTCTGCAATTACTGGGGCTCTATGCTTTCTGCCAAGGAAGCCAGAAATGAGAAAGTGCAGGGCCTGTGGCATACACTGTAATTCTGCCATACGGTTAATCCAGCACTGAAAATAATGAATTTAACAGGTCTAACTACAGTAGATGTATGATATAAAAGTAGTGTGCTATGTACAGTAGCTAGTGTTAAAATATGAGAGAAATGTAATGAGAGGTCTTTCTTGTCTCTTGCTGCTATCATTGCCACTATACCACTGGAAATTGGTAATATGCGTCAAATTTTTATATCTGAAATATCGAATTGTTGGCACAATTAAATCTCTGGGGCTAGGCTTGTCAATCTGTCAGAGAGATGGCAGGTAGTTTCACATATGAACAACATTTACTACAGGAAATATTAGTAAATGATGTTAGAGGAGGTGCATGAATGATATGGTGAACAAAATCGGATTTAGGTCTGGATATGATTATTATAACAGAGTTGAGGAAATAAGACTATAACAACAAGTACGAGAGCAAGAAAAGGTCTGGTACTGGTAAATGTTGTCTGAGTGCACTATACTAAATTATCTTTAACATGCAAGTAAGCGAGTGTTGTGCTGCGTAGGTACAGGTATACTGTAGTGTTGAAATATAAATTGAATATTCTAAAAGGTTAGTGTACCAAAATAGCGTGAAGGAGATCCAACGTTTTGAGCGAAGGACCTTCATTACAGAGGGAAACAGTCTCTGACGAAGGTCCTTCATTACAGAGGGAAACAGTCTCTGACGTGAAGGACCTTCATTACAGAGGGAAACACTCTCTGACGAATGACCTTCATTACAGAGGGAAACAGTCTCTGACGAAGGTCCTTCATCACAGAGGGAAACAGTCTCTGACGAAGGTCCTTCATTACAGAGGGAAACAGTCTCTGACGAAGGTCCTTCATTACGGAGGGAAACTCTCTCTGACGAATGACCTTCATTACAGAGGGAAACAGTCTCTGACGAATGACCTTCATTACAGAGGGAAACACTCTCTGACGAAGGTCCTTCATCACAGAGGGAAACACTCTCTGACGAAGGACCTTCATTACAGAGGGAAACACTCTGACGAATGACCTTCATTACAGAGGGAAACACTCTCTGACGAAGGTCCTTCATCACAGAGGGAAACAGTCTCTGACGAAGGTCCTTCATTACAGAGGGAAACACTCTGACGAATGACCTTCATTACAGAGGGAAACACTCTCTGACGAAGGACCTTCATTACAGAGGGAAACACTCTCTGACGAAGGTCCTTCATTACAGAGGGAAACAGTCTCTGACGAATGACCTTCATTACAGAGGGAAACACTCTCTAACGAAGGTCCTTCATTACAGAGGGAAACACTCTCTAACGAAGGTCCTTCATTACAGAGGGAAACACTCTCTGACGAATGACCTTCATTACAGAGGGAAACACTCTCTGACGAAGGTCCTTCATCACAGAGGGAAACAGTCTCTGACGAAGGTCCTTCATTACAGAGGGAAACACTCTGACGAATGACCTTCATTACAGAGGGAAACACTCTCTGACGAAGGACCTTCATTACAGAGGGAAACAGTCTCTGACGAATGACCTTCGTCGCAGAGGGAAACACTCTCTGACGAAGGACCTTCATTACAGAGGGAAACACTCTCTGACGAAGGTCCTTCATTACAGAGGGAAACACTCTCTAACGAAGGACCTTCATTACAGAGGGAAACACTCTCTGACGAAGGTCCTTCATTACAGAGGGAAACACTCTCTGACGAATGACCTTCATTACAGAGGGAAACACTCTCTGACGAAGGTCCTTCATTACAGAGGGAAACACTCTCTGATGAATGACCTTCATTACAGAGGGAAACACTCTCTGACGAATGACCTTCATTACAGAGGGAAACCGTCTCTGACGAAGGACCTTCATTACAGAGGGAAACACTCTCTGACAAAGGACCTTCATTACAGAGGGAAACACTCTCTGACGAAGGTCCTTCATTACAGAGGGAAACACTCTCTGACGAAGGTCCTTCATTACAGAGGGAAACAGTCTCTGACGAATGACCTTCATTACAGAGGGAAACACTCTCTGACGAAGATCCTTCATTACAGAGGGAAACACTCTCTGACGAAGGTCCTTCATTACAGAGGGAAACACTCTCTGACGAATGACCTTCGTCGCAGAGGGAAATACTCTCTGACGAAGGACCTTCATTACAGAGGGAAACAGTCTCTGACGAAGGTCCTTCATTACAGAGGGAAACAGTCTCTGACGAAGGACCTTCATTACAGAGGGAAACACTCTCTGACGAAGGACCTTCATTACAGAGGGAAACACTCTCTGACGAATGACCTTCGTCGCAGAGGGAAATACTCTCTGACGAAGGACCTTCATTACCGAGGGAAACAGTCTCTAACGAAAGACCTTCATTACAGAGGGAAACAGTCTCTGACGAAGGACCTTCATTACAGAGGGAAACACTCTCTGACGAATGACCTTCATTACAAAGGGAAACGCTCTCTGACGAATGACCTTCATTACAGAGGGAAACACTCTCTAACGAAGGACCTTCATTACAGAGGGAAACACTCTCTGACGAATGACCTTCGTCGCAGAGGGAAATACTCTCTGACGAAGGACCTTCATTACAGAGGGAAACAGTCTCTGACGAAGGACCTTCATTACAGAGGGAAACAGTCTCTCTGATGAAGGACCTTCATTACAGAGGAAAACACTCTCTAACGAAGGTCCTTTATTACAGAGGGAAACACTCTCTGACGAAGGACCTTCATCACAGAGGGAAACACTCTCTGACGAAGGACCTTCATTACAGAGGGAAACAGTCTCTGACGAAGGACCTTCATTACAGAGGGAAACAGTCTCTCTGATGAAGGACCTTCATTACAGAGGAAAACACTCTCTAACGAAGGTCCTTTATTACAGAGGGAAACACTCTCTGACGAAGGACCTTCATCACAGAGGGAAACACTCTCTGACGAAGGACCTTCATCGCAGAGGGAAACACTCTCTGACGAGGACCTTCATTACAGAGGGAAACACTCTCTAACGAAGGTCGTTCATTACAGAGGGAAACACTCTCTGACGAAGGACCTTCATTACCGAGGGAAACTCTCTCTGACGAAGGTCCTTCATTACAGAGGGAAACACTCTCTGACGAGGACCTTCATTACAGAGGGAAACACTCTCTAACGAAGGTCCTTCATTACAGAGGGAAACACTCTCTAACGAAGGTCCTTCATTACAGAGGGAAACACTCTCTGACGAATGACCTTCATTACAGAGGGAAACACTCTCTGACGAAGGTCCTTCATCACAGAGGCAAACAGTCTCTGACGAAGGTCCTTCATTACAGAGGGAAACACTCTGACGAATGACCTTCATTACAGAGGGAAACACTCTCTGACGTAGGACCTTCATTACAGAGGGAAACAGTCTCTGACGAATGACCTTCGTCGCAGAGGGAAACACTCTCTGACGAAGGACCTTCATTACAGAGGGAAACACTCTCTGACGAAGGTCCTTCATTACAGAGGGAAACACTCTCTAACGAAGGACCTTCGTTACAGAGGGAAACACTCTCTGACGAAGGTCCTTCATTACAGAGGGAAACACTCTCTGACGAATGACCTTCATTACAGAGGGAAACACTCTCTGACGAATGACCTTCATTACAGAGGGAAACAGTCTCTGACGAAGGACCTTCATTACAGAGGGAAACACTCTCTGACGAAGGACCTTCATTACGGAGGGAAACAGTCTCTGACGAAGGACCTTCATTACAGAGGGAAACAGTCTCTGACGAAGGACCTTCATTACGGAGGGAAACTCTCTCTGACGAAGGACCTTCATTACAGAGGGAAACACTCTCTGACGAATGACCTTCATTACAGAGGGAAACAGTCTCTGACGAAGATCCTTCATCACAGAGGGAAACAGTCTCTGACGAAGGTCCTTCATCACAGAGGGAAACAGTCTCTGACGAAGGTCCTTCATTACGGAGGGAAACTCTCTCTGACGAATGACCTTCATTACAGAGGGAAACAGTCTCTGACGAATGACCTTCATTACAGAGGGAAACACTCTCTGACGAAGGTCCTTCATCACAGAGGGAAACACTCTCTGACGAAGGACCTTCATTACAGAGGGAAACACTCTGACGAATGACCTTCATTACAGAGGGAAACACTCTCTGACGAAGGTCCTTCATCACAGAGGGAAACAGTCTCTGACGAAGGTCCTTCATTACAGAGGGAAACACTCTGACGAATGACCTTCATTACAGAGGGAAACACTCTGACGAAGGACCTTCATTACAGAGGGAAACACTCTCTGACGAAGGTCCTTCATTACAGAGGGAAACAGTCTCTGACGAATGACCTTCATTACAGAGGGAAACACTCTCTAACGAAGGTCCTTCATTACAGAGGGAAACACTCTCTAACGAAGGTCCTTCATTACAGAGGGAAACACTCTCTGACGAATGACCTTCATTACAGAGGGAAACACTCTCTGACGAAGGTCCTTCATCACAGAGGGAAACAGTCTCTGACGAAGGTCCTTCATTACAGAGGGAAACACTCTGACGAATGACCTTCATTACAGAGGGAAACACTCTCTGACGAAGGACCTTCATTACAGAGGGAAACAGTCTCTGACGAATGACCTTCGTCGCAGAGGGAAACACTCTCTGACGAAGGACCTTCATTACAGAGGGAAACACTCTCTGACGAAGGTCCTTCATTACAGAGGCAAACACTCTCTAACGAAGGACCTTCATTACAGAGGGAAACACTCTCTGACGAAGGTCCTTCATTACAGAGGGAAACACTCTCTGACGAATGACCTTCATTACAGAGGGAAACACTCTCTGACGAAGGTCCTTCATTACAGAGGGAAACACTCTCTGACGAATGACCTTCATTACAGAGGGAAACACTCTCTGACGAATGACCTTCATTACAGAGGGAAACAGTCTCTGACGAAGGACCTTCATTACAGAGGGAAACACTCTCTGACGAAGGACCTTCATTACGGAGGGAAACTCTCTCTGACGAAGGACCTTCATTACAGAGGGAAACACTCTCTGACGAATGACCTTCATTACAGAGGGAAACAGTCTCTGACGAAGATCCTTCATCACAGAGGGAAACAGTCTCTGACGAAGGTCCTTCATCACAGAGGGAAACAGTCTCTGACGAAGGTCCTTCATTACGGAGGGAAACTCTCTCTGACGAATGACCTTCATTACAGAGGGAAACAGTCTCTGACGAATGACCTTCATTACAGAGGGAAACACTCTCTGACGAAGGTCCTTCATCACAGAGGGAAACACTCTCTGACGAAGGACCTTCATTACAGAGGGAAACACTCTGACGAATGACCTTCATTACAGAGGGAAACACTCTCTGACGAAGGTCCTTCATCACAGAGGGAAACAGTCTCTGACGAAGGTCCTTCATTACAGAGGGAAACACTCTGACGAATGACCTTCATTACAGAGGGAAACACTCTGACGAAGGACCTTCATTACAGAGGGAAACACTCTCTGACGAAGGTCCTTCATTACAGAGGGAAACAGTCTCTGACGAATGACCTTCATTACAGAGGGAAACACTCTCTAACGAAGGTCCTTCATTACAGAGGGAAACACTCTCTAACGAAGGTCCTTCATTACAGAGGGAAACACTCTCTGACGAATGACCTTCATTACAGAGGGAAACACTCTCTGACGAAGGTCCTTCATCACAGAGGGAAACAGTCTCTGACGAAGGTCCTTCATTACAGAGGGAAACACTCTGACGAATGACCTTCATTACAGAGGGAAACACTCTCTGACGAAGGACCTTCATTACAGAGGGAAACAGTCTCTGACGAATGACCTTCGTCGCAGAGGGAAACACTCTCTGACGAAGGACCTTCATTACAGAGGGAAACACTCTCTGACGAAGGTCCTTCATTACAGAGGGAAACACTCTCTAACGAAGGACCTTCATTACAGAGGGAAACACTCTCTGACGAAGGTCCTTCATTACAGAGGGAAACACTCTCTGACGAATGACCTTCATTACAGAGGGAAACACTCTCTGACGAAGGTCCTTCATTACAGAGGGAAACACTCTTTGACGAATGACCTTCATTACAGAGGGAAACACTCTCTGACGAATGACCTTCATTACAGAGGGAAACCGTCTCTGACGAAGGACCTTCATTACAGAGGGAAACACTCTCTGACAAAGGACCTTCATTACAGAGGGAAACACTCTCTGACGAAGGTCCTTCATTACAGAGGGAAACACTCTCTGACGAAGCTCCTTCATTACAGAGGGAAACAGTCTCTGACGAATGACCTTCATTACAGAGGGAAACACTCTCTGACGAAGATCCTTCATTACAGAGGGAAACAGTCTCTGACGAAGGTCCTTCATTACCGAGGGAAACTCTCTCTGACGAAGGTCCTTCATTACAGAGGGAAACAGTCTCTGACGAATGACCTTCATTACAGAGGGAAACAGTCTCTGACGAATGACCTTCGTCGCAGAGGGAAACACTCTCTGACGAAGATCCTTCATTACAGAGGGAAACAGTCTCTGACGAAGGTCCTTCATTACCGAGGGAAACTCTCTCTGACGAAGGTCCTTCATTACAGAGGGAAACAGTCTCTGACGAATGACCTTCATTACAGAGGGAAACAGTCTCTGACGAATGACCTTCGTCGCAGAGGGAAACAGTCTCTGACGAAGATCCTTCATTACAGAGGGAAACAGTCTCTGACGAAGGTCCTTCATTACCGAGGGAAACTCTCTCTGACGAAGGTCCTTCATTACAGAGGGAAACAGTCTCTGACGAATGACCTTCATTACAGAGGGAAACCGTCTCTGACGAAGATCCTTCATTACAGAGGGAAACCGTCTCTGACGAAGGACCTTCATTACAGAGGGAAACACTCTCTGACAAAGGACCTTCATTACAGAGGGAAACACTCTCTGACGAAGGTCCTTCATTACAGAGGGAAACAGTCTCTGACGAATGACCTTCATTACAGAGGGAAACAGTCTCTGACGAATGACCTTCATTACAGAGGGAAACACTCTCTGACGAAGATCCTTCATTACAGAGGGAAACAGTCTCTGACGAAGGTCCTTCATTACCGAGGGAAACTCTCTCTGACGAAGGTCCTTCATTACAGAGGGAAACAGTCTCTGACGAATGACCTTCATTACAGAGGGAAACACTCTCTGACGAAGATCCTTCATTACAGAGGGAAACACTCTCTGACGAAGGTCCTTCATTACAGAGGGAAACAGTCTCTGACGAAGATCCTTCATTACAGAGGGAAACAGTCTCTGACGAAGGTCCTTCATTACGGAGGGAAACAATCTCTGACGAAGGACCTTCATTACAGAGGGAAACACTCTCTGACGAAGGACCTTCATTACAGAGGGAAACACTCTCTGACGAATGACCTTCGTCACAGAGGGAAATACTCTCTGACGAAGGACCTTCATTACAGAGGGAAACAGTCTCTGACGAAGGTCCTTCATTACAGAGGGAAACAGTCTCTGACGAAGGACCTTCATTACAGAGGGAAACACTCTCTGACGAATGACCTTCGTCGCAGAGGGAAACACTCTCTGACGAAGGACCTTCATTACAGAGGGAAACACTCTCTGACGAATGACCTTCATTACAAAGGGAAACGCTCTCTGACGAATGACCTTCATTACAGAGGGAAACACTCTCTAACGAAGGACCTTCATTACAGAGGGAAACACTCTCTAACGAAGGACCTTCATTACAGAGGGAAACACTCTCTGACGAATGACCTTCGTCGCAGAGGGAAATACTCTCTGACGAAGGACCTTCATTACAGAGGGAAACAGTCTCTGACGAAGGACCTTCATTACAGAGGGAAACAGTCTCTCTGATGAAGGACCTTCATTACAGAGGAAAACACTCTCTAACGAAGGTCCTTTATTACAGAGGGAAACACTCTCTGACGAAGGACCTTCATCACAGAGGGAAACACTCTCTGACGAAGGACCTTCATCGCAGAGGGAAACACTCTCTGACGAGGACCTTCATTACAGAGGGAAACACTCTCTAACGAAGGTCCTTCATTACAGAGGGAAACACTCTCTGACGAAGGACCTTCATTACCGAGGGAAACTCTCTCTGACGAAGGTCCTTCATTACAGAGGGAAACACTCTCTGACGAGGACCTTCATTACAGAGGGAAACACTCTCTAACGAAGGTCCTTCATTACAGAGGGAAACACTCTCTAACGAAGGTCCTTCATTACAGAGGGAAACACTCTCTGACGAATGACCTTCATTACAGAGGGAAACACTCTCTGACGAAGGTCCTTCATCACAGAGGGAAACAGTCTCTGACGAAGGTCCTTCATTACAGAGGGAAACACTCTGACGAATGACCTTCATTACAGAGGGAAACACTCTCTGACGAAGGACCTTCATTACAGAGGGAAACAGTCTCTGACGAATGACCTTCGTCGCAGAGGGAAACACTCTCTGACGAAGGACCTTCATTACAGAGGGAAACACTCTCTGACGAAGGTCCTTCATTACAGAGGGAAACACTCTCTAACGAAGGACCTTCATTACAGAGGGAAACACTCTCTGACGAAGGTCCTTCATTACAGAGGGAAACACTCTCTGACGAATGACCTTCATTACAGAGGGAAACACTCTCTGACGAAGGTCCTTCATTACAGAGGGAAACACTCTCTGACGAATGACCTTCATTACAGAGGGAAACACTCTCTGACGAATGACCTTCATTACAGAGGGAAACCGTCTCTGACGAAGGACCTTCATTACAGAGGGAAACACTCTCTGACAAAGGACCTTCATTACAGAAGGAAACACTCTCTGACGAAGGTCCTTCATTACAGAGGGAAACACTCTGTGACGAAGGTCCTTCATTACAGAGGGAAACAGTCTCTGACGAATGACCTTCATTACAGAGGGAAACACTCTCTGACGAAGATCCTTCATTACAGAGGGAAACAGTCTCTGACGAAGGTCCTTCATTACCGAGGGAAACTCTCTCTGACGAAGGTCCTTCATTACAGAGGGAAACAGTCTCTGACGAATGACCTTCATTACAGAGGGAAACACTCTCTGACGAAGATCCTTCATTACAGAGGGAAACACTCTCTGACGAAGGTCCTTCATTACAGAGGGAAACACTCTCTGACGAAGATCCTTCATTACAGAGGGAAACAGTCTCTGACGAAGGTCCTTCATTACGGAGGGAAACAGTCTCTGACGAAGGACCTTCATTACAGAGGGAAACACTCTCTGACGAAGGACCTTCATTACAGAGGGAAACACTCTCTGACGAATGACCTTCGTCGCAGAGGGAAATACTCTCTGACGAAGGACCTTCATTACAGAGGGAAACAGTCTCTGACGAATGACCTTCGTCACAGAGGGAAATACTCTCTGACGAAGGACCTTCATTACAGAGGGAAACAGTCTCTGACGAAGGTCCTTCATTACAGAGGGAAACAGTCTCTGACGAAGGACCTTCATTACAGAGGGAAACACTCTCTGACGAATGACCTTCGTCGCAGAGGGAAACACTCTCTGACGAAGGACCTTCATTACAGAGGGAAACACTCTCTGACGAATGACCTTCATTACAAAGGGAAACGCTCTCTGACGAATGACCTTCATTACAGAGGGAAACACTCTCTAACGAAGGACCTTCATTACAGAGGGAAACACTCTCTAACGAAGGACCTTCATTACAGAGGGAAACACTCTCTGACGAATGACCTTCGTCGCAGAGGGAAATACTCTCTGACGAAGGACCTTCATTACAGAGGGAAACAGTCTCTGACGAAGGACCTTCATTACAGAGGGAAACAGTCTCTCTGATGAAGGACCTTCATTACAGAGGAAAACACTCTCTAACGAAGGTCCTTTATTACAGAGGGAAACACTCTCTGACGAAGGACCTTCATCACAGAGGGAAACACTCTCTGACGAATGACCTTCATCGCAGAAGGAAACACTCTCTGACGAGGACCTTCATTACAGAGGGAAACACTCTGTGACGAATGACCTTCGTCGCAGAGGGAAACACTCTCTGACGAAGGACCTTCATTACAGAGGGAAACACTCTCTAACGAATGACCTTCGTCGCAGAGGGAAATACTCTCTGACGAAGGACCTTCATTACAGAGGGAAACAGTCTCTGACGAAGGACCTTCATTAGAGAGGGAAACAGTCTCTCTGATGAAGGACCTTCATTACAGAGGAAAACACTCTCTAACGAAGGTCCTTTATTACAGAGGGAAACACTCTCTGACGAAGGACCTTCATCACAGAGGGAAACACTCTCTGACGAAGGACCTTCATCGCAGAGGGAAACACTCTCTGACGAGGACCTTCATTACAGAGGTAATACCATGATGACCTCGGGTTCTTTTGTTCTCGCCGGGTGGTTTAATCACGATATTCCCGGCTTTAGCGGGGAGATCTCTAAATCTCCCGGCAAAGCCGGGCAGATTTCTAATTTCTCCCTGATTAAAATTCATGAGCCAAAATTCAAAGACACGACAAAGAGTTTTCCCAAACAAATTTCCTACAATGGAAAATTGTTGAATACATCACTGATCATGCATTGTATTACACAATACTCCTACTATCAATTAGTTTTGTACAATGAAAACACTAGTTTCACCTCGGTCATCATGGTATTACAAACTAATACAATGGTTTTTAAGAATATAGTGATCAAATCTCCCGCAAACCGCGGAATGTTTGTGAAAGTCCCTCGGGACGCCTTCGGGCTTCGCCCTCATGCTTTCCCTCGGGACTTTCACAAACATTCCTCGGTTTGCGGGAGATTTAATCACTATATTCTTAAAAACCATTGTATTACTTATAAGAAACACTCTCTAACGAAGGTCCTTCATTACAGAGGGAAACACTCTCTGACGAAGGACCTTCATTACCGAGGGAAACTCTCTCTGACGAAGGTCCTTCATTACAGAGGGAAACACTCTCTGACGAAGGACCTTCATTACAGAGGCAAACACTCTCTAACGAAGGTCCTTTATTACAGAGGGAAACACTCTCTGACGAATGACCTTCATTACAGAGGGAAACACTCTCTAACGAAGGTCCTTTATTACAGAGGGAAACACTCTCTGACGAATGACCTTCATCGCAGAAGGAAACACTCTCTGACGAGGACCTTCATTACAGAGGGAAACACTCTGTGACGAATGACCTTCGTCGCAGAGGGAAACACTCTCTGACGAAGGACCTTCATTACAGAGGGAAACACTCTCTGACGAATGACCTTCATTACAAAGGGAAACGCTCTCTGACGAATGACCTTCATTACAGAGGGAAACACTCTCTGACGAAGGACCTTCATTACAGAGGGAAACACTCTCTGACGAAGGTCCTTCATCACAGAGGAAAACACTCTGTGACGAATGACCTTCATTACAGAGGGAAACAGTCTCTAACGAAGGACCTTCATTACAGAGGGAAACACTCTCTGACGAATGACCTTCGTCGCAGAGGGAAATACTCTCTGACGAAGGACCTTCATTACAGAGGGAAACAGTCTCTGACGAAGGACCTTCATTACAGAGGGAAACAGTCTCTCTGATGAAGGACCTTCATTACAGAGGAAAACACTCTCTAACGAAGGTCCTTTATTACAGAGGGAAACACTCTCTGACGAAGGATCTTCATCACAGAGGGAAACACTCTCTGACGAAGGACCTTCATCGCAGAGGGAAACACTCTCTGACGAGGACCTTCATTACAGAGGGAAACACTCTCTAACGAAGGTCCTTCATTACAGAGGGAAACACTCTCTGACGAAGGACCTTCATTACCGAGGGAAACTCTCTCTGACGAAGGTCCTTCATTACAGAGGGAAACACTCTCTGACGAGGACCTTCATTACAGAGGGAAACACTCTCTAACGAAGGTCCTTCATTACAGAGGGAAACAGTCTCTGACGAATGACCTTCATTACAGAGGGAAACACTCTCTGACGAAGGTCCTTCATTACAGAGGGAAACACTCTCTGACGAATGACCTTCATTACAGAGGGAAACACTCTCTAACGAAGGACCTTCATTACAGAGGGAAACACTCTCTGACGAAGGACCTTCATTACAGAGGCAAACACTCTCTAACGAAGGTCCTTTATTACAGAGGGAAACACTCTCTGACGAATGACCTTCATTACAGAGGGAAACACTCTCTAACGAAGGTCCTTTATTACAGAGGGAAACACTCTGACGAATGACCTTCATCGCAGAAGGAAACACTCTCTGACGAGGACCTTCATTACAGAGGGAAACACTCTCTGACGAAGGTCCTTCATTACAGAGGGAAACACTCTCTGACGAGGACCTTCATTACAGAGGGAAACACTCTCTAACGAAGGACCTTCATTACAGAGGGAAACACTCTCTGACGAAGGACCTTCATTACCGAGGGAAACACTCTCTGACGAAGGACCTTCATTACAGAGGGAAACACTCTCTGACGAAGGTCCTTTATTACAGAGGGAAACACTCTCTGACGAAGGACCTTCATTACAGAGGGAAACACTCTCTAACGAAGGTCCTTTATTACAGAGGGAAACACTCTCTGACGAAGGACCTTCATTACAGAGGGAAACACTCTCTAACGAAGGTCCTTTATTACAGAGGGAAACACTCTCTGACGAATGACCTTCATCGCAGAAGGAAACACTCTCTGACGAGGACCTTCATTACAGAGGGAAACACTCTCTGACGAAGGTCCTTCATTACAGAGGGAAACACTCTCTGACGAGGACCTTCATTACAGAGGGAAACACTCTCTAACGAAGGACCTTCATTACAGAGGGAAACACTCTCTGACGAAGGACCTTCATTACCGAGGGAAACACTCTCTGACGAAGGACCTTCATTACAGAGGGAAACACTCTCTGACGAAGGTCCTTTATTACAGAGGGAAACACTCTCTGACGAAGGACCTTCATTACAGAGGGAAACACTCTCTGACGAATGACCTTCATTACAGAGGGAAACACTCTCTAACGAAGGACCTTCATTACAGAGGGAAACACTCTCTGACGAAGGACCTTCATTACAGAGGCAAACACTCTCTAACGAAGGTCCTTTATTACAGAGGGAAACACTCTCTGACGAATGACCTTCATTACAGAGGCAAACACTCTCTAACGAAGGTCCTTTATTACAGAGGGAAACACTCTCTGACGAATGACCTTCATCGCAGAGGGAAACACTCTCTGACGAGGACCTTCATTACAGAGGGAAACACTCTCTGACGAAGGTCCTTCATTACAGAGGGAAACACTCTCTGACGAGGACCTTCATTACAGAGGGAAACACTCTCTGACGAAGGACCTTCATTACAGAGGGAAACACTCTCTGACGAAGGTCCTTTATTACAGAGGGAAACACTCTCTGACGAAGGACCTTCATTACAGAGGCAAACACTCTCTAACGAAGGACCTTCATTACAGAGGGAAACACTCTCTGACGAGGACCTTCATTACAGAGGGAAACACTCTCTAACGAAGGACCTTCATTACAGAGGGAAACACTCTCTGACGAAGGACCTTCATTACCGAGGGAAACACTCTCTGACGAAGGACCTTCATTACAGAGGGAAACACTCTCTGACGAAGGTCCTTTATTACAGAGGGAAACACTCTCTGACGAAGGACCTTCATTACAGAGGGAAACACTCTCTGACGAATGACCTTCATTACAGAGGGAAACACTCTCTAACGAAGGACCTTCATTACAGAGGGAAACACTCTCTGACGAAGGACCTTCATTACAGAGGCAAACACTCTCTAACGAAGGTCCTTTATTACAGAGGGAAACACTCTCTGACGAATGACCTTCATTACAGAGGCAAAACACTCTCTAACGAAGGTCCTTTATTACAGAGGGAAACACTCTCTGACGAATGACCTTCATCGCAGAGGGAAACACTCTCTGACGAGGACCTTCATTACAGAGGGAAACACTCTCTGACGAAGGTCCTTCATTACAGAGGGAAACACTCTCTGACGAGGACCTTCATTACAGAGGGAAACACTCTCTGACGAAGGACCTTCATTACAGAGGGAAACACTCTCTGACGAAGGTCCTTTATTACAGAGGGAAACACTCTCTGACGAAGGACCTTCATTACAGAGGCAAACACTCTCTAACGAAGGACCTTCATTACAGAGGGAAACACTCTCTGACGAGGACCTTCATTACAGAGGGAAACACTCTCTAACGAAGGACCTTCATCGCAGAGGGAAACACTCTCTGACGAGGACCTTCATCGCAGAGGGAAACACTCTCTGACGAGGACCTTCATTACAGAGGGAAACACTCTCTGACGAAGGACCTTCATTACCGAGGGAAACACTCTCTGACGAAGGACCTTCATTACAGAGGGAAACACTCTCTAACGAAGGTCCTTTATTACAGAGGGAAACACTCTCTGACGAAGGTCCTTCATTACAGAGGGAAACACTCTCTGACGAAGGTCCTTCATTACAGAGGGAAACACTCTCTGACGAAGGTCCTTCATTACAGAGGGAAACACTCTCTGACGAAGGTCCTTTATTACAGAGGGAAACACTCTCTGACGAAGGACCTTCATTACAGATGGAAACACTCTCTGACGAAGATGGTCTGCACCCCTGTGAGATGTTCTGAGCCCCTGGGAGTTGTTCTGCTCCCCTGCGAGATGTTCTGCGCCCTCTGGGAGATGTTCTGAGCCCCTGTGATATGTTCTGCACCCCTGTGAGATGTTCTGAGCCCCTAGCTGTGAGATGTTCTGAGCCCCTGTGAGATGTTCTGTGCGCCCTGCGAGATGTTCTGAGCCTCTGTGAGATGTTCTGTGCCCCTGTGAGATGTTCTCAGCCCTCTGAGATGTTCTCAGCCCTCTGTGAGATGTTCTCAGCCCTTTGGGAGATGTTCTCAGCCCTCTGTGAGATGTTCTGTGCCCCTGTGAGATGTTCTCAGCCCCCTGTGAGATGTTCTGTGCCCCTGTAAGATGTTCTCAGCCCTCTGCGAGATGTTCTGAGCCCCTGTGAGATGTTCTAAGCCCTCTGTGAGATGTTCTCAGCCCTCTGAGATGTTCTCAGCCCTTTGGGAGATGTTCTCAGCCCTTTGGGAGATGTTCTGTGCCCCTGCGAGATGTTCTCAGCCCCCTGTGAGATGTTCTGTGCCCCTGTGAGATGTTCTCAGCCCTCTGCGAGATGTTCTCAGCCCTCTGTGAGATGTTCTGTGCCCCTGTGAGATGTTCTCAGCCCCCTGTGAGATGTTCTGTGCCCCTGTAAGATGTTCTCAGCCCTCTGCGAGATGTTCTGTGCCCCTGTGAGATGTTCTGTGCCCCTGTGAGATGTTCTGTGCCCCTGTGAGATGTTCTCAGCCCCTGTGAGATGTTCTGTGCCCCCTGTGAGATGTTCTGTGCCCCCTGTGAGATGTTCTGAGCCCCTGTGAGATGTTCTGTGCCTCCTGTGAGATGTTCTCATCCCCTGTGAGATGTTCTCAGCCCCCTGTGAGATGTTCTGTGCCCCTGTGAGATGTTCTCAGCCCCCTGTGACATACCTAATTTTAGTGTGCAGTGATAACCAATTTGTGCAGTGATAAAAGTAAAATGTGCAGTGATAAAATGTAAAATGTGCAGTGATAAAATTTGTTTTGATAAATTGTTAAATGATTAACAAAAAAATGAGGCAATGAGCAGAAAAACTAAACGATATACACACACAAGTAGTGAAACAAATATACAATGATAATCACAGTACTTCATGTAAACAAAGTAAAAAGCACTATTTCCACTATCAAGGAAGTTTACTAATATGAAAACTGCCAAATTATCGAGTATCTACACTAATATTATACTTAAGGTTTGTCACATGAGCAAAGTCTCTCTCTTTATGAACTTGGAAGATGGAGTGAATAATACTTAACTTTTGTGTGTAAATTGTGTATAATCTTCAGAATTCTATAGAATGTTCCCCCAAATTGCAGGAAATGCAATTTTAGAGACTCTAGATTACAAAATTTTCTGTGGGTGCATGCCCCCGGAACCACCTAGTGTCACGCCTACGCCGCCCCTCATTTGCCAAGACGAAAATATTTCTTTTCTACAGACAGGATTATGAAACTATGCTGTCATAGATAGTTGTAGAATGTAGTAACAGTGGTACTGTATGTTTGTTTTGGCATTTTTGAATATCAAGTGTAGTCTATTTTAAATTCAGTGGTTACACATATTATTATAAGGGTGTGGTCAGACATTTTCAAGGGCGTTCTTCTGCCCGGCTAAACTTTGCACGAAAATGTGCAGTGATAAAAAATTCTTAAAATTAGGTATGCCCTGTGAGATGTTCTCAGCCCCCTGTGAGATGTTCTCAGCCCCTGTGAGATGTTCTCAGCCCCCTGTGAGATGTTCTGTGCCCCCTGTGAGATGTTCTGTGCCCCCTGTGAGATGTTCTGTGCCCCCTGTGAGATGTTCTGTGCCCCCTGTGAGATGTTCTCAGCCCTCTGTGAGATGTTCTAAGCCCTCTGTGAGATGTTCTCAGCCCTCTGTGAGATGTTCTCAGCCCCCTGTGAGATGTTCTAAGCCCTCTGTGAGATGTTCTGTGCTCCTGTAAGATGTTCTCAGCCCCCTGTGAGATGTTGTGAGCCCCTGTGAGATGTTCTCAGCCCTCTGGTGGGAGATGTTCTCAGCCCCTGTGAGATGTTCTGCGCCCCTGTGAGATGTTCTGCGCCCCAGTGAGATGATGTTCTGCACCCCAGTGAGATGATGTTCTGCGCCCCTGTGAGATGATGTTCTGCGTCCCCTGTGAGATGTTCTGCGTCCCCTGTGAGATGTGAGATGTTCTACGCCATCTGGGAGATATTCTGAGCTCCCGGGAGATGTTCTGCTCCCCTGCCGTGAGATTTTCTGCGTTTTAAGGCTTTGCCGCACCCGAGATCTCGGCGAAATGTCACAACTCTGCAGCCTTGCATATAATAAACGAGTAATCATGATTTTCCTAGTATAATTAAGGATTTACAATACGAGTGATATTTGAAAATTGTGCTAAATTCCACTCGACTAACGACTCAATTTGGTACAATTATCAAATATGACTCGTAGTGTAAATCTTTAATTGCATTCGCTATAATATGATTACCTATGTACTTCAAATGAAAATTCATATTAAATATATCAACGTTTTACACTTGACTATACTCTTTGTTTAGGCCGTGTTCATTCTTCGATGTTAAGTGGAATTAACTTGGATTCCAAAAGTGTAACAGTTGAATGGTTTGAAAATGGCGAAACAAAAGGAAAAGAGGTTCGTTTAAATTTGGTATAATCATAAGAAACAAGATATAGAGTTTTGTCTGTGTATTTTTAATACAACTTTAAAATTATCGCGAACGATGGGAGTAAAAAAATTGGCCATGCATGCCTCTTGAGAAATTGCACCGCCAAACTTGTGATGTGTGGTTGTGTGTGATGTACGTTTGCATAGATAAATTAATTTTCATGATTAACCAACACTGCCAATCTCAACTGAAATACTGAATTGATAGCTCAACTAGTAAAGCAGCGGATATTGTAAAAACTGTGAATATATTAATACCTTTGCCATCCAAAAATAAACTAATAGAACGAAAATATGCAGCGTGGCCAAGAAATAAAAAAGATAACGAACAAATATAAAATTAGAATTTGGACCAGCACGAAGCATAATTTATTTGTCTCTTATATTATGGGCCTATAAAACGAAAATTAAGTTTGTCTTATTTAAATGAACTCCTAAAATAATTAGGAATGGTAATTTAGAGCTTTTTCATATCTCACGTCGTTCTTAAGATATTTAGACTTTTGTGATATGCAAATGAAATAACCTATGACGTAAAGAGCTTTACAATTTTTTAGAAAATCAAGAAATTAGAAATAGTAAATTAATTTGGCATCACTATTTCGATGTAATAATGTAAGTGTCGTAATGTGCAAAGTTTCAAGTGATTTTGTAGAATAATTTCAAAGATATACTTGATTTTCTAAAAATGTGTAAAGCTCTTTACGTCATAGATTATTTCATTTGCATATCACACAACTCTAAATATTTCAACAACGACGTGAGATATGAAAGAGCTCTAAATTACCATTCCTAATAATTTTAGGAGTTCATTAAACTTGATGCGTTTAGTATAGTGTTGATGCGTTTAGTATAGTGTTGATGCGTTTAGTATAGTGTTGATGCGTTTAGTATAGTGTTGGTTATATCATGAAAATTATCTTCATGTTATCCTGAGCATGTTTCTTTGAATATTTGTATCCATTATTATTTTAGATTGAGATGCGTGAAGTCTTTTCACTCAACCCGTGGTTAGCTGCTCAACCAAAAGCAAAGGCAGCTGTAAATAAAAGAATTTCTACTCCATTAACGGTATAGTGCTATTTAATAACAATGATTTTATCAGAAATAACTTTTACTTACTGCAAACAAAACTTGTTTAATAATTATGCTTACAAAGAGAAACATTTAGATTAAGATTGATTTTACTAGTGTGTATTTTTGTATTTATATAATAATTATTATTATTATTATATGACTATTTTCGTGAGCTTTAATTGGTTCCTGAACGGTCTGGAACTTGCCGTTCCGTAGGTATGTGGGTATATCCTGAATAGATATTTATAATATAAACATTTTTAACAAAGTTAAATATATAATTTAGTATATGCTTTAACGCACATTATTTTCTGTATTTCCCTCAAGTGTAGTAATTATTTTTGATTTTACGTTGGTTTAAATTTAGATTTTAAACATTTTAAGTCTAGTTTAAAACACGAGCAGTCGTGTTTTATCGGGTTTAAAATACGAGGCGATAGCCTCAGCGGCGCTAGCCTGCGTGCAGACTCCACCTGATAATGAAATCTAATATCAGGTATATATATATTATACCTGATATTAAATTTCATTATCAGGTGGAGTCTGCACACAGGCTACAGCGGTTTTAATTTAGTCGGAGAAGCCGTCTAGCGGTCTTTATTAATTTAATATCTATCAGTGGAAGATGCACTCAGACTGACAGACTCACAGTAAACGTTTGTCAACGTGGATATATCATGTAACACGCACATTCGGAAAGTGTCTATTCTTACAAGTTTACTAACAAAAATGCCAAGTTATTCTTTTTGTATAAATAATTTTAAAAAAATTCTTCCAAAAATTCCAGTCTAGAGCAACATTGTGGATTTTTAGACATGTCTATAGCAGCAATGGAAATGATTCCATTTTAAATCACATCTTCACATGCATAATGCATCGGCCTCATCTCGTTGACTCCTTCGATACCAAATTACATGACCTAAGCGACGTACGGGCTCCTTCCTCCTCATTACGCATCTCGCTCGCAAAATTTAAATGTTCTTGCTTTCCGAATTTGGGCAGTATACATTTTAACTTAAAGTGATAAAATAAATTCAAAAGTAAGTATAAGATATCGCATTATGCCCCCGTAAGCAAAGGGCAGCGGGGGGTAGCTGACCCCGTGGCTCCGGCGCCCCTGGATAGCCTGCTGCGAGTGTTGAACGGCTTCAAAAACGACTGCATCTAAATAACCATGTTTACCAACTATTTCAGTAATTCAAAACATTTTCGCATAGAAAATCGAAGGAAAAGTTTATGTAAATCAGGACGAATCTTTATTACTCATAAAACATCCGCCATGCTACTGATTTCCTTTGTCTTTTCTTAAAATTATTAATGAGTTTTGAAGACTTTTCAAAATACAATAATACAATATATTTAAAACAATGCGTTACAATGTTTGAAACATAAATTTTTGTAAACGCTTTTTAAAAATTCTTTTAAATGCTTTTTTTAATTTTTAAACGCTTTTTTAAAATGTGAATTTATAGTTTAATTTGTATAAATGGCCTGAATGCCTGATTTTGCTTTGGTTTAGCCCTCAGATGAAACGGAATCACCAAAACCTTCTAGAAAAGGTATGTATTAAAACAATGATTGATGGAAAACAACAGGATAAAAATGACATAACAAAACATAACTGAAGTCAATACATCATGAGGGATGTTTTCAAGCACTTTTCTACTGCCAGTATTCGGTAGTTAACTCAATCTTCGGTAGTTAACTCAATCTTCGGTAGTTAACTCGGTTCAATCTACGTTAGTTAACTAAATCTTCAATTGAGTTTTGAAACTCAATTTTCCTCCGTGATTTTTTTCATAATATACCTCGGAAGAAATTGTGACAAATGTAAACTTTTAGTTGTAAAAGCAAGAAAATATTCGATTCTAGTTAATCCCTTTCCATTCCTAAAAGAAAACTAAAGCTAAGAAAAATGTTTCTCATCGCGTTATCATTTATCAGGTTTAAACCGATTTTTTTAAAAGTTTGATAGGGTACTGAAGCATGGCCAAGGGCGCAGTGGCAAGCACTTGAAACACGCTACTCGCGGCTAGCGGATATCTACTGTAGCTACTTCATGTTATGGTATAATGGTTTGCAAATTCTTGAAGGTTTTGGCAAAAAATTGAGCGTTTTTCCAGTATGAAATAATCTAGATTCCTAAAATGCTTGAAAATGTGACTGATGCATGGACGATCGTCAAACTCAAATCCTCAGAAAGAGTTTGGGATCGAACCTGTAACTGTTTCTGATTGCTGGTGAGATACTCTATAGCCATTGACCTCCCGAGACTCTTGAGTGTTTGTTCCCACATTTCAGCACATAGAAGAAGCAAGAATATCAAACAGATCATTGCACCTTCTAAAACTAAGGCTAAACAAATATATGAATATGAACAGGTGCAGCAACAGGAATTTACATTAAATGTAATAAGAAATGCGACCTTTTGAGATAAATAGTTTATGCGAGAAACGAATTAATTTAGGAATTTGGCGACTGGTAAAACGAACAAGATTAAACAAAACTATGAGAATTGTACCACCGCTAATGTCATTTATACTTTCACATGTATGAAGTGTAAACTACAATAAGTAGGATCCCGACATCTACTCAATTTAAAGTTGGCTTCCGTAATTATAATTCTTCGTCTTAAAAGGACCTTTGTTGATCCTATAATCCACATGATGATCCTAACTCTTATCCTAACCTTGATCCTAACCTTGATCCTAACTCTTATACTAACCGCAATCAAGCGTTTTTTTTCATTCATTTCTTCGACACGGAGAAGCTTACAGACAGATTTTTATCAATATTTCATTTATCATTTTCAATATTTCAATATTTCATTTTTTAACCAAAATTTAATGGATTGGTCCTATGAAAATCTGTTCATTAATTTTTGAGATATCCTGCTTACAGACAGACAAACAAACAAACAAACAAACAAACAAACAAACAAACAAACAAACAGAGGTAAAAACATAACCTCCTGGCGAAGGTGACACATTATTTACTATTTGAAAAGATTATTATTTAGTTGTATATACGTTTGCATGTGGTACATCTAGTGATGTAATTATTTTCTCTCCCATCAGTAATAAAAACAAATGAAAAACCTACTAAAAGTAAAGAGGAAAATGGTATAGCACCAGAACCCAATCACTCATCAAGACCAGAAAGTCAACCAGCACCTGCTGCTGCTGCTTCTGCTGCTGCTGCTGCTGCTGCTGCTGCTGCAAACGCCGCCGTTGGTTAGTATGTCTTTTGAAATCACGAAATTGTTACTATATATACATTTTTTTTTACTTTCCGAGAAAACATTTTCCGTGTTTCCATAGACTAGAGTTATAGAAGCACGGGTGGAAGTTTGGGAGAACGAGAAATTAGTGGGAACACGAGCCCGCAGGGCAAGTGTTTCCACGCTATTTCGAGTTCTCCCAAACGTTCACGAGTGTTTCTATAACGTATGGGAACACGGAAAGATGTTTTCTATTTCTTTTATAAAATAACACTGAGGAAATAAGTAATAAGACTCTTTTATCAAGACAGCGTCGTCGGCTTCTCAAATGAACATAAACGCTCTTAACCGTGAAGAAAAGCATCCAATCTTCTCGTTTTTCTTCTTGGTTGCTGTCACAGAACATATTTATCGACATTTTAGCTGTTTGTGAGCAAAGGTTCGTCTTACAGTCCATTTTATAAAAATGGCGGGGAAAATCCATGTTTTCCATCGAGATATAGAAACACGGCTTTCAGCCAATCAGTGCGTGCGTTTTTAATTTGTTATTTTATAAATAATAATATAATCATATTTTATTTAATTCCATAATTTATATAGCCTTTTAACAGATTTATAATAATTTTGAGAATAATCACGAATAGAAATTAGCTACTGCATAGTAATTTATACTTTTAACAGATCTAATATAACGTCACTTCTGATTGGCTGTCATGCGTGCTTCGTTTCTCAGTAAAGCGCGGGAATTTCAAGCGACCAATTACAAACGCGTTCCAAATTTTCAGCTTCCGTAAGGAGAAAGTTGTTTTTAATCAGCGAAATAAAGTTTGTTTTTCATTATTTTGTGTTTTATTTTATGTTAGAAAAAGCCTATAACACTCCAAATGCTAGAGTTGTTTTCGGATATCATCTCGAGCAACTCTTTCATTGTGTTTTCTTAAAGGACATTGGCAACATAAATTACAATTTCAAATTTTTGACTTTCTGATTAACAAACAGGCTTACGAAGCTAATCCAAGTAAATAAAACTACTCTTGTAAAAAACAACAGCACTAATTTTGAGCAAAGACAATCCTGTCATCCGCCATCTTGTTGTAATACTTTGCCTAATTAACTGGGAAGTTGGTGACGTCACACCCGATAAAACTACTCTGTGGGTAGCCGAGTTTCCGCGGAATGCTTTTTAAAATGATGTGGTTTAATTGAAAAAGGAAGACATTCACAAAAATCTAGTTTCAAGCTTATAAAAGACACGAGGATCGCTAGATAAAAATTTCGCTTTACCCTGGTTGTGACGTCACATGCATATTGAAAATACATCCAAGATGGCGGACAATTATTCAGGTTAGCAACTTTGACAGTGCAATTAATACGCTGTACAAGTATTTTTCAACCTCAAACTACTATATTCCTGCTATTTAAGTTACATACTTTGATCTAAAAGGTACTTATTTTTACAACCTCAAACTACTATATTCTGACTATTTAAGTTACGTACTTTGATCTAAAAGGTACTTATTTTTACAACCTCAAACTACTATATTCCTGCTATTTAAGTTACGTTCTTTGATCTAAAAGGTACTTATTTTTTACAACCTCAAACTACTATATTCCTGTTTTTTAAGTTACATACTTTGATCGAAAAGGTACTTATTTTTTACAACCTTAAACTACTATATTCTGGCTATTTAAGTTACGTTCTTTGATCTAAAAGGTACTTATTTTTTACAACCTCAAACTACTATATTCCTGCTATTTAAGTTACGTACTTTGATCTAAAAGGTACTTATTTTTTATTGCCAATGTCCTTTGACTTCCCGCGTGCATAACTCGATGGTAGACGCTAAACCATGAACCAAGTTGTTTAAGTATTCAATACTTTACCTATTGAAAAAACTCTATAATTGACTCACAATTTTATTCATTAAGCTCGAAGAAAATCAAACTGTGTTAAAGAAGTGGAAAGATTAAAAAAGAACAGAGAAGAAAGAAGGTTTGTTGTAATATATTTTATCAAATACAACTATAATACATATATGATGTGAAACTGTTATGCTGAAAGGTTGCTGTACTACTTCAATAGCATTGAGGAGCTGGTCTAACGTATCCAGCGAAGGACCTTAGTTTGCCTTTCGCTATCTGACGAAGGGCCTTCGCTCGAAACGTAACACCTTACTGGTAGGGATAATGGGGGCACGCGAGGATGCGAGTCGGTAAAAATGGAACGGATATTTTAAGATAACATAAACTACGGCTCCATAACAGTAGCCGGAATTAGCGCGTGGCGGCCATATTGGAGTGATATTCCCGGATTCATATTTTTGCAGCATCCAAACAATAGTTTCTCGATCCAGTCTTTAGAGATCAGTTACGGCGGCTCACAAACCCGTAAGCCAGGGACAGATCGTCTCTGTCGCCAGGGTAGGATTTCTATGACGTGATCGAAACAGTAATAAAAACACTCGAGAATTTTCAAAGCACTCGTCTCGGCGGCTCGTACTTCTCTTATTACTGTACGTCACTCATTATAGAGACCCGGGCAAACGTATTCTATTATTTAATAATACATATGTCTGTGACGTCATCGTAAGAGTTGGACGATTACGTAATTTCGCCCAATATGTTATGAAGAAAAAAGGTCACAAAAATACCGTTATGTGAAAATACAAATTAAAACAATTTAATCAAAACAAAAATTAGAATAATGTTATACTAAAATCATTAGGAATGATGAACGACAGTAATGGTTGGTATACTACTTAAGTACGAATGTTTCAAACCTCTAGCTAACTAAACATAATCATATTTTCTTTTTCTTCAGAGCACAACAACAGGAACAACGCATATTACGTGAAAAAATTCAACAAGAAATAGATCCCGGAAATCCGTATTGGGAATTAATTAAAATGATAAGGTAAAGTAATAATTAGACAAAATAAATACATAATAATTAGAGCCTGGAGTTAACGCAACAACCCCTCGCGTGACCCTTCAATTTACTTTACACTACATAAAGATAAAGACATATAGTAAGATCCATTTCCTCATTTTCGATTTTTCCTTACTTTAACTGACCTAGACAGTTGTAATATAATACTTTATTGTATAAATAAGCGAATATAAGTATAATGAAGCTGTAACTAAACTGCAGTAAACTTTACGACTAATTTAAATATAATTGTCAAAAAGGCCACGTCACAAGTCCTACATGAGTCACTTAACATAGTTTGCTATCGCAACAATAACAACTTATCAAAAGTAATTCAACAGTTTAACTCTATTCTACACAGTGTACAATAGCATTTAATTCCATAACGAGCGACCGAAGTCTTTAAAGTCGCTTGTGACGTTATCTATTCTACACACGAAGTTCGCTTTCTCCATTACTCGTATAAAAACTCAATTCAGAGTTTGAAGACATATTTACGGAGGAAACTATGCGGAGGAAAACAGTTCTACATTGTGAGCAAATGGTGTGTTTGTGTTGAGTGGATCACGTCGCAGTGTGTAACCGCTGGTGGGATTTTGCGGCTCTAACAATTTAATGGCGGACCGATTTTTCGTTCAAATGCCCATTCTCGTTCCCAGAGCCCTTGACGGTCCACTTTTTCGGAATTCCGTCGCAGGCGACATTCCAAACATACTAAAGTTACTTGGATGAACTGCTTAAAAGGTGTAAATAAAGATTGGTTTAGCAAAAGCGGGAAGTCTGGTTCAAGAAGTTCTAGGTTTAAAGAAGTGACAGATCTAGATCTAGAGATTCACTACCCGCTTTAAATTCGAGGAGATATTTTTTAAAAGTTTCATTCCATTCATTTCATTGTATATTTTGTTCTCTCTAGGACAGCAACTTTGCACTTTCCTTAAATCTTCGCTCATTTCTATCTGTACGACGTTTGCCGCTGACTGTTTCCAATCATTAACTATAGGCTAAGTAAGGCTAACAGATAATGATTTGATTAACCGAAAATAATAGTTTTTCGAAATAATCGTTAAGAAATAACGAATATAAGTTAGTTTCTACAAAAGCAATTAAATTGTTCGCTCTCAATGTATATGATGTGTAGTAACTTGGACTTCGCCCTCGTCAACCTATCATAAAATGTCGAAGTATAATCTCCTCCCCGTTAAGATTATCAACGGTTGCTTTGCGACATCGCTCGCGATAGAATAAGTTTGTTTATATTATTGAAGATTTGAACAGCTTGTTTCGCGATTATGCGCAAAGAAGGTTTCAAGAAAGTTGTTGACCTCATTACAACATGATGAAAGATTATTAATTATGTTTTTTTATGAGAAGTTCTCACATTAATTGATTGTCTCCATGGTCTTTGTGGAATTATTTACGTGGCGAAACTTATTAAATTAAAAAATAAGAAAACTAGTGAATATGTTGATAACTATTAAGTGACCGAAAACAAAATGATTACTTTTGTATTTCAGAGACTATCAAGGTGGTTTAAGTATGCAACGGATAACAATGACTGATGCTGTAAGTCTGATTATAAAATATTATCCATCTACACGATATGATTGTTCCATATGATTGTCATTCTGGTGTATGTATTTGTTTGTTCACGTCAAAATTCTTGTTTATGATTGGCTAGTAAATGTTGCAAAACATCCTTTCCATTCTTGTAAGTTAATCACATACATCAAGATGACAATCAACCTCGTCCTCAGGGCCTTCGCGGTGCGAGGCAAGATGGCGGGCTAGCCACTTGCTTCGCACCGTGAAGGCCCTGGGGACGAGGTTGGATGACAATTTTAATAAAAAATAGTATCATGTAGATTAATCTAAAAGTGTTTATGCGGTGAAAAATTCAGTTCGAAATAAACTCTCTTATTTGAAAGAAATATAGAAATTATAAAGATTGGCGTTTACAACTCTTCTATATCTCACTTTGTTCTTGACATATTAAGATTTGTTTGATATGTAAATGATCCTCACTATGACGTCATACTGCATAATGACTTATTGAATTATATATAATATATATATATATAATATATATATATATATATGTATTGTTTGACTCTCGTTCAACTTAATCAGTTCCATCTTTTTCATCTCCATCATTTTTTCCATTATCTCCATAATTTTTTCCATCATTTTTTCATCATTTTTTTCATCATTTTTTTCATCATTTTTCCATAATTTTTTCCATCATCTCCATTTTTTCCATCATCTCCATCATTTTTTCCATCTCCATCATTTCATCATTTTTCCATCTTTTCCATCTTCCTTCTTTTCCATCTCCTCTTTTTCATCTAACTATCCTCTGTTATCAATTATTTTGTCCAAGAATCACTGCATATTCTATGTCTATGAAGTGAAAAATTCGCTAGCATTTTTTTACTTTAACGGACAAAGTAGCACGGCAGGAGCACACACTGAAAATTTCAAGTGAATCTGCTGCATAGTCTACGAGCTATCAACTCTCAAAGTTTGGCATGGCTAAATGTTTTTGGTGAAATCTGAAACGCGCGGTTCATTGTCTTGTGACGTATGCAGGTGTACTTACTATGCATAAGAACAATGGATTTGAACATTAATGACCATCTGCACAAATATTCAATCCCAGTCTTTCCCTATTTTGTAACGTTAAACTATGCCAATGGACAAACTTTGAGAGTTGATAGCTCGAAGACTATGCAGCAGATTCACTTGAAATTTTCAGTGAACGATCCTGCCGCGCTACTTTGTTCGTTAGAGTAAAAAAATGCTAGCGATTTTTTCACTTCATAGACACTTTAAAGGGACACTCCGGCCCAAATACAAATGCAGTTCATATGAAAGATCTTACTGACTTTAGTTTATTTGCAAAGTTTCAGCATTCCTATCAATTTAGTTGAGAAGATATTGCTAGTTGAAGTTGAAAATTTGTGGATTTTGACGCCATATTGGTTTTGAAAATATGACGTCATTGAGTGATTCTTTATCGTCAGTCAGTGGAGTTGCGATCACATAGTGATAGTTATTGTGAATGGTCTTTGGACGAAAATTAGTCGAAATAAACTATTTAGTTCATCATGCAGGAAAGTAGAGGAGCTTCTTAGGCATAATACGAGACACGTCACTCAGTGACGTCATATTTGAGAAACAAAATGGCGTCGAAATTGGACAAACTCTCCAACTTCAACTAGCCACATCTTCTTAACTAAATTGATAGGAATGTTGAAACTTTGCAAATAAACTAAAGTCAGTAAGATCTTTCATATGAACTGCATTTGTATTTGGGCCGGAGTGTCCCTTTAAACATCAATGAAATCGTAGTCAATTGAGATACCATGGCAACAACTCGTTTATCGTGGTATAACAATGATTTATCAGCGCGTTTTTTATTTCTAGGTCAGAGATCACCAAATCTGTGTCTGTGTTCGTAAAAGACCTTTAAGCAAAAAAGGTGAATTTTAATCTTACTTCGCAGAAATATTTACACTTCACACTTTACAGTCAAGACCGAAAAAACCCGTGGCATTAATGTCAATGAATAAGGAAATATTTAATATACCGTATAACAAATAGGATTTGCACAATCAGTTAAATTGACATCCAATGAACACCTTTTCTTCGTCGCATTCTTTTCGCCGAACGTATAAGTATTTTTGTCTAATCGGTTGCAGAGAGAGCCAGTCAATCTCGTCTGATTGACGTGCAATAATTACTCGCATACCACACTACAAAGCAATCGGATACTAATTCTTGCGAGCTAGAACATTTTTTAGAAGTTCTAATAAGGTGTTTTAACCTTAAGGCCCTGTTTATAAGCGCTAGGGTAACCCAGGAAATGATCGGGCTAGGGTAACCCCACGACTAGGGTGAAGTATACTCGCGCCATCGAGCGTGTACGCGGGAAGTTCGAGTGTAAACATGGCGGAAAGAAAGAAAATTATTGCTGTATTATCGATTTTAATCTCTCTACTACCTGTGCTTCTGTTCAGTTAGATTGTATTCTTCTTCGTTATTCAATCATGTATAACACTCTTTCATACGGCTCTACATTCCAACTGTGCCCTATCTCGACGACTTCGTCGAAGAAATTGACATATGCGAGGCTTGCGAGACTGCGAGTGCATCAAGAGGCCTGATACATATCCCTAGTGCTAGGGTTTCCCTAGTTAAGTGATAGGGTGACCCTACTAGTAGGGTAACCCTAGTTTGCTTATAAGCGCAACGTAGAAAAATAACTACACTAGGGTCACCCAGGCGCTAGGGTAACCCTATTCCTAGGGTAACCCTATTCCTTGGGTAACCCTATTCCTAGGGTAACCCTATTCCTAGGGTAATCCTATTCCTAAGGTAACCCTATTCCTAGCGTAACCCTAGCGCCTTATAAACAGGCCCTAAGACTATAATTATTCTTAATGGTAGTAGGTAATGAGTCGGAAAGTTTTGTGATTGAAACAACCAAGGTTCATACTTCGTCTGTTTCTCTGTCATATCGCAAAGTAAGGTAAACTGAATTTAAATTATCGAAACTAGCAGACCATTTTTATAGAAACTATCAGACCAAATGTTAATCATATTCTTGTGGGTTATTAAGTTAGAAACGTTTCAGATTTACATGAAATAATTTGCCTGGAAACATTCACTGAAAATATAAATAAATTGAATGTATTATCTTTTTATTAAGAAATCAACCGAAAGGAAGTTGATGTCATTACAATTCCTGATAAAGAAAATACTGTGGTAAATATTATTGTTTTATATTTATTTTCAGTACTAAAACTATAGCTTCCTTGGGACCCCTAAAAACAGCACCGCTGAGAAATTATATCACCATTATTTTTAAAGTGTTTGCACTAAACTATCTATTAAGTAAGTAAGTAAATTTCACTAGCTGCTACCCGAAGGCAGGGGTAGGCACTACTCCTAGTCCTATCCTTGGAATCAACCACTTTTCCCAATTTTCTTCATCTCTCCCGTAATCCTCAACCTCGTGCGTGTTGAGCTGTTCTTTCATGTTGTTCTTGTTAAATGTCACAGCGGGGTGGCAAACTATTTGAGAGCTTTTGCTAAATTTACGTTTTAAAAGGTACGCGGCTATGAAATCAAAGTAATCTGTTTTTTTCTCATTAACTAGGTACACGAACCAAAGACCAAGGTCGATTTAACAAAATACCTCGAGAACCACAAATTTAGGTAAGTATTCGTGTACAGAATACAGATTGTCTTGTATGGTGCCCCTTCTGTAAAATATTTTTCTACGTCACTAGACAGTGATAGCTGGAAGACTAAACAGACTTGTTTGTTGAATCTTTTGTTAGTTAAAGTATGACTGAACCAATCTCACTTTAGCCTCCTTTGCAGACGTTCTTAGTGTCCCTCTTTCTCTTCACTCCCCCTCGTTCCTCCTCACATCCCCTCGTTCCTCCTTACTCACCTCGTTTCTCCTCACTCCGCCTCGTTCCTCCTCACTCCCCCTCGTTTCCTTACTCCCCCTCGTTCCTCCTCACTCCCACTCGTTTCTCCTTACTCCCCCTCGTTCCTCCTCACTCCCTCGTTCCTCCTCACTCTCCCCGTTCCTCCTCACTCTCCCCGTTCCTCCTCACTCCCCCTCGTTCCTCACTCCCTCTCGTTCCTCCTCACTCTCCTCACTCCCCCTCGTTCCTCCTCACTCCCCCTCGTTCCTCCTCACTCACCTCGTTTCTCATCACTCCCCCTCGTTCCTCCTCACCCCCCCTCGTTCCTCCTCACTCACCTCGTTTCTCATCACTCCCCCTCGTTCCTCCTCACTCCCCCTCGTTCCTCCTCACTCTCCTCGTTCCTCCTCACTCCCCCTCGTTCCTCCTCACACCCCCTCGTTCCTCCTCACTCACCTCGTTTCTCATCACTCCCCCTCGTTCCTCCTCACTCCCCCTCGTTTCTCCTTACTCCCCCTCGTTCCTCCTCACTCCCCCTCGTTCCTCCTCACTCCCCTCGTTCCTCCTCACTCCCCCTCGTTCCTCCTCACTCCCCCTCGTTCCTCCTCACTCCCCCTCGTTCCTCCTCACTCCCCCTCATTCCTCCTCACTCTCCCCATTCCTCGTCACTCGCTCCTCTTCACTCCCCCTCGTTCCTCCTCACTCCCCCTCGTTCCTCCTCACTCCCCCTCGTTCCTCTTCACTCCCCTCGTTCCTCCTCAACCCCCCTCGTTCCTAAACTCACTCCCCTTCATTCCTAAACTCACTCCCCTTCGTTCCTAATCTCACTTAGTCACATTATTTTATTTAGTCACATCACTTCATTAGTTTCACTTTCCTTTGTTGTTATTTTTTCAATGGTGTAGTAATGGTATCTTTTTCTTCACAGGTTTGATTATTCTTTTGATGAAACAGCTGAAAATGAATTGGTCTACAGGTTGGTTCACTGCTATCTGTTACTGAGTTGCAGACTGTCTTTATCAACACTATACATATTTAATATATGAAAAATTGTAGATGCGAGTTAAACTAATATTAGCAAATGAATAATTAATTGCCGGTATTCATAAAATCGATTAAAATAATGAATTAATTGAACGAGTAGTCCATGAAATTAAAGGTAAAACTGCTCTATGATGCAGTATTTTCAAATGTAATAAAGCAATTGAGCACATTTCGTTGAGGCCACATGTATGCCATACTATGTTTGAGGTCATAGTTTATATTCAGCTTTTTATCACACTAGTGTTGATAAATTTTGGCTAATATGGTTTTTGTGACAAACTTTCATAAATGAAATTAGAAAACAGTAAAAAAAACATAAAAAAGATAAGTCATGTCAAAAATCGTTTTTTAAATATATCGATAGTATATTGTATAATTTGTTTTGTCTTTTTTTGTTTTATTAGGTACACAGCTAGACCACTTGTGGACACAATATTTAATCAAGGAATGGCAACATGTTTTGCGTATGGTCAGACAGGAAGCGGAAAAACCTTTGTATGTGAATTAATAACAATGCATGATCACGTTTCGCCCAGCCAAATCTCGCTGTTTAGCTTATTAAATGAGGCTTGGTTGTGCAAGTTAGTGACTACTTTCACAAACAGCATATCATTTATTGATCTACGTTTCTCGTACTGTTGAATATAACTTGTTGTTACATTCGATATTACTGTGTCTTCATCAGGGGTCGTTTGCGATGACGTTGTCTGTCTGCAAGATCTTATGTGAATTAAGAAATGGTTCATGTTGGTGTGCTTTGTCGAGTTATGGATTTACTTGGGAAGTTGAGGAACACTTGGGAAGTTGGGGAACACTTAGGAAGTTGGGGAACACTTGGCAAGTTGGGGAACACTTGGCAAGTTGGGGAACACTTGGCAAGTTGGGGAACACTTGGGAAGTTGAGAGAGCACTTGGGAAGTTGAGAGAGCACTTGGGAAGTTGAGGAACACTTGGGAAGTTGGGGAACACTTGGGAAGTTGAGAGAGCAGGAAGAAAGCCTAAGAAGTACCATGTTGAGCCCACCAACACCAATAACCCAGCGGTAACATGTTCGTCGTAAATATTACGAACCATTTCGCCAAACTGTC
Source organism: Chrysogorgia sp. JL179-B06 (assembly GCA_035772405.1). Classification (NCBI taxonomy): domain Eukaryota; kingdom Metazoa; phylum Cnidaria; class Anthozoa; order Scleralcyonacea; family Chrysogorgiidae; genus Chrysogorgia; species Chrysogorgia sp. JL179-B06. The sequence goes on along the minus strand of JAYKKM010000303.1, from coordinate 625,206 downwards.
GGAACTCGGAAAGAGAAAATAATTAACAGTTCTTGCTGGTACAAACTAATAACGTAATCCGGTAGATTTTCAAGTGCTTGAAAAGGAATTCTATCATAATCGAGGACAATTCCAGATGATCCTTCGAACCACAACATTTTATGTCCCGCAACTTGTGAAGGAATATGTTCTACAAATAATTTGTTTGTAGAACATATTAAAAATCGATGCATCAACAAAAAGCTTTTCTGCTTGAACGTGAAGCAAATATTTATTCATACTTACTTCCGAAATCCTTCTTCTGCAACCTCGCAGCATACGTTGTTACGGTTGATATTTCGAAATCCCGAATAATGTCGTATGCCTTTTGGAAAGTATCTATATTATCCGTTGTGACTATCGATCACAAAATCGAATTTACTGGTCCAGGATTGAGAGTTTGCCATGTATTCTTCTGCATGTACGCTCTTCTCCACGTGCATATATAAAGATACTAAATATTTACAAATCAAATATCTAAAAAGGTTGGTGTAGTGCTGCAATAGCGTGTAAGTTGTCTAAAGTTTCGAGCGAAGGCCCTTCGTCACGTTTCCCTCTCTGACGAAGGACCTTTGCTCAAAACGTTAGACTACTCACATGCTATTTTGGCAGTACACCAACCTTTTTAGATATTTGATTTGTATTTCTACACTACCTACACAGCACAACACGTTTTACATATTTTGAAATAATGTGCGGTGGATTTACGAGCGCTTTGCGACTGTTTTACGACGAATATGTTACCGCTGGGTTAGTGGTGTTGGCGGGCTCAACATGGTTCTGCCGACTATTATCTAGTGCGCATCTAAGATTTACTAGCAACTCTAGTTTTTGGAGTACTATCCCAACTTTTCAAGTACATCCATAACTCGATGGACCATTGAACATAATCAGATTAAAAATAACTTTCTTACGAAAATTCCCGTGCTCCATCATGAAGAAATGGAGCACGCACGGCAGCCAATCAGAAGTGAATTACCGTAAATTTGTTATAACGGCTCTCGGTAATAAACCGTCAATACTGAGGATTCTGGTTGCTTATATATAATGATCCGTATTTTACATTGTAGACAATGGGAGGAAATATTGTTGGGAAGCAACAGGACTGCAGCAAAGGCATTTATGCATTAGCAGGTTTGTGACCTCGTACTCAGGTATAGACTAATTAACAATTCAATTATGAGTTATGATTTCGAAATTTCTATGAAGTCATAGATAATGAAGGTGTAGCCTGAGTTAACTATATCGCATCATAGATATTACGAGCGAATAATATTTTAATTGTATTAAAGTGCCTATAACGTCTGTGGCGATTTAACATATTTGTAATCTATGGATTCTCCTGAGATAAATTGTAATATATCTTGTCAGCTGAAAATTTCATCTACATAGACTTTTTTGCTGTTAAAGTTGACGGAAATGATGTCATAGCGGGCATCTGTCTATATGAAAACCTCTTTACAGATTCCCGCTATGACGTCATTTCCGTCAACTTTAACAGCAAAAAAGTCTATGAAGATGAAATTTTCAGCTGACAAGATATATTACAATTTTTCTCAGGAGAATCGATAGATATATGTTAAATCCCCACAGACGTTATATGCACTTTAATAGAAACTAACTTATGTTACTGACTTATGTTAATGACTCACAGTCTCACGCCATTATCGTTCATAATCGTTCAACGTAACTCGCGCCAACTTTACAACGAACCTCGTGCATGTGTCTCGCAATCTCGAAGCAAATCAGCTGATCAGAATGGAGGTTATTAGAAGGAAAACATTTCTCACTTTTTAGATAATGATAATGAAAATTTATTTATATTGCGCAAATATCAATATACATTTTCAAATGCGCATTACAGCAATTACAAGGTAAAATCGTTACATTCTAAAAACCACTTACTAAATTAGTAAATGAAATCTACAATAAAATTACAGAAATAATAGCACTGATATAAAATAAACTATGTCGCGCTAACGTTGATCTGGAAGTTTAATTCAACCAAATTTAATTGGTCACCTGTTCAACTTTTAAAACATGTTAAAGATATACGTTCATAAACGTTTATAAATGATTTTCATTATGTCATGTCTCTTTCTTTTCACAGCACATGATGTATTTAAATATTTAAAGAATCCAAAATACAAGAACAAAGATCTTGTTATCTCGTGTAGTTATTTTGAAATATATGGCGCAAAGGTATGAAAAGTCACATAATTCCTAAAGAATCATTATACAGTATACGACTCCAGAAAAGTACTGCCAGATTAATAATGTAGCTACTAGCTAGTATTTTCTCGTGTTTAGAGATAATATACCACTGAATTTTATTTTCGACATTTTGTACATTTCCTTTTATGAAAAAAATTAGATTAAAATGTATTTTGGTAGTATTGCCATTTTAAAATAAACACGAAAAATTCCTACTTTATTCCTACTTTTCCTAAAATTTTAGTCCTACTTTTGTCGTCCCCGTGGGGCGGACGGGGAGCGGAGATAAGACACTGGGTACGAGGTTGCTTTTATCCTACTTTTTGACATAAACCTCTCAGAAAGCCTGTAAATCGTATTTAAAATCTTCTTTGTCTTCAAATCGACTGTACGTAAAACTTATGTACGTAGACAGCCAATCAGCGTGCGTCATTTTACGTACAGACCAGAAACTGAAAACAACCATATAATAAGTGACCTTAATACGTCTCACAGCAATTGGTTGTCTCCTGCAATAATAATTAAAAGACAGGGACCGCGCAGGAGGAGGGGCTAGGAGGCTTCAGCCCCCAACTTTTTTTACCCAGTTAAAAAATATTAAAAATATAGAGAGCTTTAAATTAAGAATCTGACTTTCATACTTCATGACAGCTACCCTTTAATAGGTTTAGTTTTTGTAACAGTCATTCACAGCCTACATATGCACGCAGTGTTTATAAAAGCATTGTTAAGTTAGAATCTGTTTAGAAAAATCGATTGTTGTGTTTCGTCCTTCAAAATGAAGGAAATAGCCGTTTCAGAGCCTTAGAATTCAAAATTTTCCGGGCGGCATGCTCCCGCACTCCCCCTAGAAGTTTCTCGCGGCGAACGCAAGAGGTCAGTTCTCTTTTAGCCCCTTACATTAAAACTCTCTGCGCGGGCCCTGAAAGATAAGGGTTATTTTCTCTAGGATCCAACTATATAGTCATCTACTTTCTAGGTATTTGATCTTTTAAACAAAAAACGAAAACTGAGAGTGTTAGAAGATGGAAATCAACAAGTACAAGTGAGTCTCGTAATATTTAAACATCAGTTTCATGAAATAACAAGGTTACCGGCACGATTCAAGTCATCGACTCTGAAATTTATCCTCGTTAAGTGGGTCTGCACTTAATAGTAATCTTCACTGTTTGCCAATAAGATCAAAGGTTGCTTTCAAGATAGTGTTGATTACTTTCACAGAGGCGTGGGGGGAGAGGCAGGTAAAACGTAGGAGGGGCCTGCTCGACCGAGGTATTTGAAGAGTACCGAGTAATTTAGGTTTAAAATTTAGAGTTGTCGTCGTCGTCATGCTGTCAACACAACATGTGTGTTGAACGACCCAAAAATACTCTTTCTACCGCGATGAAAATGTAAAGCACATACTTTAAACTGGACTGAATTTTTCTAGGGGGCAGAATTTTCCCAGCGGGCCAACAATTTAGCCAGGGGTGCCCGGTCCCCTTCTGGCTACGCCCCTGTACTGTTAAAGCTTTACATGGCCAGTCACCTATATTTATATCAGTGATTTACTGACTTGATACAGTCCTACTTGCACTTTAAGATCGTCTAACCGAAATGTGCTATTTGTCGGAAAACATCGAGACTCTCGGGAAAACAAAACTAAGTCTTTTCCCTCGAGGTCAGACATTAAGTGTATATGATGCGATGTATTACCATGTAAAACATCAAAGCTTTTAAGTATAATATCTTTTAATGTTCTCCAAAACATAAATAGAAATTTATGTATCGAATATTATCTAATGTAAACCAATTTTTTCTTTCAAAGGTTTGTGATCTCCAGGAAACTGTTGTTAATGCCGTAGAAGATGTTTTGAAACTTATTGAGATTGGTAATCGACTTAGGTAACTAACGTTTTTTTATTAAATTTCCCCAGCATGTTGTCTTGGATTCAGTTTCATTCCGGATTGAACGTGAATTCAAACCGCGTTTACATAGGATTTCTATCCCAGGATCGAAAATCGCGCGAAATCTGAAATTTCAAGATAGCGATCAATAACATTATATATGTTATGGTATGTTTCTTTCAGCGATTTCTGCGCTTGTACATTTCAACATGTGCCTTAAACTGATAATTTGGCGAAGAATAAACATAAAGAAAAGGTGAATAGCATTACTAGTAACGATAATCGATGCGGTTGCAAGTAAACAAGCATTTAATTCACCTTTAATTTATAACGTCGTCAACAAAGAGCTATTTATATTGAACAATATGACGTCGGCGCAATTCCTGTCTCTAGCTGCAAATTGTCGTTTATAAATGTTAAAAGCATGCATGTGTTGTTCGTTTCAGTCTTCTTGGTCGTATTTTTCATTCCGGAATGAAATCTCGCACCACCTTTATATGACACCGGAATGAAATTCCAATGAAACTCAATCCGGAATGAGAACCGGAATGAGAACCGGAACGAACTCAATCCGGATTGAGCTGCATCTCTTTCCGGATTCATGTAAACACCTAAAGGGATTTTAACAGAACCTGTATGAATTCAATCCGGAATGAAACTCAATCCGAAATGAAACTCAATCGGAAATGAAACTCAATCCGGAATGAAACTCAATCCGAAATGAAACTCAACCCGGAATGAAACTCAATCCGGAATGAAACTCAATCAGGAATGAAACTCAATCCGAAATGAAACTCAATCCAGAATGAAACTCAATCAGGAATGAAACTCAACCCAGAATGAAACTCAATCAGCAATGAAACTCAATCAGGAATGAAACTCAATCAGGAATGAAACTCAATCAGGAATGAAACTCAATCAGGAATGAAACTCAATCCGGAATGAAACTCAATCCGAAATGAAACTCAACCCGAAATGAAACTCAATCAGGAATGAAACTCAATCCGGAATGAAACTCAATCCGAAATGAAACTCAACCCGAAATGAAACTCAATCCGAAATGAAACTCAACCCGGAATGAAACTCAACCCGGAATGAAACTCAACCCGGAATGAAACTCAATCCGAAATGAAACTCAATCCGGAATGAAACTCAATCAGGAATGAAACTCAACCCGGAATGAAACTCAACCCGGAATGAAACTCAACCCGGAATGAAACTCAATCCGAAATGAAACTCAATCCGGAATGAAACTCAACCAGGAATGAAACTCAACCCGGAATGAAACTCAACCCGGAATGAAACTCAACCCGGAATGAAACTCAACCCGGAATGAAACTCAACCCGGAATGAAACTCAACCCGGAATGAAACTCAACCCGGAATGAAACTCAATCCTGGAATGAAACTCAATCCGGAATGAAACTCAACCCGGAATGAAACTCAACCCGGAATGAAACTCAACCCGGAATGAAACTCAACCCGGAATGAAACTCAACCCGGAATGAAACTCAACCCGGAATGAAACTCAATCTGGAATGAAACTCTACCCCGAATGAAACTCAACCCGGAATGAAACTCAACCCGGAATGAAACTCAACCCGGAATGAAACTCAACCCGGAATGAAACTCAACCCGGAATGAAACTCAACCCGGAATGAAACTCAACCCGGAATGAAACTCAACCCGGAATGAAACTCAACCCGGAATGAAACTCAACCCGGAATGAAACTCAACCCGGAATGAAACTCAATCCTGGAATGAAACTCAATCCGGAATGAAACTCAACCCGGAATGAAACTCAACCCGGAATGAAACTCAACCCGGAATGAAACTCAACCCGGAATGAAACTCAACCCGGAATGAAACTCAACCCGGAATGAAACTCAACCTGGAATGAAACTCTACCCGGAATGAAACTCAACCCGGAATGAAACTCAATCTGGAATGAAACTCAACCCGGAATGAAACTCAACCCGGAATGAAACTCAATCTGGAATGAAACTCAACCAGGAATGAAACTCAACCCGGAATGAAACTCAACCCGGAATGAAACTCAACCCGGAATGAAACTCAATCCTGGAATGAAACTCAATCCGGAATGAAACTCAACCCGGAATGAAACTCAACCCGGAATGAAACTCAACCCGGAATGAAACTCAACCCGGAATGAAACTCAACCCGGAATGAAACTCAACCTGGAATGAAACTCTACCCGGAATGAAACTCTACCCGGAATGAAACTCAACCCGGAATGGAACTCAACCCGGAATGGAACTCAACCCGGAATGAAACTCAATCTGGAATGAAACTCAATCCTGATTCATGTAAACAATCCCTTAAAGTTGCCATTCATTCTTTATTTTAGAACATCGGGTCAAACATCAGCAAATCAGAATTCATCTAGATCTCATGCTGTTTTCCAAATTATTTTACGAAAAAGGTAAAACAAATGCAATTATTATACATTCAAACTTCATTTTCGTTTCTTATTGGTCAACATACTCCAGTGAATTCTCAATTTCCGGCAGGCGCGAAGTCATTTCCGCCGAATACTGTGAATTATTGGACGGAGGTGTCCAAAAAAACAAATTATTGGACGCTGATGACGTCACTAGGAAAAGGGCGCGAAAATTACAAAATAAAAAATGGCTTGTAGATTACTACCAGTCAAGAATTATCCAGACCTCGGTCAATGTTATCCGCCTCAGCCTTCGACTTCGGCAGATAACATTGACCTCGGTCTGGATAATTCTTGATATCATGCTCAGCCTCATCCAATGATTGTATAATATATAGTAAAGAGAAAAGGTGGTGAACTGCCGAGATTTTTAGTAACGAAATACTGACGTTTCGAGCGGATATATAAGCCCTATTTATTTTATTTCATCTCCTCTTACTCGGCAGAAGGGTTTCGCTCGAAACGTCAGTATTTCGTTACTAAAAATCTTGGCAGTTCACCACTTTTATATCCAAAACACTGCCTACACAGCACTCAAAAATATAGTAGTTTGGTCAAAAATTGTGGTGATATTCTTCCCATTTCCTTTGACTTTAGAGGACATATGAAAGGTGGTGCTGGAGGACAACTGTATGGAAAATTTTCTTTAATTGACCTCGCTGGTTAGTACCCGTTAAACATTGTATTTTTAAAAATAAAATATCGCCATTACTATTACCATTGTTATTATATGCATGACAAAATTACTACATTCTGATTGGTCAAGAGGAGTATAATTATTATAAGTTATAGCATAAAAAGAGGTGCATTGGCCCGAGGGAATTTTACTAAATGACCCGAATCGAGCGGCACGTTTAATGGTTAATGCACCTCTTTTTATGCTATTCCTTTGTAATATAATTTCTGCGGGTATTTCTTTTGTTCTTTCGTAATCGCACCTCCGTTGGCGTACCTCCGGATCGTGCACTCGCCTAACGGATCGTGTCAATAGTCTTTTTCAAGACTACAACAACCTAGACGATCAACTTCACACATCTAAGGACCGTGCAATTTTTGCACAATTTTCAAATATCACTCGTAGTGTAAATTATTAATTCGCTATCATGATATTTACCTGTACTACTAATACCTGGTCATATACTACTAATACCTGGTCATATACTACTAATACCTGGTCATATACTACTAATACCTGGTCATATACTACTCATACCTGGTCATATACTACTCATACCTGGTCATATACTACTCATACCTGGTCATATACTACTGATACCTGGTCGTATACTACTGATACCTGGTCGTATACTATTGATACCTGGTCGTATACTATTGATACCTGGTCGTATACTATTGATACCTGGTCGTATACTACTAATACCTGGTCGTATACTACTAATACCTGGTCGTATACTACTGATACCTGGTCGTATACTACTGATACCTGGTCGTATACTACTGATACCTGGTCGTATACTACTGATACCTGGTCGTATACTACTGATCCCTGGTCGTATACTACTGATCCCTGGTCATATACTACTGATCCCTGGTCATATACTAGTGATCCCTGGTCATATACTAGTGATCCCTGGTCATATACTAGTGATCCCTGGTCATATACTAGTGATCCCTGGTCATATACTAGTGATCCCTGGTCATATACTAGTGATCCCTGGTCATATACTAGTGATCCCTGGTCATATACTAGTGATCCCTGGTCATATACTAGTGATCCCTGGTCATATACTAGTGATCCCTGGTCATATACTACTCATCCCTGGTCATATACTACTCATCCCTGGTCATATACTACTGATCCCTGGTCATATACTACTGATCCCTGTTTTTCTTGATTTCTACTATCTTGATTTCAACTTTCTTGATTTCAACTTTCTTGATTTCTACTATCTTGATTTCAACTTTCTTGATTTCAACTTTCTTGATTTCAACTTTCTTGATTTCAACTTTCTTGATTTCAACTATCTTGATTTCAACTTTCTTGATTTCTACTTTCTTGATTTCTACTATCTTGATTTCTACTATCTTGATTTCTCTTTCTTGATTTCTATTATCTTGATTTCTACTATCTTGATTTCTACTATCTTGATTTCTACTTTCTTGATTTCTACTATCTTGATTTCTACTATCTTGATTTCAACTTTCTTGATTTCTACTTTCTTGATTTCAACTTTCTTGATTTCTACTATCTTGATTTCAACTTTCTTGATTTCAACTTTCTTGATTTCAACTTTCTTGATTTCTACTATCTTGATTTCAACTTTCTTGATTTCAACTTTCTTGATTTCAACTTTCTTGATTTCAACTTTCTTGATTTCTACTATCTTGATTTCAACTTTCTTGATTTCAACTTTCTTGATTTCAACTATCTTGATTTCTACTATCTTGATTTCAACTTTCTTGATTTCAACTTTCTTGATTTCAACTTTCTTGATTTCAACTTTCTTGATTTCTATTTTCTTGATTTCAACTTTCTTGATTTCAACTTTCTTGCAACACCATGCAACAGTCGCATGTCGCACAAATAAGCCTGTTTACAAAATGCGATTTTGTCGCATGTTTTTGTCGCATCGTGTAAACGTGCCTTTAAAGTGGTAAATTACCTTTCTTAAGGAAATGAAAGGGGTGCTGATACTTCAACCTCTGACCGACAGACAAGATTAGAAGGAGCAGAGATAAACAAAAGTTTACTGGCATTAAAGGTAGTACAGCCTCTCTTTCGTTTGATGTGGAGCTGCTCAAATAAATGTTATAAAATAATATATACAATAATACTAAATGTTATCTGTCACTACCTATAGGAGTGTATCCGAGCTCTTGGTAGAAATGGCGTCCATCTTCCTTTTAGAGCAAGTAAACTAACTCAGGTAATCTTACAAATAATATTTGACATTTCTCTCGATTAAAGTACATGTTGTAAGGATTTATGGTGAAGTAAAATTTCGAGTGCTGGAATATATACATTTTAACACCAAACCCGGACCAGTTGCGAAAAATGCAACTTCAAGGCCTTCCGGTTGGAATTGAACCTTGGAATTGAAGTGCAATAACCACTACAATAACCACTGCATGCACATCCTATTATATATATGTTATTCACCGGATGGAATGTCCGTACCGAGTTTTCAGAAAGGTCGTTTATGAGACCGAGGGCAAATATTTTTCTATATTGACCGACCAAAACGGTAAATAATATTTTATTATTTTATTATACATGGTAAAAGACTTGAGTTACTTTAGTTCGGTAAAACTGCATTATTTGGATAAGGAAAGAAAAACAAACCAAAAGCTTAATTTAATTTCAAGCTTAATTGAATCAAATTATGTGTTAGGCCAAATAAAAAATAATTGTGTGGTTCCGGTTACCCAAACGACCCTAGCTCAGCTCGGCCGACCCTGTAAATTTTGTGACATATTTTTGCGCCAAAGGAGCTATTAGCCATAAAAAAGGTATGTTTTATAGTTTTTACATAGACTTTAATGATAAAATAAGTTTTACCCTGGTAAAATCATAAAATAAGATCACTACGTGACCTGCCACCGTCTCTGGCTTTGTAACAATCGCCATTTTGCTTAATTATTTCCCAGGCCGTCATTCTTGCACAACAATATAATGGAACAAGATGACGGCCTGTGTGAATTGACCAAAAACTTTTCTGAAAAAAAATAAATAAGATGTAACCAGAACCACATAATTTTTTTTACGTGGCCTTAATTTTCCATTTTTCAGTTAAAAATAAAACAAAATCACAATAAAAGAATTTTAGCATTTAGGATTCCGTGATGGTGGTCAGATATCGTAAAAAACCGCCCACTCAGGCAGCCAATCAAATTACAGGATTGCCTAGGATTTCGCTCGCTCACGATTAATAAAAATAATAAATTATGATATTTTCTTAAAGTGAGTGTCAGGGTCATGCATTGCGGGCGTTTGTTATTGTTTTCATATAGATCAATACAGAAGTTTACAACAAATAGCAATAAAAATATTCAGTCTAGCATATTTTCACTTTGGAAATCGACAAACTAACACATTTAATGAAAGGATTGCAAAGATATCGACGGATTCGGATCACGATTTGAATTAGGCGTCCCACAAAATGGCCGGCGAGAAAAACACAGGCGCGCAATGCATTACCCTGACACTCACTCTTTAAGACATTTTTCATGGCTTGGAGTGCTCCGTCAACGTATGGATGGACCTGGAAAGTTGGGGAGAGAACATGAAAAAAGCGTTGCTCGAGATGAGCTAAATTGACAAAATAATAAAAAAACGACTTTATTTCGCGGATTAAAAATAATTTTCTCCTTTACGAAAGCCGGAAATTTGGAACGAAAATTGGTTGTTTTGGTTGTATTGCAAAAAATCGCAAATGTTTATTGGTTACTTAATGAGCTCATTACATTACCAAGGAACATTCGCTTTTAAATAAATGTGAAGTGAAAACAGGTTTAAAACACGAAAATGAAGCAAAACTTTATTTGATCAAGGAAACAAAATACAAATCTTCAAGTAATTATATAATGTATTTGTTGTTATCTTTAATGCCCAACTTTTATTTCAAGCCTGTACTTAATTCGAGTTTCAATAAATTTGAATTTCAAGAAAGGTTTATTGAGAAGCAGAGGCACATTTTATTTTATGTTCTTGCTTACATAGGTTCTCAAAGATTCCTTTATCGGTGAAAACTCAAAGACTTGTATGGTGAGTGAAGATGAAAACATCAAAACCACATGACTCTATAGCGCCATTTCAACTCACACTTTGCGGATACACGGGTCCGCTGTTTTTGTGAGAAAGTCTTTAAAGTGGCACTACTACGGAATAATCACCTATCCAAATTTTCAGTTTATTTAGAAGTACTTTTGAAATGAGGACAAATGTCCTTCTCACTTAGTCAAGAACTAATCTTATTCCAGAGATATTCAGGTCTTTGAAACATGACACAAATTTCCAAAAAGACAAATATCTCCGGAAATAATTGGTAGATTGTATAGAAACTTTCCAGACGTATGCTTATACGAATAGTAAACGGTACTGTGTTCAGAAATTGCTGGATATTTTCCTCAGAATTGAGAATTTTATTGAGTTCGTATGAGTAAATGAAATAAAATCTAAATAAGGTTGACCATTTTCCATCGTAGTGCCACTTTAAATGAATCAACCACCACAGTCAGTTGACTTAGCAGTGTAGGAAATTAATGAGAGAATTTTTTAATATTACTATAATTCATACCGGAAGGAATTGGCGTGGAAGGCCCTAAACAACATGAACCTCATATGGAAGTCCCACATGTCTCGCAAGGTCAAGCTGAGCTTTTTCACGGCTACTGTGGAATCGGTGCTTCTTTATGGGTGTGAAGCTTGGACGCTGTCCCCGGAATTAGAGAAATCTCTTAATGGCTGTTATACGCGCATGCTTAGAACAGTTCTGGGAATCAGCTGGAAACAGCATATGACAAATGTTGAACTGTATGGAGAGCTTCCAAGGATTGGGGAGAAGGTTGCATATAGGAGGATGCGACACTGTTATCGACACCCAGAGTTACCAGCCAGTGGTCTAATACTATGAGAACCAAATCAAGGACATCGAAAACGTGGGAGACAGAAGAGAACATACGTGGACATACTGAAAAGAGATACTGGAGTGGAGGACACAAACGAGTTAGCAGGGTGTATGATGGACCGAGTTAGCTGGAGGATTCGTACAATAGCCCGGCTGAGGCCGACCTAATAATAATAATAATAATAATAATAATAATAATAATAATAATAATAATACCGGGAATAGCACCCAAGATCTCTGGCTTAACGTACCAACGTTCTTATCATTGAGCTATTGAGACACGGTCAGGACAGTCAGTCAATTTTCAGACGCCGTTCTTTTCCCCATGAATCACTACCGGGGAGATATCGCATCTTCACTTCGCGATAGCTGAACCTCTCACTTCTAACGACTTCTATCTGTAGGAGAGTGATACACAACTCTTGTATACAGAAGCATTCAATGTTAAGACCAAGAGAATGTTGGCAGGAAGCAAATCAATTATGTCAACATTTGAAAATGTGGAGTTTTTTTTTATATTTATTTATTTTATTTTACAAGCTTTGCCAAAAAGGTAGCAGGCCCTATGATAAAAAATTAAATCAAACAGATAACATGGTTAACTTCTAAACTAACAGCACATTTTAACAAGCAAACTAGATTGGGGACGACATGAGTGACATTTTACACAGACTGTTTTAAAAGTTTGCGGAATTTCTACATCGTATACGTGTTCGGTTGCATGTTGATAGTATATTAACAATTTATTTTTATTATTATTATTTTTTTTTAACAATTTTTCTCGGATGGTAGACAAATTGATCGTGTGGAGTCTTTGGAACTAGAAATTACATATCAGAAATTTATTACGGAAACTAGGACATCTGTTGTCGGTATACGCTTCTCCAGTTTGGGGAGACCTCCCACGTTGTCTTGAAAACGAAATCGAGCGGTTACAGAGAAGAAGTCTCCGTATTCTTGGATTGGAAACCGATAGTCTACCAACGCTTAGTGACAGAAGAGCGACTTCTAAAAAACGAGAAGCTGAAACGATTTTGAATGATTCCAGCCACCCCTGTCGCAGTCTACTACCTGAGCCAAACAATCATCAGTACAATTTAAGTACCATTTTTTCTGGAATGGAAAGACACTATATACCCTCTATATACCCTCTTTTAACGATGTAATATCATGCTATTTTAATAATGTAACCTTAGCCATACATTATTTTACTACTAACTAGGTAATTGTAAATTGTATTTTTATCTAACCTAAGATAGATTAATAAAGATTTATTTACATATGCTTGATAAGAAAACTCGCATGACGTACTATAATGACCTGGTGCTTCCACACTAGATTATGCCGACATTGTATGGGGGGATCGGCCTTGTTTGCAATCAGAAAATAAATGGAACAGTTACAGGCATTCCAAAATCGGTTTGCCAAGAAGATTGAAGGAGGCAAGCTGTCATCTGCTAATGTCCTGTCGTCGCTAAAGTGCAGATAATACTGGCTAGGAGGCGTTTTGGACATCGATGTTTTACTGTTGACGTGACGGAGGCCTCCTCTCAAAAGATTTTACATTATTATTATAATTAAAGTGTTGTTTTTTATTTAGATTGCGACTGTATCACCTGGCATGAACTGTTGTGAACATTCACTAAATACGTTACGCTATGCAGATAGGTAAGACTTCAAACTAATATAACAACAATATTTGAAATGAAATAAAATAACTTATTTTCATTGACAGAAATTTGTACATTGTTCAAAATAGACGTTTCTACAAAGTATGTGTGCTCGCACTTTTCGTTTAATTTCAGTTTGTTTCTCTCACAAAACAAAGAGAATGAACAATTGTAATCACAACTCTATCCTCGTTCTATATACTGTACAACGCCATTGAAAGTATTTTCACGTCTTCATGACGATGGTACTTGGTGGAGAGTTGAGAGCTTTTACTCAACACTGACACACCAAGCGTTTGAAGTCCTAAAACAAACTTTGAGTGTCAAATATGCTAGTTACCATGCATGGTCTCTTAAAGGGATACTCCAGCTAAAATACAAATGTAATTCATATGAAAGATCTTACTGACTTTAGTTTATTTCCAAAGTTTCAGCATTCTTATCAATTTAGTTAAGAAGATATGGCTGTTGAAAAGTTGTGAATTTTGACGCCATATTGGTTTTGAAAATATGACGTCATTGAGTGATTCTTTATCGTCAGTGGAGTTGTTTTGATGGTGATGACATAGTGATAGCTGTTGTGAATGCTCTTTGGACGAAAATTAGTCGAAATAAACAATTTAGTTCCTCATGCAGGAAAGCAGAGGAGCTTCTTAGGCATAATACGAGATAGAGTCACTGCGTCGAAATTGGACAAACTCTCCAACTTCAACTAGCCATATCTTCTTAACTAAATTTATAGGAATGCTGAAATTTTGGAAATAAACTAAAGTCAGTAAGATCTTTCATATGAACTAAAAATAAGTTTGTCTAATATGAAAGAACTCATAAAATGATAGAGTAACACCTTTTACAACTTTCCCGTATTTTACTTCGTTTTTGAAATATATCAGTTTGTTTGATATATAAATGAGATGGTCTCTGACGTCATGCGCAGGATAAAGAATTTTCACTCATTAAAAAAGTCTTATATCTCAGTAATTGCTACGTTTACAACGTTCATTATCACGAGGAGTTATTATACGTACATTTCCAACTTCCAAGTAAATTTGTGGAACAAACTTGAAGATGTAACTAATATTTTAATGAGTGAAAATTATCTACCCTGCACCTGACGTCAGAGACCATCTCATTTACATATCAAACAAACTGAAATATTTCAAAAACGAAGTAAAATACGGGAAAGTTGTAAAAGGTGTTACTCTATCATTTTACGAGTTCTTTGATATTAGATAAACTTGATTTTTGTTGCCAATGTCAAAGAGTGAGTGCTTTGCGCGCTTGTGTTTTTGTTTTCATACGAATTGAATTAGATTTATTTGGAAATGTTGAAATTGGAGTCCGATCCTGACTTCGGGGCGTTATGAAGTTAATGTTCAAGACGATTTGAACAGTTGCGGTTCGCTTGTTTGTGAACCACTGCGGGCCGCGCGCAACGCCGTTTCTGACGAACAAGCTGGCCCGGATGGCTTTAGTTCCTGAATCTTTGCAAATTCAAATGAACAAAACATCAGAAGAAACAAAATATATTTCTTTACTAGTCACTCATCAAACACTTCCATTCGCAAAGTTATTCGCGCTGTTTCAGCAGCATAACCCGGCCTTCCACGCTTCGGAGGCGAAGCGCTCGTAGCAGCTTCTATGTATCGAAAATATTACTATAGTAAATGATCAATTTTACGAAAAATATCACAATAATTGATCACTCAGGTATATTTACTACTTAGAAAACTTGAAAATGGATAATTTATAAGAAGGATTGATCAAATATCGACGGATTCGTTTGTGAACTGAAATAGGCGTCCCATAAAATGGCCGCCAAGAAAAAAACAAGCGCGCAAAGCACTACCCTGACACTCACTCTTTAATAACCTTGTAACGTGGCTATAGACAATTGTTGTTTTTTTAGTTTAACTAATTTCTTCAAATGTTCACGATTTATTAAGTTATGCTATCCATCATTAGGGATAAAATGAAGATATAATAATAATAATGGAAACTTTATTAATATAAATTTTTCTTATATATTTACAATTGCAAATCTCACTTCTTGAGGTAATTTACAATTGGCTAACTTGAATCACATATGATTATATACAGTATTAATATTTCTAAAACAACAGAAACAAATTTATAATTAAATTAATGTTTAATGTTCAAATGTTTAATGTTTAACCACTAAATAGTGGTTCAGGATTGGTCCATTCTTTGTTTCTACAACAGAAGATATAATACGTCGTTCTAATGGCGATAGAGATCATGTTTCGGATGTAGTATTGTTGATGTTTGTTATCGAGTCCTAAATCATTTAACATTTCAATAAAAGTATGGCATTCTTTATCGAAAATTCCGAGTGAGCTGATGGAGAGATTAACAAATTTAACACTTGTGAAGTCCTCATTCTGCTTTCTTACTAGATCTTTGTACTTAGCTTTCTTCCGGTTAACGTTGTTGGTAAGGTTAGACTCAAATCCTACGGTAAGTTCAACGATGTAAAGGTCGTTGTTTGAAGTGGAAAGAAGTAAATCTGGGCGTTGTTCGTCTCCAGTTATAACTGAGGGGCTTTTAAATCCAGGAAGATCAACGAACAGGTTACATCCGTCTATAGATTGAAAATTTTTTGCGAGAAAACTGAGAATGGAATCGTGTCTCCAAGTAAATCGTTCTAGGTAATGTTGACAACCGGCAACAACATGTAGAAGAGTTTCAGGACGTAAACAGAACGAGCAGTCAGAACTTGGTGAAATACCCCATCTGCTAAGATTCTTTCGTGAGGGAAGTGTGTTATTTATGTAACGAACTGTAAAATTGAAAATGTTTTTTGGTAGTTTTGATTGGGATGTAGACCAGAGGACGTTAAGGTGTGACAGGGAAAACTTTGAGACATTTGAGAAAAAGGAACCTTGACAGGTCAAACGATTTCTAAGTTTATCCTCTTGTACAAGATGAAAATTCTTTAGTACTTCCTTGGTTGAGTTGTATGTATCGTATTGGACATTAGTGTAGTTACTAGTGGACTTCCAGAGTTCTTTTATACAGTCATTTGGAGACGTTTTTAAAGCGTTGCGAAGAACTGTTTGACACTGAATAAATTTGACGGATGGAGGGACGATGTTTTGACCAAACTTGTTACGGGTTAAGAAAACAGTACTAAGAGTTCCAGATATAGGTATTTCCAGCCATTTACGGATGTAATTGTTTACTATGGAATCAATATTTTCAGTTACCCAAGTTTTAGATAATGCAGCAACGGTGAAATGCCAGGAAATTTTAGACAAGACATAGCTACTGTTGAGGAGAAGTTTATTTTTCGGATGTAGAGGTTTAAGATTTATATCAGACATCAGTTCGTTTATGAGGGAGGTTAGTTCAGATTTATGCTGTTGATTGGACATATCAAAATCAAAGTATCGTCCCAAATATTTAAATGATTCTCCAGTTTTAATAGTTGGTATAAGATGATTATTTATTAGTAGTTTCGGCAGATATTGGACAGATTTTGTTAACGCCTTCTTGGTACCAAATGTGCTACATTTATCGACTCTAACAATCATGTTAGCCCATTGACACCAGATAGAAAATCGGTTTAGTAGATGTTGGTTTTCCGATTCTTGACCGGTAATAACAGCAGCGTCATCGGCAAATTGAAACCAGTGAATAGGATTTAGGAGTTCGAGAGAGAAACCAAATTGACGGTATTTTTCAGCTTTAATATGTTGAATGTAGGTGTTGAAACACATGTTAAACAGTAAAGGACTGAGACAGTCACCTTGCAGTACACCACGGCCAACAGGTATAAAAGGGGTACGGAACTCAGAAGTAATTATGGAAGTCTTAAAGTCAGTGTACAAACTTTTTATAATATTATTGATATGGTTAGGAATGTGATGATAACCAAGGATAGACTGGATTAAGTTGTGGTGAACTTCACCAAAAGCATTCTTGAGGTCAAGTAATGTGATGACAAGTGAGCGTTGTTTAATCCGAGCTTTGTTAATGATATTAGCCATCTGCGCAGTATGTTCAAGTGTGCCAGAGAGATTAGGCGTGAACCCTTTCTGTATTTTATGTTCTATAAAGTTATTATCCATGAGGAATGTGTACATTGCGTTACGAAGACACGATGTAAATACTTTTAGCGGTATGGTTTCAAGTGTGATAGGTCGGAAGTTTGAGGGAATACTTGTGTCATCTTTCTTGTGAATTAGTATAGTGCAAGCTCTTTTCCACTCAGTAGGAATAGATCCAGAGAGCCAGACAGCGCGTATTAGTTCAGTTAGATAAGTTCTTAAGAAGGGACATCGTTTAAAGCATATAATTGATACTTGATCAAGCGGACAAGGAGAACCGGAGGCTTTCATTTTACGGATAGCAGCAGTAACTTGTTGGTAGGAAGGTGGGTCAAGGTCAAATTGAACTTGAGGATCAGATAACGTGGGAATCCAGCTTGGGATGTGAAACAATTTGTTAGGATTAATTGCAGCTAAAGTGTTAGTAAAATAATTTACGCATTCCGTCATGCTGAAGGATGGGAATACGGCATCTTTTCTCTTTATGACGCTTTTAACATAACCCCAAAAATTTCTTTCGACATATTTATCGTGATTGAGCGACTCGTCATGGTTTGGATCAGTCTGAGTGTTGTTGTTGTTGTTCTTACGAAGCTTATTACGCAGGATACGAGATACGTATTTTACTTCAGACAGGTCAGAATTTGTTGATTTAAGATTGCTTAGAGCCTTCTTCAGATTCTTTACAGTATGATCTTTATACTTTGTTACAAGGTTTAATAATAATAATAATAATAATAATAATAATAATAATTTGTTATAATAATAATAATAATAATAATAATAATAATAAAACTTTATTTCAGTGTCAATGGTGTTTAGCTTTTGACAAACTAATTTATATTTTACTTCGGGTTCGTTTCTTGGTATATTTGACTATTTAATATATAGTAGCTAATTAATATTAAGTAGTTATAGGATGAATATACAATGTTATAAACTGATAAGTATAGATACTATAGTATACTATGCATTAGTATAAATGATATATGGATAAAATAAAATAAAATAGATAAATATATATATAATTACTAAAACACTATGTGGAGCATAGTCCGCAGTTCTTGCATCCGTCTTCTATTAGACTAGCTATATCTCTAGTTCTTTTAATGAACTGAGGCTAGATTTGTCCTTTTCTGTATTTCCCAGTTTTGACCATAAGTAGGGTCCCGTATAGCTTATTGAATGTTTGCCATATCTTATGGTTTCAAACCGCGGTATGATGAAATCTCCATTTCTTAGGTTATATCTCTTTCTGCTCATGTGAAATATTTCTGCTATATTTTCTGGTGCTAATCCGTTCTTTAATTTGTACATAAGGATGAGTATGTCTTGGAGTCTTCTATTATGTAGGGTTGGTAGTTTTGCTTGGTCCAATAGTTGTTGATACCGGGTAGTTCTGGTTTGATATATGGCTCTAAGGGCTCTTTCTTCAATCTTCCGTCTATCAGTAGCTTTGCAAAAATGCCATACCAAGTGGCAATATAGGTAAGATGTGGTAGGATGGATGTTTTATAAAGTATAAGTTTAGACTTGCAAGGGATAAGTTTACGAAGTCTCATCAGTACCCCCACCTTCTGACTCGCCTTTTTACATAGTTCGCCGATGTGTTTGCTAAAAGTTAGGTGGTCGTCGAAGTAGACTCCAAGTAGTTTAATTTCTTTAGTTGATTGTACTATGTATCCATTGATTTCGAGGTTTATATCGTCCTCGCTTCCGTTTGTTCTCCGGTCATACGGTTTGAGGGTTATAGCCTGACATTTGTCTGGCAGGTTAGCTAGCAGGAAATTGTCACTGTACCAGGTAATAGCCACTTTTGCCTCTTCCTCCATTCTTGTTTTTACCTCCTGTCTATTTCTACCTGTTATATAGAGTTGATCATGAAAAATCATATCATTTTGAAAAATGTTCCATAACATCGGGCCGAACGATGATCCTTGTGGACATCCTCTGGTCATTTCTTTCCATGAGCTAGTGGTTCCTTCGAGCTTTACCCTGTTCGTTCTTTTTTGAAAGAATGAACGCATTATTTCAAGTGCATCGTTGCTGAAGTCATAGGCCTCGAGTTTTTTAATGATTATATAATGGATATGTTATGGTTCATGAGATAAATTTAGATTGAAACGTCCTGATCAGTTCATAAAAAGATAAATTCATTAATTCGGGTTGAAAGTCATGTTGAGAATTCGAGCACATTTAACTTTATTAACTCTTGTTTATTTTTAGAGTTAAAGAACTTGGTCCAGACAGAAAGAAAGGCATGGAGGACTTTGTACCTTGTGATGATTCTCCAGAAATGTTATCTCCTACTGTCTCTAGCAATGATGTCAGAGGAAATAATGCTGATTTAGCATTACTTTGTACACATAGTGTAAGTAGACATTATAAGTGTTATCTCCTACTGTCTCTAGTAGTGATGTCAGAGGAAATCATGCTGATTTAGCATTACTTTGTACACATAGTGTAAGTAGACATTATAAGTGTTATCTCCTACTGTCTCTAGTAGTGATGTCAGAGGAAATAATGCTGATTTAGCATTACTTTGTACACATAGTGTAAGTAGACATTAGAAATGTTATCTTCTACAGTCTCTAGTAGTGATGTCAGAGGAAATAATGCTGATTTAGCATTACTTTGTACACATAGTGTAAGTAGACATTAGAAATGTTATCTCCTACTGTCTCTAGTAGTGATGTCAGAGGAAATCATGCTGATTTAGCATTACTTTGTACACATAGTGTAAGTAGACATTATAAGTGTTATCTCCTACTGTCTCTAGCAATGATGTCAGAGGAAATAATGCTGATTTAGTATTACTTTGTACACATAGTGTAAGTAGACATTAGAAATATTATCTCCTACTGTCTCTAGTAGTGATGTCAGAGGAAATAATGCTGATTTAGTATTACTTTGTACACATAGTGTAAGTAGACATTAGGAATGTTATCTCCTACTGTCTGTAGTAGTAATGTCAGAGGAAATAATGCTAATTTAGTATTACTTTGTACACATAGTGTAAGTAGACATTAGAAATATTATCTCCTACTGTCTCTAGTAATGATGTCAGAGGAAATAATGCTGATTTAGCATTACTTTGTACACATAGTGTAAGTAGACATTAGAAATGTTATCTTCTACAGTCTCTAGTAGTGATGGCAGAGGAAATAATGCTGATTTAGTATTAGTTTATACACATAGTGTAAGTAGACATTAGAAATGTTATCTTCTACTGTCTCTAGTAGTGATGTCAGAGGAAATAATGCTGATTTAGCAGAAATAATGCTGATTTAGCATTACTTTGTACACATAGTGTAAGTAGACCTTAGAAATGTTATCTTCTACTGTCTCTAGTAGTGATGTCAGAGGAAATAATGCTGATTTAGCATTACTTTGTACACATAGTGTAAGTAGACCTTAGAAATGTTATCTTCTACAGTCTCTAGTAGTGATGTCAGAGGAAATAATGCTGATTTAGCATTACTTTGTACACATAGTGTAAGTAGACATTAGAAATGTTATCTTCTACTGTCTCTAGTAGTGATGTCAGAGGAAATAATTCTGATTTAGCATTACTTTGTACACAGTGCAAGTAAACATTAGAAATGTTATCTCCTACTGTCTCTAGTAATGATGTCAGAGGAAATAATGCTGATTTAGCATTACTTTGTACACATAGTGTAAGTAGACATTAGAAATGTTATCTCATAAAATGTCGGAGGAAATAATGCTGATTTAGCATTACTTTATACATATAGACTATGTAGACCTTAAAAATATTATCTCCTAAGTTCTCCAGCAATGATGTCACAGGAAATAATGCTTTTTTAACATTACTTTTTTAACATTACTTTGGCTTTGAATAATTCATTGTTGCTATAATGCTCATAAACTAATAATAATATGCTATAATGTTCTTAAAGAGCCTATAACGTCTGTGGGGATTTAACATATATGTAATCTATGGATTCTCCTGAGATAAATTGTAACATATCTTGTCAGCTGAAAATTTCATCTTCATAGACTTTTTTGCTGTTAAAGTTGACGGAAATGACGTCAAATCGGGCATCTGTAAAGAGGTTTTCATGTAGACAGATTCCCGATTTGACGTCATTTCCGTTAACTTTAACAGCAAAAAAGTCTATGAAGATGACATTTTCAGCTGACTAGATATATTACAATTTATCTTAGGATAATCCATAGATTACAAATATGTTAATTCCCCACAGACGTTATATGCACTTTAATAATAACAGAAATGTACTGTGCTTTGTATAAACGTAATGTATTGTGTATGTAATGTACTAATGTTCTTAATAATGATATAAACGTAGTGTATTGTGTATGTAATGTACTAATGTTCTTAATAATGATATAAACGTAGTGTATTGTGTATGTAATGTACTAATGTTCTTAATAATGATATAAACGTAGTGTATTGTGTATGTAATGTACTAATGTTCTTAATAATGATATAAACGTAGTGTATTGTGTATGTAATGTATTAATGTTCTTAATAATGACAGAAATGTACTGTGCTTTCTATGTAATGTACTAATGTTCTTAATAATGATATAAACGTAGTGTATTGTGTATGTAATGTACTAATGTTCTTAATAATGACAGAAATGTACTGTGCTTTCTATGTAATGTACTAATGTTCTTAATAATGATATAAACGTAGTGTATTGTGTATGTAATGTACTAATGTTCTTTTCTTCTTTAGAAGTAAAATGTCACTTTCCAAGCTTGTCATTTCTAAATGAGATATTTTAATGAACCTTACAGGGGTCTGGAGAAGCAGAACAAAATGAATTATACACATTTCATGAAGCAGTGTCTCAATTACAAGATGCTGAAGAACAATTGGTGGAGTGTCATAAGAAGAGTGTTGAGGTAATAGAAACATTTATAATTAAAATATCACAAAATCACTTCATAAGTTCTGTTATGTTTTGTGTGAAACAGGAAACGAAGTTACTTTTGGAACAGGAGGAAACGCTTTTGGGCAATGTAGATGACGTGGATTCAGACTTGGAGCGTAAGTACATTGCATGTTATACAGTCGTATAAAATGTGATTTACCTTATACAACTTTACTCTTTCCTGTATAATATTAAATAAATATAAAATGGTTTTCCTTGTTTATATGTTAAAGAAATAGAAAATAGTTTGTCATACTTAGGCCCGGGTCAAACGTCGAACTTTTCATGAATCGAACTCAATTTAAATTAGGAAACTCTTTTGTTTAAGTTCATTTGCATTGAGTTCGACTCATGAAATGTTCGACGTTTGACCTGGGCCTTATATACTACATGTATAATATAAACACGTGGGATGTTGAGAGACTTGAGAAAAGCGTAACATAAACACGAGCCTTATACGTAGCTTTTAGCTTTTTTTAAAGTCTCACAATATTCCAAGTACTTCATAGTATATAAACATAAAAAACATTTTACTAAACACCTATTGACCGAGCTGGAGTTCATTCAGCAAAATTATCCAGCCCGCGCTTAAAGTGCCTGCCTGCGCTTAAAGTACCTATCCAGCCTGCGCTTAAAGTGCCTATCCAGCCTGTGGGTATTTTACATATTTGTGATCTTTGGATTCTCCTGAGAAAAATTGTAATATATCTTCTCAAACTCATTAATAATTCATGAATTATCATAGCCAATCCATGAACGTATACCGCATCACATGCATGAGTTTTGATACCCAATGAAAACCTGTAGGAAACTTCCTAGTGAACTGGACCACATTTCTTAATCTACATATTAAAATAAAATCGCTATGGGAGCAAATCGCTAAAGGAATACTCGTTTGAGAAGCTAGATCAAACACTCGTTTGTCGTGTTTCATCAGGGGACTCCAAACACTCGAAAACAATAAAAACCTCGGGCTACGCCCTCGGTTTTCATTTGTTTTCTCGTGTTTGGAACCCCTGATGAAACACTCAAACTCGTGTTTGATCTATTACTTGTCGTTCGAAAATTTCATCTTCATGCCCTTTTCCCCCCACTCACAGGAAGTGACGTCAACCCAGACACGCGATATTTTACGGAGTGATTCAGCAATGAAAACAGCGAAAGTTTGGCTTTGAACTTTAAACAGCCTGTTTAGACAAAATTCACTTAATTCCTAAACATTCACTGTTGAATAGCGCCCCAAATATTGCGTGTCCCTGCGTTGACGTCACTTCCTGTGAACTTTAGCAGGGAAAAGGCATGAAGATGAAATTTTCGAACAACAAGATATATTACATTTATTTTTGGTAGAACCCAAAGATTACGAATATGTAAAATCCCCACAGGCTGGATAGGCACTTGTAGACCACTGTACGAAGAAAAGGCCAATTTTGCCGTAAAAACCGACCAAACAAGGTTAATAATATGGCTCTGTTAAATGTCTCACATTTCCTCAATTTTAAAAACTTTTCAGTTGTTTTGTAATGACCGGTCTTTACCGGTTTGTAAAGACAGCTCAGGAACCAATCAGATTACAGAAAAGCTGCGTTAAGACCGTGAGCCAAGCCATATCATAAACTGTGTATTGCCTTCTTGGGTTTATCTATAGTTGGGTTCATCTCATTCGAGCCTTGTTGGATTTTTGTATCTCGCGTAGCTTGTGGTTACCTATTGCTCAGTTTTAACTATTATTTTTATCTATTTAGAATATGTTCAACGTCTTGACGTAATTTTAAAACAAAAGATTGAAAACTTTACAAATTTAAGAGGTGAGAGGAATCATCCTCAATATAGCATCTGGCAAAATTCAAAATCTTTTTCTTGAAAATAATTTCGAAGAGTCCCGAAAAAGTTCATTGACAGATTGGTTTGTTACATAACTGGGTTTTTAGCCTGCGAGCAGGCTCTCTGCGGGTTGGGGCGGGCGGAGGGGAAAGAGAGCCTGCTCGCAGGCTACTGGGTTTTCGCTGGATGTTACTCAGTCTCCTATTGGCTCATTTACGATCACGTGAAGCATTAGACAAATCAAATGTATCCTGCGCGCGGAAATATTTTGGGATCACTTTTCATGGGAAGCCATCTGATTGACTAACCTGAAATAACTTTTATCCTAATTCTAACAATAAATAACAGTAATCCTAATCCCCGCCTAGCAAGGGGGTTTCTTCTCCCATCCAACTCCCATCCAAAGCCCCCTCACATGCACAGCCTAACTCTCAGTTTAGTAATTAAGCTGGTTTCGTTTAAGCCACTGATCTCTAAATCAAAGACTGGATCGAGCAACTATTGTTCAGAAAATGAAACCGGAAGTCCGCCATTACTAAGGGACCAACTGAGG
>JAYKKM010000302.1:765000-917541 GCA_035772405.1 Chrysogorgia sp. JL179-B06 | reverse complement strand
TACAAAAACTCATCTGAAACCTCCCCCAAAACGAGATTTATTCTGCCATTGTTTTGATCGCGTTTTCGCCATCATTGTCATCACGAAATGTGGACAACGTTTGAGTAGCCCATCACAGTGCAGCATTGACAATAAACAACTAGTATGATTTTACTAATTGTTAAATAAATATTTCGAGTAGTGGCGAGTGAGGCCGAGGATTTTGGAAGAGATTCTTGTTTTTACTAAAAAAATTTGAATACAAAAGTTTGGAATTTCTATGATGACATAATATTTATTTTTTCTATGATGAGGATATTTATTGTTGAGCTCGTACTGTAATGTTATATCGTATTTTTAGCAATGATTAAGCCGGATCACGCACGTCCATGTCAGAATCCGAAGTGTTTGAGCATTATTTGCAAGACCGCGCGTGAATTACCAATGACATCCTAATTGCATGGTTTTATTATTTTATAAGTGATCTTTCCACATTAGTGATATATTTCGCGTTAGTGACTTTTTTATCATTACTGACTATTGCCTTAGTGAATTTTATGAGTTAGTGACTTTTTTTTACATTATGTCCATTTGCAATTAGTGACTCAAACGGCTAAAGGCTGCAAGTAATTACTAACAAATTGCCACAGAATGGAAACAGAAACTAATTCAGATCCTGTTCGAACTAACGGCCTTTCCTTTCAACTGGGAGAACTGCATGCAGCGCACAGAAAACTCAGATTTGTTTTCAATAATTCTCAGCATGGTATGGCACAAGAGTTTGCATAAGGGGGTTACTTATTTACATGGATCGGGGGGAAAAAGGGTTAGTCTGTCGGGGGTAGGGTCCGTGGATATTTTATTTTTTTTTGAAGCAAAACAAAAGGTTGAAACATTTTAGTCACCTTCTAAAGCTTATAAAGCGCGGTTAATTGTCATCGGATTTATTGTTTTCTGTAACATAATAACTTAACTGCCCTGCAGCAACAGATGGAAAGGCAGCTCCCAGGAGGTAACATTTCTTCCATCTGCATTTCTTAATGCATGAATAGGGACACAAACATCAATATAAAACCCTATAATGAATTTAAGTTTCTTAAAAGGATAAATACTACATTCAGAAATTAATGCATTGAAAAACTAGCTTGCGATGTGTTAGAAGATACAATGTGCACCTAAAAAACCCAAGTATACTGAGCGGTTTTCGTAAGATTGTATATAATTGAGGTGTAGAACAGTTATTTAGAAGCATCAATGGCTAATAAAACACAGCTGGCTCGTAATTATAAAATACTACCTAAAAACGCAATTTATTCATGCTATTGATTAAAAAACCAAGTAAAATCATGACATTATCCTGTCTTTTATTTGTAGCAAAGACACGCATACTGTTATCGATATATTTCTCGCTGATTTATACGATTCAACGATAGTCACCGTCGACCTCAGTGACTAATTGTTTAAATATACAATGAGGACGAGTTTGTCTACTTGTTTTAGTAGAAATAAAAATTGTGGAATTTGTAATAACAAATCATATGCATTCTCCAAAAAATTATCCAAAAACTCATCTGAAAACCCTCCCCAAAACGAGAGTTTTCCTGCCATAGTTTTGAGCGCGTTTCGCCATCATGAATAGTAGATCAATCAGAATGCAGCATTTGTAATGACATGGGTTTTCAGTTTCTACTAACGACAATATCATTAGAGATAGCCGATTAATCGTAGCCAATCAGACTGCAGCATTGACATTAAACAACTAAAGTAAGAATTTTACTAATTGTTAAAGACTGAAATATTTCGAGTAGTGGCGAGTGAGGCCGAGGTTGTTTGGAAGAGTTCTTGTTTTTACTAAACTAATTCGAATACAAGGTTTGAATTTCTATGATGAAATAATATTTATATTTTTCTATGATCGAGAATATTTATTTTGAGCTCGCCTGTAATGTTATCATCGTATTTTTTAGCATGATTAAGCGGATTCACGTCCATGTCAGATTCCGAAGTGTTTGAGCATTATATGCAAGACAGCGCGTGAATTACTGCATGACATCCAAATTGCCTGGTTTATAATTATAAGTGACTTTTTCACATTAAGTGATATTTCGCGTTATGTGACTTTTTTTACATTAATGAACTTTTGCATTAGTGAATTTTATGAGTTAGTGACTTTTTTACATTTATGTCAATTTGCAATTAGTGACTAACAACTAAAAGCTGCAGTAATTTCTAACAAATTGCACAGATGGAAACAGAAACTATTTCAGATCCTGTTCGAACTAACGGCCTTTCCTTTCAACTGGGAGAACTGCAAGCGCACGAAAACTCAGATTTGTTTTCATTAAATGATGGTTCTTATATGTCAATAATAAATTGGAGAGTTTCTTATGAGGTAACTTCTTAATGAGGTAAGTTCTTATGAAGTAACTCAAACTTTTTGTTTTCATGTTTATAATCGCTCTGCCCTTCGGCCATTGAGCACTCTACCCGTATGATTTTGTGCTCGATACTAGTAATCAACACATTTATCTCTATATATAGAAGGAAAATTTCGAGTGTTGGAATACATACATTTTAAGACCAAAACCGGGACCAGTTGCGAAAAATATGCAACTTTCAAAGGCCTTCGCGGCTGGAATTGAACCCGCGAACCTCTGCGATGTGATCAAGCCGTTACTGAGAGCCTAGTTCGGGATAAGATTCTGGGTAAATTATAGGTAATATATGGCATTTCACACGATCAAACTACATGGTGAAATGATTTGTGGTTAAGGATAAATTTCGAGTGTTTGGATACAATAACATTTTAAGACCAAACCGGGACCAAGTTGCATCGCAGGGTCGCGGGTTCAATTCCAACCGGAAGGCCTTGAAGTTTTTCCCCCCGTTTGGTCTTAAAATGTATGTATACCAACACTCGAAATTTTCCTTCACCACAAATCCTTTCAACATGTACTTTGATCGTGTGAACTGCCAAAATTTACCTATAATTATACCCAGATATATATATATATATATATATATATATATATATATAAATATATCATATATATAAATAATATATAATATAATATATATATATATATATAAATATATATATATATAAATAATATTTATATATATATTATATCATATATATATATATATATATAAATATAGTGGATGTGAAATCGGTGGCTCAATGGTTTAGAGCGTATCACCAACAATCACAAGGTAACAAGTTTGATTCCTGTCGCGAGACTCACAAACATTTTCTGAAGATTGAGCTTGATTATCGTCTATGTATATCCTTTGTGTACTCCAAGCTCCCACATTCACTAATTGTAATCTTACCGAACCTTCCACCGTGGAGGATAAATGCCATGGATACCACGGGGTACAACTATACACAACATCGTATTCTATAACAATACACTATAGAATTATAACTTGAAACTACCAAAACCATTATTCATGCCTTTATGACCTCGAAACAGGATTACAGTAACTATTTGTTATAATGACAACCCAAGTGTGATATTAAAAAGACTTTAATATCTACATAACTGTGCTGCAAGACTTATCTGTCGACTGAGAAGTATGATCAGCGTAACTCCACTGCTTGATGAATATTCATTGGATGTTCCAGTGGAGCAACGATCAAACTTCGTAACTCAACATTCATTTTAAAATGTCAACTTTAGACATGGTTTTTCACGAAAGCATATTATTTTTTAGTTTCAACATTTTAATAATTTCCTCTTTATAGTCTAATAGTATTGTATTTTATATCGTAGAATATTAAATGCACTGGCTTGAGCTTTAAATTATTATATTTCCTATATATACGTTTCACTTCGCATCACCCCACCATCATACTGTAGCATTTTTACCTGTGAGTTTATGAAATGAAAAAATTCGATATATTTTTATTTTTCCTCGGAAAGAATATTTTGAATAATGAAGAAACTCTCGTTCAATTTTTTTTATATCGTTTGCCTTTGTCGTCTGATTTTGTCTGGTCTTTATTTTTTGTTTGGATAGGGATAGGTTTAAGGTTGGAATCACGATTTGGTTTAAAGTATTTATGAAGCGAAAAATTTATTTATAAAGTATTTATGAAGCGTTTTTAGGTATTTACAAACGAACGTTAAATTAGAGCTCTTTGCATATCTTCACGTCTTTCCATGAGATATTAAGACTTATGTGATATGCAAATGAATATACCAACGACGTCAAGAGGTTTTGCAAATTTTTAGAAAATTCAAGTAATTAGAAATATAGTAAATTAATTTGGCATCACTATTTTGATGTAATGATCTTGAAGTTTCACGAAGTGGTCATAATCTGCAAATTTTTCAAGTGATTTTGGTCGAATAATCTCAAAGATATACCTGATTTTCTAAAAACGTGTAAAAACCCACGGGACATCCGTGGGTTATTCATTTGCATATCACAAAAGTTTAAATATTCTCAAGAACGACGCGATATATGAAAGAGCTCTAAATTAAAAATTCTTCGTTTATTTTCGAAGTTTCATTTAAATAACTAAAACTTAATTTTTCGTTTCATAAACACTTTAAAGGAAATGGCAATTAAAAATTAAGTTTTATCTTATTAGAAAGAACTTTTAAAATGATATATCACGACCTTTTACAGATTTTACCATATCGTTCTTGGTTCTGTAAATATTTCACTTCATTTTAACAAAGAGCAATTGAACATTCCGGCCAACTTGGATATGCATAATCCAACCTTCCTTGGATATGCGTGACGTCACAACCATGGTAGAAATTGTTTTTTATATCATCAATTATCCGAGTCATTATCGATGCTAAATCGGTAGTTGTTTTGGGTGTTGTATACTTGTTAAGTGAACTAGCAATCTATTTGAACGCATTCCACTGATATTTGGGCAATTATTTACAACTTTAGAATGTTTACCATGGTTTTGGACGTCACTTAATTAGATCTAATTATAAAACAAGATGGCGGATTGCAGATATTTTTGTTCACAGATATTTCAAAAATTAAGGAAGTTACGGGGAAATTTTAAAAGGTCTTCATATATTATTTAAAATGTTCTTTCAAATGAGACAAAGACATTTTATTATTGCCATTTCCCTTTAAGATTAGAATCAAGGTTAGGATTTAGCTAGTTCTTGAAAATGGGAAGGTCCTTTTGAGTCATCCCTTCTAGTCTTGTCCATTGTCTTAATGAAAGCATTTATAATGTTAGCTTGATGACGTCACTAGTTGTTCAAGCCGGTATTCAGTGAATATGTTAAAACATCGATATTTCTCAAAGTATGACTATGTTAATAACAAAACTTGACAGAAATATTAGTATTTTATTACAAGTAATACCATGATCGCCTCCGATTCTTTTGTTCTCACTGGGTGATTTAATCCTTAAATGCCCTCTAACTCAAATTTTCGCGATGAATTTCAAACTATACAAATTATATATCATCGTAAACATGTTATGACAAACTAATACCATGACATGTCGGGAAATTAGTGATTAAATGTCCCTCAAGCCTCGGGAGGATTTAGCGACCCTAGCTCGGGCTTCCACAAATCCTCCCTCGGATTTTGGGAACGTTTAATCACTTATAATTTCCCTCATGTCATGGTATTACTTATAACTAGTAATTATTGTCATAATGAAGTGCTGCCTGAAAGGAAAAACTAGGCCAATTCTGGAAAATGAGATGTTTATGTTGAGTTACAATTTATTAGTTTTAATAGGCATGGAAACTGTTTGATTTTCACTGATATTCTGGCAAACGAACAACAGATGGTAAATGATTGAGGGATAAAAATCCCTCGGGTGGGATCTCATCGTTCTCAAAAGCATTGAGATACACAGTGTCTCCTTGAGTTAAAAGGCTGTCTATTGTTGCGTATTCCACTCGAACACTGGAATGGTCTGTGCTTTTAAAAGCGCTGATAAACACATAAAAGAGCATTGCTTTCCTTGAGACTGGCTACAAAAACTGTCATGGCCTTGATGAATACTTCCACAAGCGACTAGAGACATGATGGAAAATAAATGAGAAACTGATTGTCTTACCGTAAATTTTCTCCGGTATACGTACGGTCTCTCAGCTCGCGACAAGACCACGACCACGTGTAGTGAAAATGCCATCGTGTTTCGTGGTTCCCCCGTGACCCCCCGGAATTGCAAACAAAAATCCAAGTTTTTAAAAATCGGGATTAACGGCCGCCTCTACATAGTTCGCGTACGAGTCTGGGCATGACTTAAAGTTGCAAGATTAGTGTGCTGCCATGTGAGCCGCAATGATATTGGGCATTTTACTCGATTAATGTATGTTATAAGGATTTATGGTGAAGGAAAACTTCGAGTGTTAGAATGTATACATCAGTTTAAGGCCAAACTGGTCCCGGTTTGGTCTGAAAATGTATATATTCCAACACTCGAAATTTTCCTTCACCATAAATCCTTTGAACATTAGTATTTTATTGTTTGACTGGTTGGTCATTTTAATATAGAGCGGTTATCATGGAAACACAATGGGTTCCAGAACCCGTTTTTCTAATCTCAAACACACATTATTACACACATGTTACAGTCATTATGTTCTAAGGAGTTATGGGAAAGGAAAATTCCGAGTGTTACGATATTATATACATTTTAAGACCAAACCTGGACTAGTTGTGAAAATGCAACATCAATTGAACCCGCGAATGCAGAGCGCTGACCACTGAGAGGCCGCTGCTGAGAGCCTAGTTACGATATATTACTTGTGTTACAGACACTACAAAAATATTACTTGTGATCCAAATAATACTTGTGTTACATACATTTGCTAGGTTGCGAATATAACACATTACTAACACGACAATCAGTATATTTGTCCAGGTTATTCATCTAGCTCATTCAAAACTATAACAAGTATATAATTGCTGCCGTAGGCAGCACACTAATCTTGACTTGGGTTGCTGTGTCTCGTACCCAGACTTCTTCGCGGAACTATGTGTAGTCAACGAAATCTCGATTTGTGTAAATTGCCCTCTGTCGGTATGTTCAGTTTTATGACGTTTTGTGACGTAGAAGTTTTACACGTGATTCCTAACCTTTCGCCGTTCGGGACTTGTCAACGCTGTGAAGTTTGAACGAACGAACGAACAAACGATCTATTCTGTTTCTCTTGTCAAGGTAAGACGACTGAGATAGTTACGTGTACTTGTTACTGGTTAAACGCTCACCAAACTGAAATATGGCTCAGTGACTGCGAGGTATCCTGCGATTTCTTGCCATCATAGGATCACTTGTAACTTGTCATGGGCAAACTTGTCAATTTGTTTTGTTTGTGAATACAGTTTTCCTTGTATTTTAGGTGTATATTGGTGTGAGTTCATTGTTTCTCATTCATGCAGCTGTGACATATAAAGCGACAGAATATATTGAACTGCATTTTTATTACAAGAAACAAATTCTGATTAACTTAGTTTATCAACTGACAACTGTTATAATGTCAATTTTTTGCGTTCATATTGAACTGCATTTATGCAAGAAACAAATTCTGATTAACTTAGTTTATCAACAGTAATATACTGTCAACTTTATGTGTTCATATTGAGCTGCATTTGTATGCAAGTCTTGTACAGAGAACTACCTGTATGTTATACAATTATTTTATCTTTATGTTCAATTGCATTTTTATGCAACTGTCAATTTACATCTGTTTAATATTACACATGTTCATGAACTACTATATTGTGAATAGATGTTGAGAACGGTTACAACACAACGGGGGTCAACAAGGTTGGAGCAGATGTGAGACATCTGCAAATGTGCCAGGGGCAGATTGTGAGTACCAATGCTCCAGCAAGCTCATTGTGAGCTGGCCTGAGCTCCATACAGTATATATGTGCTGAAGAACTCACTGCTCTGGTATTACCTAAACCATAAACCGCATGCGTATGAGGCTGTACTACTCCCACTGCTGCAACTTTGACTTCAATAAGCCCACCACTGCCTTGGATTTTGAGGCAGCACTTCCCTTGCGATAGTAACTTCTAGTTTACTTCTTACAGAAGCTTGGGACCTAGCATGTAACCAAGGTTCAGATATTTAATATTTCACTGTTTAGGATTGTAAAACTAGTGACGTCATCAAGCTAAATTTCAAATGTTATCTCAATACAACGACAAACGATAAAAATAAAAATTGAATAAGATTCTTCATTATTCAAAACATACTTTTGACGGAAAAACCGTATGGAGTGTCGATGTTTTCCTTTTCATAAACACTTTACCCTGATTTGTCGAATATGTCATACCACCTTAAAGTTGGGGATTTTAAATATCCGTAATATTTGGGTTTTTCCTAGCAAAATCATAATATATCTTGTCAGCCGAAAATTTCATCTTCAAGGACTTTTTTGCTGTTAAAGTTATCGGATGTGATGTCACAAGAGGGCATTTATGTGGCAAGTAACAAACTAAAAACTGGTTTGGAATGCCTCTGGAGACATCACATTCGGGAACTTTAACAGCGACAAGATTTGACAAGATTTTGCTCAGGAAGACCCAAATATTACGGATATGTAAAATCCCCAAAC
The DNA here is from genome assembly GCA_035772405.1 of Chrysogorgia sp. JL179-B06. NCBI lineage: Eukaryota > Metazoa > Cnidaria > Anthozoa > Scleralcyonacea > Chrysogorgiidae > Chrysogorgia > Chrysogorgia sp. JL179-B06. The sequence continues at coordinate 908,992 of JAYKKM010000302.1, read as the reverse complement.
ATGAGATAGACACCTTAAAATTGCAAAGAATAATGTATCATGCTCCTATATTAAAGACTTATTAACCGAGTGTGAGGTCTGTACGAGAAAAGTATTTGCCTGTAGTTTTCGTACAGACAGAGCGACGAAGGAGCGAGATTTATGCGATAAAACCGAAAGCAAATACTATCCAGTACAGACCGAGCAAACAAGGTTAATAAAGTATTTATTATATGACTTTGGGTTGATTTTCTTCTACGCTGTTTTCGCCTTCAACTTCTTCAGAAGCAGTTTACCTTATACTTCTTTACTGGTATGTTTTCGCTTCATGATCAATTAGGCATTTATAATTTTCCGTGCTTTTAAATGATTCAAAACTTTAAAGAAAAGCAATAATGTTCCAGCACATTCTATTGCTCGGTACTTCAATGAAGATGCCTAGTTATCTTTTATTTTCATTCAAATCAACTCAGAAATCCTCCAAACTTACCGATCTGGAAAAAGCGTATTACCCTCATTCTAAACACTAAACACATTCTGGTAACCCATATTATGCACGGCCATAAGCTTTTAATACTAATCCATTCATGGGAAGGTAATACGTAGAATTTAAAGGCCGAGAAAGAGGACTAGACCGGGTTTTCAAGAACGTGGATTTGTTCCGAGTACTTGAAAACCCGGTCTAGTCCGATTTCGAGGCCTTTGAATGACTTCTCAAAATCAATTAGTGTAATCCCTAAGTGTAATCGTGCTCGATTAGTTCTTGACGTCATATTCGCAGCACCGGACTGGAAATATTATTTCTTGTCCTTGGACTGGAAAAAATATTTCTAGTCCTCTGCCCAGTACTTTACTGGCATTTCTAGTGTCATCACGTGGTTCAATTTAGAAGATCTGAATGAATAATTTGCTCATGAATTATTAATGAGTTTGAGAAACTTTTTTCCTGACCTCTCAGTAACCAATCAGCGTGCGTTATTTGGTGTACAGACGAGAAAACAAGATGAGCCATATAATAAACTTGAATAATCTAGATACTATAACAATTTCTACCAGCCTTTCCTTACTTAAATCTAAGCTGAGAAAGACACTTTTAGAAATCTATTCTGACTGAAATGTGTTATGTAATAGATCAAACACGAGTTTGAGTGTTTCATCATGGGTTCCAAACACGAGAAAACAAATGAAAACCGAGGGCGTAGCCCGAGGTTTTTATTGTTTTCGAGTGTTTGGAGTCCCCTGATGAAACACGACAAACGAGTGTTTGATCTAGCTTCTCAACCGAGCATTCCCAGAGCGATTTGCTCCCATAGCGATTTATTTTAATATGTAGATTAAGAAATGTGATCCAGTTCATTAGGAAGTTTCCTACAGGTTTTCATTGGGTATCAAAACTCATGCGTGTGATGTGGTATACGTTCATGGAATGGCGGCAATAATGCATGAATTATTAATGAGTTTGAGAATGTATTATCTTAGTTACGTTGTATGAACTATTTATGACTGATAATCAGTCTTTTATTAGTTATGTCGTTGTCTTCTAGTTTCAATATACTTTTATGTTATATAAAGGGACATGTGTATTATAAGCCTAATGGCGTTTGTTCCCAGCTTAATCGTCACTATGAAACTGACCACGGCATTCACTTCATGTCTCTACTTGTGACTAATAAAATCTTCAAAATACGGTAGCAGAGTCGGGAGGTAGTTTAAAGGAGTCCACTGACCCTGGAAATTGTAAATCGCATACAGTCCATCTGCTCATATTGTATGGATTACTACACACATACAGACATCCTGAATTCAAAAGAGTACATGTAACATGATGACTAAGGAAAAGTACTGAGCTGATTCTAAACACATTCTGGTAACCCATATTATGCACAGCCATTAGCTTTATCTTGATCCATTCTAGTTACCAGTCTATACCACCATGTTGAAAAGACACAATGGTTTATACATTCACCTGCAAATGTTTGAGGGCCGAATTTATTTCGAATAACAGTAAAATGTTACGATACGTCGACAGATTCAATAATTTTTTTTAGATTACAACTTTAATTCCAAATTTTCCATTATATGATGTTCCAGGCACATAGTGAGTAATTTCAGGTGTACCAGTTCTTGCAAATTATTACTAAAATCGTAATTACGTCAACTGTCATATTAAAAAAAAAATTAAGACATATTAAAAAAATAATTTAAACACGTGACAAACTATTCAGACACTACTATTAACATTCTGACATTGGCAAATAATAAAGACTCTACATGTATTTCGTTAAACGACCTATATTAACCAAAATCTTTTCAGGAAAAAGACAAGTTTAAATTCATTATCGCCTCTGTTTAGCTCTCGTTAATTTAATGACAGCGGTTGGTATTTGTTGTGGCGAAACGTAATTGACTGATACGCGAAAAGGGTCTAACTTTAAAGAAAACTGTTCACTGGTCATTCCTTGTATCTGTCGTTGTTTCGAATGCACTGCATATCAAAATGTATTGAACACGTTGATTCTTAGAATACATTAATGCACCAACTCTTCAAAAACGTGTACACAGATACTGCAGAAGTTGGTCAGGCGTTGTATATCCATATCAGTTCACGGTACGGTATATTGAGTTCCAACTAGCTTTATTTATACAGAAAACTAGTTTGTTGTTCTTGATTGTTTTTTCAAATTACTATCGCCGTTAAAGGTGAATCTCTGCTATAATCCAGGTTGTTTCAATTCAACGGTATTGCGTTTTGTGAAATAAATTCCATTAAAATTAAATAAGTTCCATTTTTCGTAGCCTTGGTTTGTCACGGTATATTGAGTTCCAACTGGCTTTATTTATTCAGGAAACTAGTTACTAGGTGTTCGTGATTGTTTTTTAAACTACTATTGCCGTTAAAGGTGAATCGCTGCTGCAATCCAGGTTGATTCAATTCATCGGTATTGATTTTGTTGAATAAATTCCATTAAATTAAAGAAGTTCCTCCATTTTTTCCGTATAGCCTTGGTTTGTACTCAGACGTCACCAATACAAAATTGTTTTCTTTCAATAGCATACTGCATGGCTTCAATATCTTTGAGTGTCTTCGTAGTGAGATTAAATCTCCATTACTTTCAGTTCCAAATGAATTGTTCTTTCTGAAGATTTGTTGATGTGTTTATCTTAATAAAGTCATCTTCAGAAAGTTTATGCAGGATTCAATATATCTTTTTATGGCATATCTTCGTGCATTAATAATGTGGTCTGCATTTTGGTGATACAATTTAATATCCATCTCTTTCCAATATTATGTCAAAGCTTTTCTCTTGTGCTTGTAATCCAGGGATATCAAACTGTAGACTTCTACCAGTGAGTTATCCAAGTTTTTTTTTTATTTTTGAAATACGTTAGATAGCCGCCAGTTAAATGTGAACAGCTTCTTGAAAAACCTTCACTTAGCAGTCAACGAAACAACAAAAGTTAAAAATATTAACCACACCGTCGCTGCGGGAAATCAAAATAACGAGATAAAACAAAGGCGATAAAAAACGTTTCTTCCAAGAAGCATTCGTGAACAATGACGTTAATGCTTCTTTCATATACTAGTGAGTAAATCCAATACACTTGAATCATTATTGACCCAATAAATCGCCATGCAGACAAACCTTTAAAGGACATTACATTTTATACTCGAAGTTTACGACCTACTTAATCGGAATATAGTAGTTTGGCGCTATGAAAACGGACGTAACACATTTTAAAAGTTGAAATAAACATCTAAAAACAGACTTGAGTCGCCATTTTGAATATGTAAATTTTGTAGAAATTATGACCGACACGTCAAGTGCTGGTAAGCGTTGTATATAATGTTACTGTTGTGCTACATATTGTGTAGCCAGGTATTCACCAATTGTTGTAATATATAGATTACAAAAATAACTCGGAGATCTGAGAATAACTGATCGTCACAGGTCATTTGCGAGAAGAACCGTAATTGTTTTGAAAATGCCGGCTCAAAAGGCTGCTTTTAGACGATTCATTTATATTTAAAACCATTTTACAACCTCAAACTACTACATTCCCGCTATTTAAGTCAAATCCTTTGATATAAAAGGTACTTCTTCTTTGTTACTAATGTCCTTGAAAGGAAACAAGATAATAAAAAGAGCCGTCTTCTCTCGGCCAAGATTATCCTGAATATTAAGTGTTTTTTTTTTCTTAATTCATATTTCAGATGGAAATCACTTAACTGGATAAATCCTCATCATAGCTAACCATTACGTCGAACCAAGGAATTCATAAGGACTAATTTAAGGTGGCTCACTAGGGTTTTATAACCGCGCGACAGCTGATTACTAATTTGGCGGAAATTTACTGATAATCGGGAAATTCTATAACGTCACACACGCGCAACAAATCCCGATAACAAACAAAAATATCTTGCGTTTCATTCGGTGAAGTTTTTTGAAAAGCTGCAACACTTCAAGATGAAGTTTATACCTTTTTAATAATGTTCTTTTAAATAATTATACTAGACAAATTTTGCTTAATGTTAAAAAACATTAAATTTGGCGATACTGACAAACCCATCTGGACAACCCTACATTTATTTTTTACCAAAATGTTTCTCGAAGCAATTCCCACAAGACTCAAGAAAGTTCACCGAAGAAAACGCGAAAAATGGCAGAGAAAAGATGAAAAAATATCAAAAAACTGTTTTAGACTCGTTATTGCGATAACAATGATCTTAAAAGGGTACTAATAAGAACACAAAAGTAATTGCGAGAATGTCACTAATCTTAATGGAGAATTTCATGAGTAATATGTCACAAGGGGAAAAAACTGGCTTCCTTAAACACTTTAGTCCAATATATAGTTATATACATTATGTTTAAAACCTAGGGAGCCACCTTAACTAACTTTACGAAAATAGCACGGTGTGGATACAGTTGTACACAAAAGTGTGCAGACTGTGTCCGCACACGCTTATTGCAGTGTTCACGTACAGCAAATAAACGGAAATCAATTTATCCAAGTGGGCAACACTCGGATTGAAAATTGCGTGCTGTGCCCCGCACTCATGCAGTTTAAACTTAGGGCACATTGCCATTTTACTATCTCACAAGCTTCCGCAACGCCGTTAACAATTTGTAACAATTTATTTCTTTAAATTGCAATAGTTTGCTGCAACTTTCTCACAACAGGACGAAACGCATTCCGAAACTACTTGTGAAATGTTTTTCCAACAGACCTATATTTCGACTTGCACTTTCAACATTGCGATATCCCTCTGCCGTGTTTCACACTGTTGCCATTTTCGTCTAGGTGCTGTAATGAAAAGATTTTCTATTCTAATTATATCACGATTGAACAATGTGATTTGATACTGTCGCTATTGTAATTACCATTGTTAGATCAACAAGATATTTCTCTATCAGGAGGTTTCCAAGGCACACGATGTTTACAATTTCACTTCATCTCGATTGTACTTCGTTAAGTCCTTAATTCATGATCAGTTCTATAGTACACTTTTATCTGCCACCAGCTTCCACATCTTCAGGAGGCTCTCTTGAATAACCACTTTGCACTGTTACATGCTAGACAATCTTTCTTTTAACATGAAATGGGTTGCAATTCAAAATCATCACCTTCATTCTAGCGCATGCATGAATATTGTATACAAATTATTATATTTATCAGTTTTCTTTTTTCAAACCTCCTGCACCTATCCCCCACTACGTAAAGTTGAATGGTTTTTAACGTCATTCTCCTCACAAACATATCATACGACTGTTCTTAATTCTTGATGGAAGATACTGTTCTTATTGCTTAACTTCGCTAGATTTTTAAGGAGATCCCTCGCGACTTCTGCCTTTTAAACACTTATAAGAAACCTGGTAACAACAAATATTATAGTTCGCTTGTTATAAGCGTGAAGCTTAAAATTTTATTCAAACACTATAATACAACTTCAAAATGCCTTGCATCTGAGAACCTTCAATGACGTAACTCATAGTCAGAAAAATCAGTAAGAAGAATCCTGCTAACAACTATTAATTTCCTCTACATCAGATATAAGAGATGACAGCGATTTTATAGCATGCTATATAGGTAAAACCGAGATATAGCATACATCCACAGAAGTAATGAATGCTCTTTCCTGGTGACAGATTTGAAAGAAACAGAAATAGAGCTATTTTTGGCAAGAGTAATATCAAAATAACGTATAACATGACCGTGCTCTTAAATAACAAAAGGTGGTGAGCATCCAAAGTAAATCAAAGAAATAGTGCGGGACAGAGAAAAAAAGAGTTTCGATTATAGGGAGAAAATAGAATGTGGATAAATAAAGAATTAAGAAGAATTAAGGTTAAATAATGTTCGAATAAAAATACATTCATGGCCAGAAACCGTGGACATAATTCTCCAATTGTGTGGTAACTTTCATATCATTTAAACATGGCTTCCAATGTAAAAAATGAATTGTACGCGATGCTCAGAAACCGTGGACATAATTCTCCAATTGTGTGGTAACTTTCATATCATTTAAACATGGCTTCCAATGTAAAAAATGAATTGTACGCGATGCTCGGGTGGATCTATCGAATGCATCTTGCAGAATTTGGTAACTGAAGAACAATGACTAATGCGAATTATTTTCATTCATATTCATGTAAATAGAACAAATAAGCAGCCTGCAAAATCAAAATTTGTACACCTAACAAAGAAAAGCATATACCAATGCAACTATCCAAAAAGATACAGATAGAATTAAAAAGCTATAGAAGTCTTTCCATATGGGAAATATGTGCACGGGCACGGGCGTATGGTATACGCATGGGAGAAGTAGGACGACTCCCTCCCTCCGTAGTCTAGGAGTGTACCCTGGGCAAGTACTAGTACTCCTTTAGCCTCCCATGCCAGGGTTACGGTGAAGCCTGGGTAAGCAGCGGGTGGATGGAATTGAAGGAGGATGGGCATCAATAAGAAGCCAACTGCTAGCATTCCACTGACGTCTGTGATAGACCTGCTTTGGTCAATCAGAGGGGTCAATCGCTTTTATGATACAAATGGAGAACCGGCGATCCCATTGAATATTTAGCCATTTGAAAAAATTATGGCAGGTACAACTTACAACACCGAGGTTCAAGTCCTCGGTAACATTTTTAGGCCATATTTTGGGACAATGCGAGAATATGACGTCACTTCACTAAATCCGGAAACGGAAGGTCCTGCGACTGATGTACGTCCCGAAAGAGGCTTCTCTCGACCATCACGTCCATTCCTACTGGGACAATTAAACGTCCGTTCGCTGTCTTCTCTTTGCTCAAAGGAAGAAACGGTGAAACTTATACAGAACTACAACTATAGTGCTCTCTGTATTCAAGAGCACCGCATAACACATCATACAGACATATCATTTACACCACTTTCTGATATAATATTAATTACAGCAATCTGCTACAAGGAACACCGTTGGAGCTGCCACGGGAGGTGTTGGCATCGCATTAAGACCAAGAGCTATTGCAAACTTTATTCCTGCCAAAAAACTGTCAGATAGGATCATCCAGGTCATTCTAAAGGGAAATCCAAAAACATACATTCTTTCGTGCTACTCTCCTACGAATGTTAGCGATGAACAAGCTGTTGAGCAATTTTACGATACTCTATCCGCTGCCGTTGATGCTATACCATCGCATGCGTTCGTTGTAATTGGTGGTGATTTCAATGCTCGTCCATCTGGCCTTTATACGTACCACATCAATACTAACAGAAATGGTCATTATCTATACGAGTTTGCAATTCAACACGGCTTATTGATTACAAACACCCGGTTCCAGAAACCCAAAAGTAGGCTATGGACGCACTACAGTCCAACGGGTTATAAGTCTCAACTTGATTATATCTTTATCAACAAGCGTTGGAGAAACAGTATTCATGATGTTAGAGCCTACTCCAGTTCCAACCCTATTGGAAGTGATCATCGTATTCTATGTGCAAGATTTAAGCTCACCTAAGAGTTGCTAATAGGAAACCTTTAAAACGATTAAATTGGAACGGTTTGTCTAGAAATCCAGAATTGCAAAATACGATAAACGATGAGATCTACAATGCCTGGAATTCATCTGAAAACAAGACTATTCAAATATAGTTCGCATATGCCATGAAGTGGGTACTCGTTCCTTACCTCCCAATAAGAGAGCAAATTATAGTGTACGAAACGATCCTTCTGTTATTGCTCAACGAAACAACGTACTTGCTGCCCAACAAAACAATGTTCCGACTCAACAGGCTATACTAAGAGTCACCTACGATCTTACTCAGGACGAACATTTCAACCGCATCCTTGCTTCTTTTGAGTTTCCACACAATGCTGACGGATGGAGGATAATTAAACACATAAAGGGATCAACTGCCCGTACGCAATTAATACAAGGAAAAGATCAGAAAGATGAATGGAAAAAGTATTTTGAAACGGTACTTGCAGACGTCAATTCCAACACAAATATTGACATCCCTATATTGAAAATATTTGGCACTCATCCTGAAATCGAAAATGATGTTTTTTACTGTCGCGGAACTTAACCATGCGTTGTCCACAAATGAAATCAGGAAAGAGTCCTGGTTTGGACGAAATTGGCATCGAGGTATGGAAACTTCCCAATTTGAAACCCATTCTAACTCCATTTCTGCAACGAAACCTATGTAGGAAACAAACCAGACGAGTGGGGAATCAGCAGCATCGTGCCCATCCCTAAAAAAGGAGATCTCTCTCTACCATCAAATTATCGTGGAATAAGCCTCTCTCACATGAGTGCTAAGGCCTACAACAGAATGCTGCTCAATAGGATAACCCCCGTCTTAGAACCAATCTTACGCATGAATAAAAATGGTTTTCGAAAAAACAGATCTGCAGCTGGGCATATCTTAGCATTACGTCGTATCGTAGAATGCAAAAATTACAAAAATGAACTGGTCCTCCTGTTTATTGATTTCAGAAAAGCCTTTGATTCTATCCAACGGTCTCATATGTTGCGGATTCTCAGCGCCTATGGTAATCCCGCACGAGGTGGTCAGAGCCATAGGTTATCTCTATAAAGATACCACTGCGGTTGTTCTAACACCAGATGGATTTACGCACAGCTTTGAAGTCGGTGCTGGGGTTCAACAAGGAGACACATTGGGACCGTACATCTTCGTCGTTGATTATTGATTATTTATTATGTACCACGTTGAATGATTGCGATGGGTTCACCTTATTACATCGTCGAAGTAGGAGGCATCCTGCAAAACAACTTCATGACACTGATTTTGCTGATGATATATGTCTTTTCGCAAACAATGTTGCTGCTGCCAACCATGTATTACATCGACTGGAGGAAAGAGCACTGTGGGCATTGTCATAAACGCTGGGAAGACCAAATATACAGGGGGTGACCAAAAAAACGTGGCGCCCCATAAAAAGTAATAAACTCCGTTACTTTTTGAATAAAGTGTTTAGAAATGTTTTGTTTTTTGTATTATTTGGGTAGTTTTGTGGACTTGTGAGTTCAAAATGTTATTCTAAGCAATAGACTGGTAGATAAATTTTTTTGACAAAAAATCAATATGGCAGTTTTAAAATCAAATTTTCACCAAAGAGTTTGAGTACTTTTTACAACAAATGGTTTATTAGGCGGAAAATGTTGAGTAAAGTAAAATGGCTGAAATAATCATAAATTCCATATCATGTAAGAAAATTCATCATATATACGTAGAGTTTGAATACTGAATAATGTAGTCTTCTTTCAGTGCATATTGGCTACAGAAATAGATAGTGCAACCCCAAAAGCCAAATATACCAGAGCCGACACCAGCAGATATATATTAATACAATACCATAAAATTGTTTACAATACCATAAAAATTGTTTTCTTGTGTAAACAATTCCTCATTTCACTTAAGTAGTTAAATCTATAGAAGAATCTCATAGTCGGGTATAACTTTGGTTTTAAACAATTTTTGTTCAAATCTCTAGAAAGGTTAAATCACATAAGACAAGCTACAAAGATTGCATATTAGTCTTTCTAGATTTATTTCATATTTTTACATTTTATTTCTTGTCAATTTGTGCAGAGTTTAAACACTTGCAATGATAATAATTTAATAATTTAGTGTGTTTTGGTTAAAAAATGGCCATCTTGAATTCAGAGCAAAAACCCTCCAAATACATTTTATCTACCAGTTTATTGCATAGAACTAACAAATTATCGAACTAACAAGTCCACAAAACTGCCCAAATAATAAAAAAAACACACATTTCTAACACTTTCCTAAACACAAATGACAAAAAGTAACGAGTTTATTACTTTTTATGGGGGGGGGGCCACTTTTTTTTGGTCACCCCCTGTATGCACATAAATGCTAGTGACATGAACCCGCCTATAACTTTGGTGAACGGCACTTCTATCGAGCGAGTGGACGACTTTAAATACCTTGGCTCTTACATTGATACACAACATGACATTCAACACAGGATTGGTGTCGCATGGGCAGCTGCCTAATTCACTCTCTAAAGTCTGGAAAGCGCCACTACGCAGACAGACAAAAATACGAGTGCTTAGGGCTACAGTTGAAAGTGTGTTCCTGTATGGATGTGAGTCCTGGGCTCTTACCGCCACACTGAAACAAAAAGTTCATGGCACATACACAAGATTGCTGAGGAAGGCGCTGGATGTACCGTGGCAAACAGCACATGACAAATGTCGAACTATATGGAGATATACCACCAGTAAATGAAACTATTAGAGCGAGAAGAATGAAGTTGGCAGGACACGTGCTGCGGTTGCTAGATGAGGTTGCTAGCACCGTTTTACTATGGACTCCGGAAGGAGGAAGGAGAAGAGGACGTCTCATATTTACAGTGAAGGATTTATTGCTCGCTGATACAGGTCTTTCCTCTGCAGCCGAGCTTGCTTCTGTAGCGCGAGATAGGATTATCTGGCAAGCACTTATTTAACTTGATTTTTGTTGTGTTATATTACTACCTGTCCTATTTCATTTTTTAATAAAATGACTGATGATGATGATGATATGAAATAATATGAAGCTATACAGATTTTGGAGAACTGTATGTATGTGTTCTCAGTAGTAAATGAAACTGCTCAGACTGAATCTCGGTTTGTTTCCACGACAATGAAACGACTTTGGCAACTGAACTCACATGGATATCTTTAGATTCTGATTGGGTTTATTCTCAATCGTAATCCTTAAAATTATTCAGCTTGTGCCAAGACGCTTGACATTCTTATCATGATTTCTCTACAAATTTTTGCTGATTATCACCGCATTTTTCTTTCGTTAATCCCAAACTAAAATCATTAACAGAATATATTCAAAAAACAAATCCAACTACAAAGGTTAATTGACAATTTTTTAATATATACAAGTTATGATGGAGTTTAAATGAAAATAAAAAAGTGCACCTGACCCCAAAAATGATAATACTATGTTTGAAAGAGCACTTAAATTGATGAAGAATGGCTTTAACAATTGTTCGATATCTATTTTCGTTCTCGATCTATTCAGTTATATGTGATATGTTAATGAGGCACGTCATGACGTTCACAGCAGGCAAACAACATTGTGGCAATTCTAAAATTCGTGTATATCTTCAAAGTTATCCAATAAAATTACTTGAAACGTTGCACGTGGATGTATACTACCAAAACTAAAGAACATGGTTCAAATTATGTTATCACCATAGTAACAGTTTAGCTTTCAGACCTCTTAGTTTCTAAAACAAGATAACTTGTTTTTCTCTCATGTGCAGAACATGTTGAAATTGGCAGTTCTCAATATATTTTTCAATAGCTTTTCCAATGCAATACCGAAGTTTGAAATCGAAAACGGTGCTTGCAATTGGAAGTTAATCTGTTACTATGGTTACAACACAACATGAACCATGTTCTTTAGTTTGGTAGTATGCATTCATGTGCAAAACATCAAGTAATTTCATTGGATAACTTTGAAGATATGCACGAATTTTAGAATTGCCACAATGTTGTTTGCCTGCTTTGACGTCATCATGTGCCTCATTAACATATCACATATAACTGAATAGCTCGAAAACGAAAATAGATATCGAAGAATTGTTAAAACCATTCTTTATTATTTTAAGTGCTCTTTCAAATATAGCATTATCATTTTTGGGGTCATGTGTACTTTAAGAAAAACGCGGTCTAGAAAAAGGATTCTGCATCTATACAGCTACGCCGTTATAATAAAAAAAAATGATGTTGCCAGGAAGTCCATATAGCCACTATACTATACGATTTATGTTATTTTAATTCACAAAAACTAACACTCTACTTTTATCTTCTTCCTATATAAATTCGGTTTCGCAAATCTTGGGGTTAATATCACGTGCTCGATGAAAATTCTTCAAAGCTAAATCTCGCTTTCCCATGTTTCGTAAAGCAATCGCAACATTACGATAACAATCTGCTGTCATAGAATGCAGCTCACCGTGCACATTCAATGAGATTTCGAGAGCTTGAGTATTTGCCTGATGAGCTGCAGTATAATCACCCATGATGTTTTGCGTGATTCCTATCTGCAAGTAACTGTCAGCTGTTGTTTCGTGATATTTACCTGATAGTTTTAATCTGATATCAAGAGCACGTTGATGTGACTCGAGAGCTGAGGTGTATTCTCCCATGCTGTATTGTGTGATCCCTATCTGGAAATAAATGTCAGCCGTAGTTTCATGTTGCTCACCCATGTAGTTTCAATCTTATGTCCAGTGCACGCTGGTGTGAATCGAGAGCGGATGTATAGTCTTCCATCTTTGGTTTTTGTCATCCCAATTCCACGATGAAGATCAGCTACCTTGGCATCTTGTTTAATAGGAAGTTTCAATGTGATGTCCAGTGCACGGTACAGTAACAAAAGAGCTTGAAGTGTAGTTCTCCACGTTGTATTGCACTACACCCATTAAATGATAATTGTCAACCGTGCTGGAATGTGTTTCACCATGTAGTTTCGTCCTGATATCAAGTGCACGCTGAAGTAACTTGAGAGAGGAGGTGTGGTCTCCCATCATGTTTTGCACGTACGCTATTTCTGAGCAGCTCTCAGAAATAGCGTCATCCTGTTCACCCTGTAGTGTCAATCTTATGTCCAGTGCACGCTGGTGTGAGTCGAGAGCGGATGTATAGTCTTTGCTCTTTGTTTTTGTCTTCCCAATTCCATAATGAATATCAGCTACCTTGGCATCTTGTTTAATAGGAAGATTCGATATGATGTCCAGTGCACGGCACAGTGACAAAAGGGCTGAAGTGTAGTTCTCCATGTTGTATTTCAATACACACCATTGAATAATAAATGTCAACCGTGCTGGAATGTGATTCACCATGTAGTTTCGTTCTGATATCAAGTGCACGCTGAAGTGACTTTAGAGAGGAGGTTTTGGTCTCCATCATGTTTTGCACGGACGCTATTTCTGAGTAGGTGTCAGATAATGGCAACATCCTGTTTCACCTTGTAGATTTAATCTTATTTCAAGAGCACGTTGATGTGAATTAAGAGCTGAGTTGTAATCTCCCAATTTAGCTTCCGTGGTTCCTATTTGAGAGTAACTGTGAGCCGTGGTTTCATGTTGCTCGCCATGCAGTTTCAATATAATATTAAGAGAACACCGGTGTGAATTAAGAGCTTGAGTGTGGTCTCCCATGTTGTTTTGTACAATCCCTATGTTTTTGTAAATGTCAGCGGTGGTTTCATGATTTTCACCATGAAGACTTAATGTAATATCAAGTGCATCTTGAAGTGACTTAAAAGCTGAGGTGTAGTCATCCAACCTTAGTTGCGTGACCCCGATTTCCCTGTAAATATTAGCGGTGTTTTCATGTTGTTTACCATGTATTTTCAGATTAATGTCAAGTGTACGTTCAAATGACACCAAGAGCTAACGCGTGATCTCCCATTTTGTATTGTGTGAACCCTATTTGTTTGTAAATGTGAGCCGTGGTCGTATGCTGTTCACCGTGAAGGTTCAATGTGATATCGAGTGCACGTTGAAGCGACGTTAAAGCTAAGGAGTGGTCTCCCATGTTTCTTTGCGTGATCCCTATGATATGGTAACTGTCGGCTGTGGTTTGATGTTGATCACCGTGGAGTTTTAATCTTATATCGAGTGCACGTTCAAGCGATTTTAAAGCTAAGGATTGGTCTCCCATGCTGTTTTGCGTGATTCCTATGTTATGGTAACTGTGAGCCGTGGTTTCATGTTGATCACCATACATATTTAATCTAATCTGGAGTGCACTTTGGTGTGACTGGAGAGATGAGGGGTAGTCTCCATGTTGTTTTGCACTTTTCCAATTTCACAGTAACTGTCCGCCGTGGCGGCATGTTGTTCACCATATACGGTTTTTCTAATGTAACGCGCACGGTTTAAGTGAATGAAGAGCTGAGATAAAATCTCCCATGTTGTTTTGCGTAATCGCTACGTTAAAGTAACTTTCAGCCGTGGTCTCATGTTGATCACCATACATATTTAATCTAATCTGGAGTGCACTTTGGTGTGACTGGAGAGATGAGGGGTAATCTTCCATGTTGTTTTTGCACTTCTCCAATTTCACAGTAACTGTCCGCCATGGCGGCACGTTGTTCACAACATACGGTTTTCCTTATGTTATGCGCACGGGTATGTGACTGAAGAGCTGAGATAAAATTTCCCATGTTGTTTTGCACAATTCCAATTTGACAGTAACTTTCCGCCGTGGCGGCATGTTCATCACCATATAGTTTTAATCTTATGCCTAGTGCAAGGTTATGTGATTGCATCGCTGAGATAAAATCTCCCATGTTGTTTTGCGTAATCGCTACGTTAAAGTAACTTTCAGCCGTTGTCTCATGTTGATCACCGTGGAGTTTCAATCTTATCTTAAGCGCACGCCCATGTGACTCTAGGGAAGAGGTGTGGTCTTTCAAGTTGTTCTGTGCTATTCCAATTTGAAAGTAAACGTTAGCGGTTGCTAAATCATGCTCACCATTTAATTCTAATCTTACATCAAGTGCCCGCTTTAATGACTCCAAAGCTAAATCCTGCTCATCTTTCGTATTATGGCGCCAAGCTTTGCGAAAGTAACATTCTGCTAATCTTTCCTCCAGCAACTTCTGCCGCTCCATTTTTTCTAGTGCAACATCACCTTTGCTACTCTGTTTAGAAGATCGCTTCTCTTTTTCGAGATCGATCTTAATAGCCTGAATGGTTTCTTCCATTTGTGTTGCCTGGTCAGTACCAAGAAAAACTAAAGCTAAGTCGCCAATCTGCAGTAAGCCTAGTGCATTACCAGGAATTTGTGATTCCTTCAGTAACTGACTTTGCATCTCACGCACGTTATTGTATATTTTATCTTTTACTTCGTCAGATAATAATTCTCTTGCCCATATGCTGAGAACACACGCAACACCTAAGATTAAAGGATGGTTTTGGAAAGTTATACATTCCAATGCGCTTTCTTCATTTTGTTCTGTATCAATTTTACATTCACCAATGAGAAAAAGCCTTGAGTCTCCAATCTCTTTGCATTGTTTAAGCGCCACTCGAAAAAAATGTTTTGACTTTTCAAACTTCTTTGAAAATTTGTAATAAACAGCTAGAAGTTGCAAAGTTAGGCATTTTAGAATCTGTTGATCACAACTATTTGTTAAATCACAAATACCTTTTTCCATGAACTGAACACCGGATTTTGTCACCCCGTTTGAAACTGCACAAATACCTTCGTAGCATAAACACTTTGCTTCAATACCATCGGGCATTGAGGTGATTATATTTCTAATTTGTACGCTCTCTGGTAGGGATGGATGATCACTGATTTCAAGTGTTGCCATAAAATATTTGCTTACAACAAGCTTAGAATAGGCTAAATTCTTCTTTTCCTCCTTTGCTTTCTTCATTGCTAAATTATAGAGAGTGTCAACATTGTCAAGGTTATTAACATAAAGTGTGACAAGGAAAATCTCAGCCTTTGTTAAAACCTCGAAAACGCTTTCGTATCCTTCATGTGAGAGACTTTGAAGTAAACTATCATATATATTTTGTCTCTCTTGGAAAAACTCCACGCAAGCCATCAATGAGTTCCCAGTTAAGAAATGCTCATTTAGTTTTTCAAAAACACCCAAGTAGTAAGCGAGGAATCGAGTTCTTGAGGAAAGTAAAGCTTCTTTTAGCTTGTTTTCTCCCATTTCAACAGCAAATGATTGGAGGAGAGGATGAACAGAGTACATTTTACTTTCAGGGTCTTGATCTATTAAAGATTTTCTAGCGAGAATGCTCAACGTACGTCTAGCTGTATATTTATCTCCACCAATAACAGCGACAGCAGCATCGGAATTGATATCAGTTCCGAGAAAAACTGACAAGGAAACAAATGCCTGCTGTTCATCTTTAGAGAGCCGGTCAAAAGAAGAATCGATCAACTTCTTAAGTCTTAAATCGTTTGGGTAATCGGGGTTGTCTGATATTTCTAGGAGATTTTCTGAAGATTTAAGATCATCAAGAAATTGTTTTGGCGTGTCTGTGTTTTCGGAAATCAAAGAACACACAAGTTTTATGGCAAGCGGGACATTACCAGAAATCTTTGCTACATCTCTAAGAACATCTTCACTGGCAGATGGAAGAAATTCAAGAATTAGTTCGTAAGAGGAAAGCTGATCCAACGGACACATTCTTACCGCCTCGTATCCTTCTACGTTAAGACGCATAAACTCAAGCGACTCTCGTGTGGTAGTTAGCAAACTTACATTCGGGCAGTTGTCTAGAATTTCTTTAACCAAGTTTACTATTTCGTCTTTGACGGAAGTGGTGGAACTGTCGTCGCTTTTGCATGCAAGAAGATCATCAAGATTATCAAGAACAAGAAAAACAGGGCAAGGAATCTCTTTAAAAATGTTACACAATTTTATCCGAGGGTGTTTCACTGGGATTTAATTTTGAAAAACTGTTAAAAATAGACAAAAGTTTTGAAAGAAATTCATCTCTTGAGGTTTTTCCTCGAAATGTGCAATAGTAAACGCGATGCGCTAGGAATTGAAGGTGATGTGCAACCGCAATGGCCGTGGCTGTTTTCCCAAATCCTGGTGATCCCCAGATATTGACAAGTCGAGTGGACGTAGCTTCCAATAACGATTTTAGCTCCTCACATTCAGTTTTACGACCAGTAAAGTGATGGTACCAAAGGAGGAAGATGTGACTTAGGCAACAAGTCTAAAATTCCAGGTTTGAGATACAATGTATTTAGTTGTAGTAGAAAAAATCATTACATTACGCTTATGTTTAACCATAATTGAATAGCTGACGGCTTGTAATATTGTATATAGTGACTTAGATTCGTATTTTGTATTTTAGTATTGTGGCATTGATATATTTATATAGTTAGGTTTATGCTGTACTTATTTTAACTATAATAGCACGGCCCTTTGAAAAACATGACGTTTTACTGAATAGGCTACCGTGTATAAAGAAATGTAATTAAATATTAAAGATTAAAGGTTATCCTAAAAGTGCGCCGATGACCTGCACTTTTTCCACTTTCACTGATGACCGTATTGTGTGCTATTTTGTTTTTCATTACTACTTATGTATACGACAGGAGCGAATTGGTATAATTGTTTTATAATATATAGACACTCATTAAAGGTGTGAAGTTATATATTATTTCAAAGTTGTCATAAATTATGAATAATTAACGGTTGCGAAAAATGCAACTTTGAGGTCTTCCGGCTGGAATTGAAACCGCTACCCTGCGATGCTAGTGCAGTGCTCTGACCACTGAGCTGACGGAAGCCGGATTCTGGGTATATTATAGGTAATATTTGGCATTTCACTCGATCAAACTACATGTTGAAAGGATTTATGGTGAAGGAAAATTTCGAGTGTTGGAATACATACATTTTAAGACCAAACCGGGACCAGTTGCGAAAAATGCAACTTTGAGGCCTTCCGGCTGGAATTGAATCCGCGACCCTGCGATGCTAGTGCAGTGCTCTGACTACTGAGCTACGGAAGATGCTAGTGCACCACTGAGCAACATGTAGTTTGATCGAGTGAAATGCCAAATATTACCTATAATATACCCAGAATCTTATCCCGGCATTACCACCACCATATATACAGAACTCGTGACTAGGCTCTCGGCAACGGCTTCCGTAGCTCAGTCGTGTTCAATTCCATCCGGAAGGCCTTGAAGTTGCATTTTTCGCAAACTGGTCCCGGTTTGGTCTTAAAATGTATGTATTCTAACACTCGAAATTTTCCTTTTACTTTCTCCGTTGGAAAATCATCCTCGGTCATACACCAATATTGTCAACGGAAGTTGTGCTTACATTAACCGCTGCTAAGGCGTCTTTTGCCAAGTGCCAAATTGATAAAAATCGACTTTAGCAATTACTGGTTTCGCAGAGAATCAACGTACAAATTTCTCAAGCGGATTCGAAGTTGGTCATTTTGGAAAGGGGTGCAGTTAATACGTGGAGTTAATAGGTGCGACAATCTTCGCAATCAACGATTTTTCTCAATATGTTTGCATAATTTTCTTGAAACGAATGTTGAATGAATTGGTGAGGCTTGGTATATCATATATAGAGATATACTGGTAAATGTTTTAAGCTAGCTATGAGAAGGCGTTGAATTGTATACGAAGTATAACATTTCCCGTTTACCCAAAAACAACCTTAAATAAATTATTTTATAACATTCTTACCTGGTGGTTTGCCTTTTTCATTCGCCTGGCTTGTCTTAATAATCTCAAGTATTTCACGCGTTCGCTCGTCCATCGCACACATCATATCCTTCATATCACCCTCAAGATACAGGTTACTTGCTTGTAACTCTTTTTTCCAGGATTCGTTTAATTTATTTACTTTCTCCGTTGGAAAATCATCCTCGGTCATGCCACCAATAGCGTCAACAGACGTTGTAATCACATTGGCTGCTGTTAATGCGTCTTTCACTAACTGCACATAGTGATCAAAATCAGCTTTAGCAAGTTCCGACTTTGCTGAGTGACAAAAAGTATTTCTCAGCAATCGAAGTTGATCAATTGCCAGTGCAAATGTTTCATCTTGATTCCCAGTAGCATGTTCACTGATGGGTGGAAAGACCCAGGGACTGGTTTCTTTTTCTTTAAATACAAATCATTTAGATTCTTTGTAGCTGCACCGCCGCTTGCTGAACCAAATGTTTTTGCAAAAATTGTGGCTTTAAAGAGTGCTGTGCAGTCCCATTCCTCAATTGATTGGTTGATTGGTATGTCGGTTTTACCACCTTCACTTTTGAGAAGCATTTTGCGAACAGCTGTCGAGTCATCCCAAATTTGGTAACCTGGCAGCACAGCAATTTTGTTGTCCCACATTGTAACAAAAATCTGACGTAGATCTTTAGGGAATTCGTTGAGGACGACAGATGAAAACTTAAAAAAGTTTAATTCTTCTTTAGAAAACGGCTTTACTGCCATTATTCAAAAGTTTCGTTAATCTGCTTGATCGACGGTCAAACTTTATTAAAGTCCTGGAACAATATGAGAGCATTCTGATAAGAACCAAGAGTGAGTACATTCTCCAACACACACAATGACGAGATACTGACGTTTCCAGCGGAGCCCTTCATCAGAGTAAGACGAGATGAAATAAAATAAATAGGGCTTATATATATGCCAAAAGGGTGTCACAGGTAGTCATTTCTCCCACCCCCTCAGTCTGCTTATTGATCGACTGTAAAAATAGTAAATGACTTAACTTTTCCCATATCATTAATTATTAGTTAGTTTATTTCCCGTGCATTTGATTGGCTACTTTCTACCTGTGACACCCTTTTGGCATATATATAAGCCCTATTTATTTTATTTCATCTCGTCTTACTCTGATGAAGGGCTCCGCTCGAAACGTCAGTATCTCGTCACTAAATTCTTGGCAGTTTTACCACCTTTTCACTTTGCTATATATATATATATATATATATATATATATATATATATATATATATATATATATATATATATATATATATATATATATATATATATATATATATACATAGGTAATATCTGGCATTTCACTGGATCAAACTACATGTTGAAAGGATTTATGGTGAAGGAAAATTTCGAGTGTTGGAATACATACATTTTAAGACCAAACCGGGACCAGTTGCGAAAAATGCAACTTCAAGTCCTTCCGGCTGGAATTGAACCCGTGACCCTGCGATGCTAGTGCAGTGCTCTAACCACTGAGCTACGGAAGCCGTTGCCGAGAGCCTAGTCACGAGTTCTGTATATATGGTGGTGGTAATGCCGGGATAAGATTCTGGGTATATTATAGGTAATATTTGGCATTTCACTCGATCAAACTACATGTTGAAAGGATTTATGGTGAAGGAAAATTTCGATTGTTGGAATACATACAATTTAAGACCAAACCGGGACCAATGTATGTATTCCAACACTCGAAATTTTATATATATATATATATATATATATAATATATATATATATATATATATATATATATATATATATATATATATATATATATATATATATACATGAAAGTATACAATGTGCCCTACCGGCTATCACCATAATGGCTTTATGGTAACTGTGGACTTGGGACCCACTATGTACGGCTACACATTGTAGGATTGCATTGTGGAGTCACCAAAGTGCTCAAACTGCGAGCAGTGAGCAATGCATAATGCAAACAGTAAACGTCTCATTGAGAGAGACTCTCCGCCCAATCCATGAGAGTGCTCAAACCACATGAGCGGTGAGCGTAATATATACATATATATATATATATATATATATATATATATATATATATATATATATATATATATATATATATAATATATATATATATATATATATATATATATATAATATATATATATATATATATATATATATATATATATATATATATAATATATATATATATATAGCCTATATATATATAGCAAAGTGAAAAGGTGGTAAACTGCCAAGAATTTAGTGACGAGATACTGACGTTTCGAGCGGAGACCTTCATCAGAGTAAGACGAGATGAAATAAAATAAATAGGGCTTGTATAATGCCAACTACATCCCTTACTCTCAATTCTTGCGTCTTCGCCGCTTATGTAGCGACGACCAAGATTTTCAAGCCAAATCAATGGAAATGAGATATTTTTTTGTCCAACGTGGTTACCTTTTAGACCTCGCCGTTCAGAAAGCTTTTCTCGTCCCCCGTTTAGACGCCCTTGAACCATCTTTGGAACGAGTTTCAAACAATAAAATTCCTTTAGTTCTAACATTTCATCCTTTCAATTTTAAAGTTAAAAATATTATTAATCGGAATTTTCACATTTTACAAAATGATCCTGAGACGTCAGCCATTTTCACCGACAACCCTTTGGTATCTTTTCGCCGTAATAAAAACATTCGTGACTCCTTAGTACATAGTGCCCTTAAACAAAATACCTCGGCACCAGCGGGAACATTTTCTTGCGGCCGTTCCCGCTGTAACACATGCGCTTTTCTCAATCCCACTACAGTTATTACTGCCCCCAAATTCGACCACACAATTCGTCATGCTTTTTCATGCACGTCCACCAACATAATTTATTGCATTTCTTGCGATAAATGCCCTAAAATCTACATCGGTGAAACTGGGCGACGTCTTTCAGACAGGTTTGCTGAACATCTTCGTTCCGTGAGATCAATGATGGTGACAAACCTGTAGCCCGCCATTTCAACAGCTCCAACCATTTGGTTTCAGACATGAAAGTCTGTGCCATCCTTCCCATTTCCGGTGGCAAGGATAACTGCAAGCGGCAAGAGAAGCGTCTCATTTTTAAACTTGGCACCACACATCCTCTTGGTCTTAACTAACGTTTTTCTTTTATTTAACTTCCTAAAAGTTTATTATTATTTTAGTTTGCTTGGAACTTTTTATTATTAGCTTATGCACTTTCATTGCTTTTCAAGTCTTTGTTTCTATTATTATCGCCTAATCCCCTTGAATATTGGACCTGTCATTTTTCCCACCCCCTCAGTCTGCTTATTGATCGACTTTAAAAATAGCAAATGAATTAACTTTTCCCATCTCATTAATTATTAGTTAGTTTATTTCCCGTGCATTTGGATTGGCTACTTTCTACCTGTGACACCCTTTTGGCATTATATAAGCCCTATTTATTTTATTTCATCTCGTCTTACTCTGATGAAGGGCTCCGCTCGAAACATCAGTATCTCGTCACTAAATTCTTGGCAGTTTACCACCTTTTCACTTTGCTATATATTCAAAACACTGTCTACGCAGCACTCTACTTTATATATATATATATATATATATATATATAACCGGGAATCGAACCCTGGTCTCCGAATCAACGTTTCGGCGCTCTGACTTCTGCCTTTGTCCACATTATGGTTTAGATGCGATATCTGCCTGTTGGTGGTAAAAGCGGCGAATTTAATAGGTATATGGAAAAATCACTGACTGTTCTGACCGTTCCTCATTAGCTCAAAGGTCAGAGCGCCGAAACGTTGATTCGGAGACCAGGGTTCGATTCCCGGTTGGGGCAGTCACTTTTTCCATATATGTATTTGACAATATTAAATCCTCTCATATATCAATTAACTATTATTAAAGCCATCTGTATACAAGAACACTCGGTCAATAAGCAGACTGAGGGGGTGGGAGAAATGACAGGTCCAATATTCAAGGGGATTAGGCGATAATAATAGAAACAAAGACTTGAAAAGGAATGAAAGTGCATAAGCTAATAATAAAAAGTTCCAAGCAAACTAAAATAACAAAAAACTTTTAGGAAATTAAATAAAAGAAAAACGTTCGTTAAGACCAAGAGGATGTGTGGTGCCAAGTTTAACTAGGTCCCAAGGACAGTGCAAAGTTTTATAGAATTATGTATCATATGAAATAAAACAATAGTATAACACACAAGTTTAATGCCGTTCAGAATTTTAAATCGCTTGCTTATAAAGCTGCAGTATTATTAATAGTTAATATAGTGTTACAGGTAGTTAGAAAAACAATTATTGATCTTTATTTTAATCACAAGGTTGATAAAGCTGATAAGTTGGACAGAACATTATGGCAACTAATGTCTATGGATAACATTTCACTGGCTAATGCCCTATGATTATTGGCCACAAAACGATGAAAATAAATGAAATAAATGATGATGAACAGTAAACATTATAAAAGTAAATTTTAGTATCCAGACGAGAAAGAAACAACAGAAAATAATGCTAGTTTGGTGTTTTGACGAAGTTAAAGGAAGCAATTAAGGGTGACTACTTCATGTATGCCGATTTTTGTGTCCCGACACAAAATTTTGGTGAGGATTATAGCTGTGTTGGGGACAGGTTTACATGAAGTAACCAGCTTTAGGCATACATGAAGAACCTGCCCGATTAAGTCCAAAGACCAAGAAATACAAAATTGTTTTAGTAATAAAAAGTGCCATTTAATGTACTACATAATAACCTTGACTGTTCGGTCTTTACAGTAATATACCAAACCTTGGCCGCTATTGCTCGGTTGCTACAGCAAGATCTCGGTTAGACCACATGAAGGCAAATCAAACTATAACTATTAGTGTTATTATATCATATTATTATATTATATTATATATTATAATATAATATCATTATATTATTATTTTATTATTATTATATTATTATATTATATATATTGCCAGTGCTAAAACTCCTTAAACTCATACCCAGACTCCGTCCTCTGTTTGGATTTACTACCATTGTATAACTCTATGACAACCTAATAACCTATGACAAAATCTGTTTTAAATATACTGTAAACTATTAAAATAAAATAAAAAATAACTTACATGAAGAGTAGTTGCTGTCTTTGTTGCTTTTTGGTGCAAAATTTAAAACTCGGTAAAATATCGATGTGACATTCTATCTGTGCATTCATGACCATTGGCAGTTTAAAATTAGTTTTGAACCAATGAACGAGCAGTTCCAGGCCGACCGCGCGCCAAATGCACATATATATATATATATATATATACGTGTAGGTTTTGGTCTACGAAATGCAAAGAGTGCTCAACAACATATATATATATATATAGACAAGTATCGAGTTTAGAATCATATGAGTAGAGTGCTCAATACCGAAGTAGAGCGGATATAACAAAGAAGACAAACTTGAGTCACTTCATTTAAACATTTATTCACTACAAATTTGTTTCGTATGGCAAGCAAAGCTTACCACACTCATCAGGTGAAATCGCGATTGATGTTATGCTTAGGAAACTTGAGATATTATATATACATGTTTGGCGTCATAGAAATAGTATTATATTACATAGGTTAGCTATTGGTTGCAAAGCAGGAAGTTTTTCCTGTGTCTACAGGCTGACAATAGTTCGTTTCTAGAGTTCAAGGAGCTGAGTTGCGGATAATAAATAATTATAAACTTTTCATGTAGGCATAGGTTGCATCGCTTAGTTTTGTTCGAATAACTCTTGCATTTTTTGATGATTTTCCACTTCATTGAATATTGCACGTTTGATTCCTTTAAAAGCCAAACGTATTTGCTGAGTGCGGTAGAATGCTTATGCTTAACGTTTCTAAAAGAATTAGTATGATTATTATAGCGCGTTTTGAATTGGCCCCCCGTATGTCCGACATAGGTCTTCTCTTCTGCGGTATCTTCTCTCGTCACCGTCGCTTGATAGACTATACTCTCTGTCAGGCATTTACCAGAGAGTGGACACGAAACTTTCTGGCGGCAATTGCATTCTTTGCTTGCATCGGTGATGTTGGTCTGGGGCTGTTTGGCGAGTATAGCTTTGTTGTGGGCTGAGATAACGTTCTGCATGTTTGGCATGCAGCTATAACTTAGCTTCAACGTGTTGCGGTTTAGTATCTTATGCAACGGATGACTTTGCGGGAAGCATTCGTCTATCGCTTGAAGAAATGTGTGCCCAATGATCGTTGCAACATTGGCGCTATAGGGTGGGTTGAACCATATCATTTGACTCGGCTATTCCACCCTATCAAGAAGCCCTGCACAAAAGTGGTTACAATTACCCGCTAAAATACAACCCTCAACCTCCAAAACCAAAGCGCCCACCATATAGCGCCAATGTTGCAACGATCATTGGGCACAAATTTCTTCAAGCGATAGACGAATGCTTCCCGCAAAGTCATCCGTTGCATAAGATACTAAACCGCAACACGTTGAAGCTAAGTTATAGCTGCATGCCAAACATGCAGAACGTTATCTCAGCCCACAACAAAGCTATACTCGCCAAACAGCCCCAGACCAACATCACCGATGCAAGCAAAGAATGCAATTGCCGCCAGAAAGTTTCGTGTCCACTCTCTGGTAAATGCCTGACAGAGAGTATAGTCTATCAAGCGACGGTGACGAGAGAAGATACCGCAGAAGAGAAGACCTATGTCGGACATACGGGGGGCCAATTCAAAACGCGCTATAATAATCATACTAATTATTTTAGAAACGTTTAGAAACGAACTATTGTCAGCCTGTAGACACAGGAAACACTTCCTGCTTTGCAACCAATAGCTAACCTATGTAATATAATACTATTTCTATGACGCCAAACATGTATATATAATATCTCAAGTTTCCTAAGCATAACATCAATCGCGATTTCACCTGATGAGTGTGGTAAGCTTTGCTTGCCATACGAAACAAATTTGTAGTGAATAAATGTTTAAATGAAGTGACTCAAGTTTGTCTTCTTTGTTATATATATATATATATATATATATATATATATATATATATATATATATATATATATATATATATATATATATATATATATATATATATATATATATCACGCACCCTCATATCGATATTTTACAGAGCATTTGTCAACTTTATGATGGGTTTCTAGACTCATAAAGAATCTGTTTCTAACTCTTGGTTGATGGCAAAAGTTAGGAAATTTACTCACATGTACACTTGCGGAGTTTGAATGTGATTGGACGTGATTTTGTCAATGAAATTTGGGACAATCGAGTGTGAGTCAGCTGGATGTTGTGATTGAAGCTTCCATCCTTTCCATTTCTTATGTCTATATTGTGCCGTAGGAACGAGTTTTGAAATTCGCATAAATTTATCACAATTATATGAGATTGGTACCAAAAAGCAACAAAGACAGCAACTACTCTTCATGTAAGTTATTTACAGTGTATTTAAAACAGATTTTGTTGTAACTTGTCATAGATTTATACAATGGTAATGGTAGTAAATCCAAACAGAGGGCGGAGTCTGGGTACAAGTTTTAGTACTAATAATATATATAACATAATATAATATAATATAATATAATATTATAATAATAATATAATAATAATATAATGATATTATATAATAATATATAATATAATAATAATAAAATATAATAACACTAATAGTTATAGTTTGATTTGGCTTCCGGTGGTGAGACTCACTCTTGGTCATGAAGCTGGTAGTTATAGACTATTAAAAATATTTTACGTGTCAAAAACCCCATCCCTTGATCGTTTAAAAAATCAAATTCCCTGTCTCAGAAAAAGTAAATCAGTCAATATCCTGGCGTCAGTGTCCCAACCCCACCCTGGGTTATTAATACCCCCACCCTGGGTTATTTTTTGTTATCATCACAAAATAGTTATCCAGGCAGTTTTAAATGCTCTTAATTTGACAGTTCATATTATTGGAACAGCAACAAATTTCTCCAAGGCTACAATTATACAGCCAATAAATGGCCAAGGAACAAGGCATGTCTTTATTGGGCATATAGAGGAAATTCGTTAATGTTTCAACAATAGAAACGAATCAATCTAACAGTGCTTATCAATCTAACAGTCGCGACCACCATACCAAACAAAGTAATACAGACAATTTGTCTAATACAAGCTGTCAAATCGGTACTCTTTAATATTAATATTTAATGCTGAACAGCTCATTTAAAATTTCAAATAATCAAATACTGATAAAATTACCATGAAGTTAAATAGCGAAACTACAGAACGTAAACAATACGCTTTAGTACAGGACTCTAATTTCTAACAAAATAATCTCGCTGGTTATGTTCCATTTATAACAGAGACTCGCAAGATAAATACGCTGCGCTTTACCTGACTGTCCTGACAACACAACGTACGGACAGAAGAAATATCCTGAATGTCAGACCTTTTAAATGTTATATCCAGGCTCGTCTTCCCCTAACTGTACTAACTGTAACAGACAACGAATTATTTCTCCTACGCCATATTTAATACTGTAAGTCCACAAAATCTCTGTTTCGGGTCTCGCTCCTTGGGTCAGCCATGTTTTGATATTTCGATAAAATTAAAATTCATACTCGCGCGTGCGTGCGCAGTAGTATGTAAGCATAAAAAGCCAGGGGGACACATGTTATATTCGAGACATATTATGAAATATTCGAGATAACGAAATCAAACTGCGTTACAATTTGACATGTAAAAACCCATCGATAACTCACTTAACGGTCTGTTGTCGTCGTTCACGACCTTCACATTCACTTTTCCAGTGACATTAGTAAATTCATGGTAAATTGGAGTACCAAAACACTACGAAATAATGTCGCCACAACCCCCGGAACTCTCAGATGTTAACAGTATCGTCGCTGACTCTATATATAGATAGATAGATTAATCGTGTGAATTTTCGCCCCTCATCACAATACTGCAAAGTTGAAACTTTGCACTAAAAATGAGACGCTTCTCTTGCCGCTTGCGGTTATCGTTGCCACCGGAGATGGAAAGGATGGCACAGACTTTCATGTCTGAAACCAAATGGTTGGAGCTGTTGAAATAGCGGGCTACAGGTTTGTCACCATCATTGATCCTCACGGAACGAAGATGTTCAGCAAACCTGTCTGAAAGACGTCGCCCAGTTTCACCGATGTAGATTTTAGGGCATTTATCGCAAGAAATGCAATAAATTGTGTTGGTGGACGCGCATGAAAAAGCATGACGGATTGTGTGGTCGAATTTTGGGGCAGTAATAACTGTAGTGGGATTGAGAAAAGCGCGCATGTGTTACAGCGGGAACGGCCGCAAGAAAATGTTCCCGCTGGTGCCGAGGTATTTTGTTTAAGAGCACTATGTACTAAGGAGTCACGAATGTTTTTATTACGGCGAAAAGATACCAAAGGGTTGTCGGTGAAAATGGCTGACGTCTCAGGATCATTTTGTAAAATGTGAAAATTCCGATTAATAATATTTTTAACTTTAAAATTGAAAGGATGAAATGTTAGAACTAAAGGAATTTTATTGTTTGAAACTCGTTCCAAAGATGGTTCAAGGGCGTCTAAACGGGGGACGATAAATGCTTTCTGAACGGCGAGGTCTAAAAGGTTGGTAGGGTAACCACGTTGGACAAAAAAAGATCTCATTTACATTTATTTGGCTTGAAAATCTTGGTCGTCGCTACATAAGCGGCGAAGACGCAAGAATTGAGAGATGGATTGCTTAGTGTAGTTGGGATGAGAGGATGAAAATAGAAGATAACTATGGGAGTCAGTAAGCTTGTACGAGACCGACGTTTTCAGCGAATCACCATTAATCGAAATTAGAATATCAAGGAACGACACAGAGGTCTCGCTGATTTCCCATGTGAACTTCAGAGCAGGATGAAAATCATCAACAAAGTTGATGAACTGCTCTAAAAAGACACGTGAACACGACGCTGTTCCTAAATAGTCATCGATAAATCTGCCGAAAAAATCAGGCAAGGGACCCGTGTATTGTTCAAAGATCTGTTTTTCAACATAACCAACAAATAAGTTAGCATAGCTTGGACCCATTCTGGTGCCCATCGCAACACCACTTATTTGTTGATAATGTTCACCATCAAACGAAAAATTGTTAAGGGTAAGCACTAGTTCTGCTAAGCGGAGTAACGTGGTTGTGGAGGGTTCTAAATTAGTGCGCTGATCAAAGAAAAACTTCAGAGCTTCAAGGCCATCACAATGGGGAATGACGGTGTATAAGGACTTGACGTCCATCGTGAAAATAAATTTATCGGAACTACTGAAACGTAACTGGTCGAAAATTTGCAAGGCATGTTTAGTATCTTTGATATAAGAAGGCAACTTCTTTACCAAAGGATACATAACGTTGTCTAGAAAACTGGAAACGAGCTCGGTGGGGCAACAACAAGCGGAAACAATCGGCCTGCCAGGATTGTTAGGTTTATGGATTTTAGGTAGGAAATATATGACAGGCGTTCTGGGGGTTGTTAATATAAGGTTAGATGCAGAGGCAGGCAATTCACCGGCTTGGATGAAATTCTTGATGGTAGTTTTGACGGATTTTTGGTGAGATTGAGTGGGATCGGAATTCAACTTAGTATAAAAGATGGTGTCGCTGAGTTGACGAAGAGCCTCTTGTCGATACAAGTCCGCTCTCCAGACAACTACAGCGCCACCTTTGTCCGCAGGTTTTATGACAACGTCATTTCGGCATTGTAATGAATTCAAAGCTAGAAGCTCTTCTTTGTTAAGGTTATGAACTTGTTTTCTGCGCGGAGGGTGCAATTTATCAATGTTTGCATGGCGGCATTGTCTTACGAAAAGATCAAGGGAAGAAAAATCGCCTTCGGATGGAGACCAAGACGACTTCTTGGGGTTGAGTTCTTCGAAAATATCCTTATTGCTATTGAAAGTGGGCTTATCATGAAAAAAGGCTTTGAGGCGCATGCGGCGGAAGAAAGATTCGGTATCCTCTTTAACTGAAAATAGATCGATGAGCCCGGAGTTGGGAACAAACTTGAGACCTTTCGCAAGAAAACACTGTCTACGCAGCACTCTACTTATAAAAATATATATATATATATATATAATCCGTCATACTTTTCATGCACGTCCACCAACATCATTTATTGCATTTCTTGCGATAAATGCCCTAATATCGTCTGTGCTATAGGGTAGGACGTTTAGCTCGGAAGGTAACTCGTTATATGTGAGAGATTTCGTATTAAATACTGTTCTTATAGAGCTCTTTCTGTATTCTTTCCAATTTCTTTCTATCGGACGCATTACAGAAATTCCATACTACAGTATGTGACAATAAGTTAGATAAGCGACGATAGCTGATTTATACAGCTGCATCTTGCCAGTCATTGGAAATAAACTTGCATAGTCTCATTATCACTCCCACTTTCTTACTATACACTTAGTACATATATTACTAGTAAAAGTATTTTCAACATTAACTCCTGTATTATTGTAAGGTTATCTGAGGATGTAATATCTGAGGATGTAATCATGTAATAATCACCAATTCTCAAAGTAAAAGTGTCATAGCTGTTGACATCGGCTTTTCAGATTGATCTGGGCTCAATTTCAATGTCTGGTATTTTTTTATAGTTTGCTTTGAGATTTTCTTTGTACCAATTGAATGCAATGTCCGGCTCTTTACTCCACTCGTTTCCAACGCTCTGGATTTGATTTTCAACTATATAAAGGTTTGAATTTTTTACCGTCATGCAGCCATATGATTTTGGAATATATTCCAAAGTATCGGTACAGAGGATGATCCTTGCGGGCTTCCTCTTACCATATCTTTCCATTCACTTCTACCATACCAAGTTTCACACTACTACCAAGTTTCACTGTGTTTCTCCTGTTACAAAATGCCCTGATCATGTTTAATGCTGCTTCAGTAAATCCATAAGCTTTAAGTTTTTAGATCAAAAGACTTGGTTGGAGAGAGTCAATTAAAAGCTTTGATCATGTCAGTCGATAATATTCCCACACGAGCTTTATCATTAAGAGCTGCTTTCCAATCCCCTGTTAAGGTAAGAAGTGAATATTCGCAACTATTCAGATTCCTATAGGCCGTCATTTTATAATAAAGGACTAAGTCATAATGTTCTGTTATCTGCCGAGCTAACAGACATTCAAAAAACTATGTCAACTGTTGCCAAAAGAGTAATTGGTCGATAATTATTCCGGTCATGCTTATCTTCGCTTTTGAACACTGGGGTCCTGCACTCCCCCAATTTCCACTCATCTGGCCACTGTTCTAACTCAATACACTTATTACAGAGGTCTGTCAAAGACGCGGCAATTCAGCTCCCATTTTCCGAATGGATGGTGATATGGAATCCAATCCAGCGGCTTTATTTTTATCCAATAATCTCAATTTATTTTGAACTTCTTGCACTTGTAATTTTCTGAAGCTGAACTCAGGAACATCTCCGCAGGCCTCTCTAATTTTGTATTAACTCGTGTATTCTTGAAAACTGTCTTCTCCGAAACTTGTGACGTTCTCTCCTCCAATATTGTTCTCCATCGTTGAAAGTACGTTGCCAGTTATTCTGCTAATTTTGACTGTTCTTGTTCAATTTTCCCGTTTACCATAATTGGATAAGATTTTGGAAGTCCTTAGTCTTATTATTATTAATAAAGGGTCGAAACGTTTTATATAATTCTCTTGGTTTCGATTTTAATTGATCTGCTGATGCTCCCACGCTTTGATGGCTTTTCGTCTTTCATTTGTTGCAATGTTCCTCCTGACCTTCTTTTCAATTCTCAGTTCTCAGATGTTCGGTGTCTAGAAAACTGCTTGGTGTATTTTCGCTTCAATCTAATCGCTTATTTCCACGTTGGATGCATATATGCAATATCCCTTTGCCTGATTCTCATCCTTTTAACAGGCATATGTTCTCGTTAACTGAGTCAAATATTTCTCCTACATGCCAGGGTGCATTGCTTAAATCTTCGTTAAACGTTGTCGTGTTAGTGTTTTTAGTACTTCTCCTGTAAATGAAACGACTCTTGGCTTACGTTTATGAACGACTGCACCCATAAGTCCATATAGATTAATCGATCATGGCTAATAGCTGGATCATACGTTCCGCATTTTGTAAATATTTGCGGGTTGTTGATTAATATCACATCTATGCAGCGTTGCAGATATTTGCGTTATTCTTGTATAGGTAAAGTAACCATGCATTCCAAACAATGAACCTCTTCAAGATCTTTCAAAATCTTTCCTTCTCTAGTTTCTGGTTTTAAACGATCAAGGTTGAGATCTCCGAGTATAACAAACTATTGTTTCTGCATTGACAGCCACATACAAATATCGTTTAGTTCCTCCTCAACCCTGTTTAAATACTTAGAGCCACATGAAATTGTACGACATGCCTGTTTAGGAGGTCTATATATTCCGACAAATGTTATATTGGTGTTTTCTAGTTTTGTCTCAATTGCAACAACTTCACATATATACTTTAGGTAGTTTTAAATTCCTACTCGCAAGTATCGACGAAACATTAACCCCCCACCTCCTTTAAAACGGTCTCAGCGATATATGTGATATCCAGGTAGATTGACTAATTGACTGTTTGGATACGACTTATCAATCTTTGTCTCCGAGATAAATATAACATTTCATCGGATACCGTTATTAAGGATTTTCAGTTCATTTTATTCTGCAGACTGTTTATGTTCAAGTGAGTGACTAAAAAATTATTGGTCTTTTGTTTTCGAAGTTAGTTAAGTCATTAAAGGCTATATCTTCCTCAAGGAAAAGAAGTATGTGTTACAGTATTTTGTTCCTGATTTGCATTTTCACTAATAGAGCTATGATTAGCATAAATTATTTCTTAATGTTGTCGAGACTGAGATCGATTCTTCTTCGAATCCGGCGGATTTGTTATCGCACAACTACAGCATTCCCAATCAACATCCGGGTGTTTTAAATAATATATGAAAGAAACATTTCCTTTGAAATTTCAGCAAACTTAGCATGAAAGCATCTAGAACAAGCGGCACACATAATCCCATCTTGGTTGCTTTTTAACAGCCTAGAACACTAAACACATGATATTTCCACCTGCACCTTGTCACTCCACCATCCCCTTGCCTAGTTTCCTTGGATGGGATTCGGTTCCACATCCCTATCATATCAGCCTGAACGACTTTACTGAGTTAGGATAATAGCTTAGTTTCTTACAGATGTATCTTCGATTTAATTTAATCCTTCGCAAAGAAATATGAGAATAAATTATCAGCAAGCGCCAAAGGATTTCTTCGCAAATAAATCAAACTCAATCCTTCATCTTCCGCCGAGTTGAACCCATTTCCATTCTGTGTAAATCTTGTATGTGTGTATCTTGTCTTCTCCGTAAATAAGAGGTGTAAGCTGAGAATAAGCCGTATAAAACCACGGAGCTCGCAGCTGCACGTCCGAACGTCGTGGTTGAATGGTCTCAAGAATGACGGCAATATTTTCCAGTACGGACCGACTATGTTTGGTAAGTGTAGTGTAGAAGAACAGGATAGTTAACGGCGCTAGTTTATAGACTGATTACAGGCGACTGCGTACCCGCACCAGCTATGAAATTTACCCTTATACAGCTAATTATAACTGATTATATTTTTAGAATATACGAATTTTTTGAATAGCGATTTTCCGTTGATTGAATAGCTAAACCATAAAAGTAAATGGCGATTGGTAATTCGCTATATTCCGTTAATTCCGAGGGTAAATCGAAAATTGGTTCACTGTGCAACACTTTGATACGGTATTATGGTACGGTATTACTGTACTATATACTGTCGAATAAGTCGAAGAGGTTTACGCGTAATCGATGCATTTGTAATGGTTATAAAAGTGAAATACCTTATGTTATCCTTCAACTAGCATGAATGACGCAACACCCCTGCCATAAAAGGTTATAGCAAATAGTAAACACCCTGACGAAACCTACAAACATCGACATCTATATGATATGTTTATGAAATCAAGAAACAATTGAAGTTTGCCTTACCTTATGGAAATGTTAAAGACTGAAGCACAAATGCATCATAGTTTCGGCAGAATGCTGTTCAAATTAAAGCACAAAACATAAAGTAGACGCCGTCTGACACATAGACTTCGGAGACTACATTACCACAGCAACTTCTGAGAACAGCACGGCAACATCTGAGAACTTCTAGAACGTCCGAGGGTGGGGTGTAACGGCGCCCGCGATTTCTTCTCCACCACGCCACTGATCTCTAAATAAAGACTGGTCGAGCAACTATTGTTCAGAAAATGAAGCCGGAAGTAGCTCCTGGCGTGCTGAGACCACGTCATGTAGTTAGACTATGTATCTGCGATCTTTTAAGATGTTAAACTGAATCAGTTGTCGAAAGTTTTCTCATATAATATAAAACACAAACTACGGCTCCATAACAGTAACTATGAAGCCAGAATTAGCACGTGGCGGCCATACTGGAGTGACATGGTGGTCACTCCAATATGCACTCGAATTTTTAATCGAGTTTTTAATCGACACTCGAAAATGAAAAAATATCAGCCAGGCATTGCAGACCGAACTAAAAGTGTATGATAATGGTTCCACAACTTCAGGAAGCTGACAAGTGACTGTAATTTTATGGTATTGGTGTCTGGATAATGTAGGTACGTTTGAGAAATAAGTACAGAAAAAAAACAAATATTAAGGTTTATGAAATGTTGATGAAATCTGCAATAATTAATGAACTTTGCATGAGATATTCATAAAATATATGAATAAATAAATCTTGCACGCCCACGTAACATCATGAAAATTCAAGATACCACCAATCGTAGAGTTTTGTATCAAATCAAACTTAATCTTGCGTTAACGTGTGCCGTGTTTTTCGATTCACGACTTCTTCAGTCTAGTACGACCCATTTTGACTGGGCAGACAGGAAAGATTACCATGCCAGGGACCAAACAGTTCAATATTTTCAGATGACGAGGGAGAATCGTCTGAAGAGATCTGCAGCTCTGATGAAGATGTAAGGTATGTTTGATAAAACTGGAAAAATCTAATAAATTTATGGATTTTATGAAATGTTCTTGTTATACTTTCTTGATGGAAGGCAGAGCCGCGGTTGAGCATATTGATTGGGAATATCACCGCTATGCGGTGACCATATTCTCATCTTGCGAACTTGTCATCATGCGAACTGCGCAACTCGGTGTCATCGCCAGCGATTCGTGCCACAATCAGGAAATGCTCGTGCTGTTCGTGTGGGCAGGGAGGCATCATTATCGAAGCTTCTTCCTAGTACGTGTGTTCGTGTGTTTTAAATACAAGAGAATATTGAATGTTGACAAACCTTGTTCCTCGTCGGTGTTTTAAATACAAGACATTATTGACAAAACTTGTCTTTTTTATAATATTTCTGTTGTTCATTTACTTTAATAGTTGAATAACACTTCGCCAATCCCACACATGGTATGAAAACTATAAGAGACTAACACATTCCAAGGCGCCGTTTGACTAATTTACTGGCTTTAGTGTTAAAATTATGTAAAGAATTTGACAATGTTAAGTGTATTTTTGGAAAACAAGCGCTGTATTAGTTTTATCCAATTAAGTCATATAGTAAATAACTTATTGACCGAACTCGTTCAGTCCGGATAGAAGGCTATTGCAGGAAAAAGAACTCGACCAATGTCCTTCAACAGGACCTCACACTTGGTCAATAACATATATTTATTATATGACTGAGCTCGTTTTCAGGTCTGTACGCTAAATAACTCACGCTAATTGGTAAAAGGAGATATATAGGCATCTTCATTGAAAATCACGAGTAATAAAATATGCTGGAACAACATTATTGTTTTAATTTGTTTAAAGTGCCTATGAAACAAAAAATTCAACTCTGTTTTTATGACCCACTTTGGTACTATGGAGCTATCGGTTTTTGTATCTGCGTAACGCGCAGACATATTGCTATCGTGTTGTGGGTCTGTTAACTTTTTGGTGTAACCGCTGACCTGTAATGTATGCAGTAGTGTGACTGTTTATATTTCCTTGCCATGTTGATGAATGTGCGCTATATTGACAAAAGGTTTTCAACTCGCAGTTGGGCGCAGCGACCTTCTTTTGTGCGTTATATTGACAAAAGGTTTTCAACTCGTTGGGCGCAGCGACCATCTTCAAAGGACATACATTCCACCAGTTCGGATGACAAAAACAACGAGTAATCGAAGTAAATTAACCGTCTGGTGTCAGACAGAGTAAAATTGTCTGGCACCTCGCCCAATGAGACGCAAGAAACATGAAATTTGATACTTGGTTGACACTTGGTATATAGTAATAATAATAATATATATTTTCGTCGCCACAATTCATAAAGGCCTATTGTCCATAGGAATCGATGATCGAATACCAAGCTTGAAGGCAGATACATGTACGCATAGCGGACTTTTTGTTCAATCACGGAACTGGAATGTGCTTTTATCGACGTTCAAACATCGCTATGTTGATAAAAAATGTCCGGAGTCTGGGACCGAAGCAGCACGAGTCTAGAGATGTCACACATTAGAGACGTCGATAATATCGATATGTTTTTTGTGGCGCTTGAATAGTGCTGATGCTTGAGTTATAGCCTGCGAAGCAGGCGTTTAGGAATTTTGGGAGGGGGCCGGGGACTGGGGTGAGTGCGGATGGAACGCCTGCACGAAAGACCCATGTTTTTTGGATTTCACGTCCACCAGAAGACGCTAAATTCTGATTGGCTAACTCAACTCATTAGTATTCAAGGTTTCCTGTGAGGAAATAAACATTTAAAAATGGCGACTTTAGAAAAACCGTGTTGGTAGAGTATTTTCTTTCGAAAGCTTTAACCGATCTTCAGTTCTTTGCTGGTCGTAGCTTTAAATTAAAACAGGAACAAAAAGTTGCTACGAGGGAGCTGCTGGCAGGAAAAGATGTTTTGATGGTATTACCAACGGGATTTGGCAAGAGTTTGATTATACCGAACTCCTTCAGTTCCAAATGTTGTAACTCAGTCTCTCGATCTAATCTTTCTTGCTTTACTTTGAGTTCCCTTGCTAACTTCTCGTTATCTTCGACGAGCGCCAAATATCTGGATTTCACATCCTTCTTCCACTGTCTGACAGAGCGTGGCGTCGTACCGTTGTCGATTTTCAATTCTTCCATTTGTGTAATAATATCCGATAGTTTGATGATTATTTTCCCCGCGCGGTCGTTCATAACCTCCATTTCAGCGTAGTCTTTCGCTTGAATTAACTGGTCAGTTTCTTCCAGAAAATATTTTAACTTCGAAATTTCCTTGTTAATATCTCCTTCAAGTCTTTGCTCGTCTGCATTTATACTCTCGTTCGTCTCTTCGTCGCTCATAATGGCTAGTCGTAAATTTTCCCTGTTTCTCTTCTGATATTGTCGCTCTCACTCCTATCGTCGTATCCTGGTCACGGCACCACAAGTATACCGAACTCCTTTTCACCAAATGGTATACTTTACTTTAATAAAGTAATAAACTTACTATCTTCGAACAAATACATAAAAGCTTCTCACTACTCACAAACTCACGAATCACAATGTTTATTCTCACGCTGTCTCTTTCTGATGAGTAATAATAATCATGCATTGTTCACGTGTTCTTATAACATGTCACGCCATATTCCGGTTTATGATTATGGATTTGGTACATTTACCAGACGTTCGTGCGAGCGCGTGATTAGCAGTCAGCAGGGGAAGCAGCTATATTATTTTGATTTCTACCTTGTCCTTGTCTTCAGGTGTTTCAACAATGCTCTCTGGGCCTTCGGAGAATTCCTTCGACGTTTCAGAATAAAGAGACTTTAGGTTTCTACGTTGTCTGGCATATGATATTTCTTGGCCAAATCCCATTCTCGAGTTACGTTATTGTTCGGCAGTCAGTTGGAGGAACATTGCTGTCTCCTTACGCGTGTGTTAATACTGATTTCGTAAAGTTATAAAGTTCAAAAGCATTTCTTATTTTTTCTGCCGCAAGACCTACAAACACGCTCGGAGAAAGTTTCACTGCGTAGTATAAATGCAAATCCGATTGATTCACAAGCCTCAGCCAGAATCAACTCTGTGCTTCTATGTCCACACGATTGCTTGAATAAATTTTCAAAATAAATCTTGTTTCACACCAGATGCAAAAAAGCCCGCCAGTCGCTGATTGGTTGTTTTTGACAGTTTTTCATGTGGGCGGAAATCTAAAAACATGGGTCTTTCGTGCAGGCGTTCCCTCCCCCCTCCCCACTTGGCCTTTCCGCTTTCCCCCTCCCCCTAACGCCGCCACATAGGCTACTTGAGTTACAGTCAACTTCTCCTCGGAAAGCGAGATCAGTACTGATTTTTTTATCTCTAGAATCTAAAGTGTAATTTTTCCACTTTTACATAAAAAATAAAGCAGTTCCCTTTGTCGTGATTGAAAAAGCGATACCACCATGAGATTCAGCGCATCAAGAATTACCACATTGCTGATAAAAACAGAGTAGAATTTTTCGTTTCATAGGCACTTTAAAGATTTCAATCATCTAAAAGCACGGAAAATAAACGCCTGATATAAAAGCAAAACACACAAGTGAAGAGGTATAAATTAACTTTGTCTCATTTGAAAGAACTCGTAAAATGATATAAGAAGACCTTTTACAATTTTTCTGTATCTTTCTTGGTTTTTGAAATATTTCAGATGATTATGACAAATTGTAATTATTACAATCCGCAATCTTGTTGTAATATTTGACCTAATTAACTAGGAAATTGGTGACGTCACTAGCAGGGTAAACCTGATGAAACTACTCCATAGGTGACCGAATTTCCGTGGAACGCTTTTTAAAATGTTGTGGGTCAACTGAAATGGAAATAGTGCGACATAATTGAGTTTCTGGCTCATAATGTGGTAAGGTTGGCAAGATAAAAATTTCACTTTACCCTACTTATGACGTCACATGCATATCGAAAATAATTCTAAGATGGCGGACAGCACGCTGTCTTTCGTCAAATTATTTCGAAAACCAAAAAAGATAAGGGAAAATTG
Organism: Chrysogorgia sp. JL179-B06; assembly: GCA_035772405.1. Taxonomy (NCBI): domain Eukaryota; kingdom Metazoa; phylum Cnidaria; class Anthozoa; order Scleralcyonacea; family Chrysogorgiidae; genus Chrysogorgia; species Chrysogorgia sp. JL179-B06. The sequence continues at coordinate 870,168 of JAYKKM010000302.1, read as the reverse complement.
TAAAATGTCTTGTTATACCATTTCACGAGTTCTTTCAAATGAGACAAAATTAATTTATATTGCCATATCCCTTTAACACAGAGAAAAAATTAACCAAAATCCATATAATAAATACTTTATTAACCTCGTTTTCTCGGTCTGTACTGTAAAGTATTCGCTTTCGGTTTTATCGCACAAACTTCGCTACTTCATTCGCTCGGTCTGTACGAAAACCTCAGGCAAATACTTTCCTGTACAGACCTCAACCGAATATTCGATATTCCAATTCTCAGATACCGGAAATATCGAAACTTTCCACTTTCGATATTATCGGTTGTGTGTTACATCATTTTCGCATATTCGTAGAAAAAACGTACGCTACTACGCTGAACCTATTAAATATATCAACTTTCAATTTTTTAACGTGCTCATGTAAAACAAGACGCGCGACAACAGATTTAATGTTGAACAATCGCTAATTAGCGTTATTCAAAAGGATGACACTTTTTGCGGAAGCCTTTCTATAAAACAAGTGAGATCTGTGAGAGAACGACAAATCGCAAGACAAAGGATGTCTCCTCAACTGTCAAAATACTTTGAAATGGATTTGAATAGATCTCACACCTTGGACTTCGGTTAAAAGCAAATTAAGTGTCACTGTGTCAGAATTTACACAGCTCATTGCAGTTGCCAGTCGACAGTGCCATACTTTACTGAAGTCAATTAGTCAACACGTTTTCTTGAGTCCTTAACGCGCGCGACTGCTATATTTATAACATTTTGTGCTGTTTGACAACTTTATACGTCACATACTAAAAAACGTTGCGAAATTTTGATGTGTAAAAATACCGGTATATTTTTTTCGGTATCGGTATTCGTTTTTTTTCAATACCGCATCAGCCTACTCACACTCGGGTAATAATATTTACGCGTGTTTGTGTTCAAAACCCACTGGCTCGTATCTCGTTCGTTTAGTGACACAAACAACTCGTGAATATAAATCAGTATGTCGCACATGCAGTAATCTATATGAATCCACTGATAGTCCAAGGTTTTGCTTGCTTTCATAATAAATTAAACATGGGGATCTAAAATATCCAGTAGTTTGCAATGCGTCATTCAAATAGTGTACCTTTACGGTGTTTGGAAGTCTACAACCACTTTTCCTCTCATGTGACCACTATTTAATTTCTCAAATGCACATGGCAACTCAAAGAAATTAAACACGCTGTCGATAACAGGTATTACCTGAAAATAAATAAAAAATAGTAGCTCAATGGTTAGAGCGTCCACCCGGCTATCAGAAGGTTGCGGGTTCGATTCCCGTCTGATTTCAAGGACTTTTTATGGACATTTGTATTCTGAAGTAACTGTTGCCACGCAACTTTTATTCGAACGAGTTTTCCATTCAGGCAGCTTTTCCATTCGAACGGTTTTTGAATTCGGACGATTTACATTCGGACATATTTACACCGTGTTCCCTTGCTAACAGTAAAACGAGTGGCAAAAACGCGTGATGCACCGGAGAAGTTTGCGTGGGCTTTCTGTTTTAAAATGGCGGAATCGCTGAAATATCTGCAAATCTACCAAGTCTCAATGAATTTCAATAACATGGACATCAAAACAAGAAATGCTAACTCTCTACATAAATGCAAAAGGTTATTCAAGAAACTAACCGTATAACCTTCTATATGTTATAGGGAATTAATGTGAAGGAAATAATAATAATCCCCTCGCCCGGCGCGAAGCGCCGGCCGAAGGCCGAAGGCCTGAGGGCGAGGGTGCTAATATCGACCGGCGTTTAGTCCCTTATCACGCGAGATCCAAGCGGATCCTGATCTCGCATCGGCTTTATAGGTATATATATATATATATATATATATATATATATGATCAACCGTCCTCATGCGCGGCATCGGAAAATGTGGCACTGGTAACTAGATACTCAGATTAAATTGAACCGTCACAAGAGACATAATTTTTTGAGGAAATAGAAATCCGAGTCCGAGTATGTATTTTGACTCGCTAATTCCAAATCTGTTTTCAGAATTGAAAACGGTTATATATTGATCGAGATTATCATAGCCGACCAAGCCCGGACTAATTTCTAAGTACATAAACCATTTTTACGAAGGGTATTCACGTTCTCGTAATATAGTAGACACATATGTTATGTATTTTGACTCGCTAATTCCAAATCTGTTTTCAGAATTGAAAACGGTTAGATATTGATCGAGATATTCAAAATAATATACGATGAAGCTCGCGATGAAGTATTATTTAGCCGACAAAGCCGACTAACTTTCTAAGTACATAAACCATTTTTACGAAGGGTATTCACGTTCTCGTAATATAGTAGACACATATGTTATGTATTTTGACTCGCTAATTCCAAATCTGTTTTTCAGAATTGAAAACGGTTATATATTGATCGAGATATTCAAAATAATATACGATGAAGCTCGCGATGAAGTATCATAGCCGACATTAAGCCGATTAGACGACTAATTTCTAAGTACATAAACCATTTTTACGAACGGTCTTCACGTTCTCATAATATAGTAGACACATATGTTATGTATTTTGACTCGCTAATTCCAAATCTGTTTTCAGAATTGAAAACGGTTAAATATTGATCGAGATAACGTTCAAAATAATATTGACCGGCTTATAGCGACTAAAGCCGACTAATTTCTAAGTACATAAACCGTTTTTACGAAGGGTACTCACGTTCTCGTAATATAGTAAACACGTATGTTATGTATGTTGAATCGCTAATTCCAAATCTGTTTTCAGAGTTTAAATCGGTTAAATATTGGCCGAGATAACGTTCAAATATTTCTTCGACGAAACGGGCTTTTGCAATAGTGGTATAGAAAAGGCGGGCGAGGGGATTGTTGCGAATTCGTATTTCTAGTAATAATAATAATAATAATAATAATAATAATTTTTATTGAAATACTTTATATAAATATACAATTATAAATCTCACTAATAACTAAAAATACCTAAAAGCCCTAAAATGCGTGATGATTCAAACGCCATTCACTAAATGTACGTGTCCGGCATCAATGTCTTTAAATAGCGTTGTCGCTTAAAAAACCTCTGCTGTAACAGAGTTTAATTTGAACTCGTCTATATGTTCGTCTTTCGCTCGAAATGGCGATCTAGATCCTCTCGTGCATAAATGCACGGACTTCAAAATTTCGAAAGACAATCTTGTTCTGATCCAGGTAATAACGGTTGTATAGTCTTCTCCGTTTTTCATAGACAATTTCTCGGCAAGATGCTTTAGGAATTTCTGGCATTCATCCCCCATTCCTCCATTCGTTCCAAAAACCAAAGGCGTAAATGTACCCATCTCCACATCTAAAATTCTCTGTTGGTACTTTCTTTTCTTCTCGGCTTCTTGTTCCTTAAAGATAACAGATGTGGCTTTGTTTTGATGACATTTGGAGTTTACATGCGATACACGAACGTCAAAAAATGATGTAACTCCTCTTGCCCAAAACTCGCCAGCTTTGATATCCAATCGCGCATCCGGGCTTCTGTTGGTGGACTGTAAACGGAATTGTTCATTGTCCAATGGGATGAGCTTCGGTTCGGCTTCTACGTTATTGCATACTCTGCTGAGCAGCGTGGTCAGTAAATCACGAACTCCGTCATGCCTTCGAGCCACAAAATAATAATAATAATAATAATAATAATAATAATAATAAATATATTATATTACAATTTTATTAAACATTCACAAAATACTATTATATAATACATATTTCTTAAAAATTAAAAAAATTCTTCAAATAATTTACACACTTAAAACAGTCATTAATAGTAATGGTAATAATAACAATGATAATAAGTCATCGTTCTTGAAGGTTATCCTTTCCTAGTTATACACTATAACGATAATGATAATAATAACAAATTGAACTAAATATAATATAATACAATAAGAAATAAGCTGTTCTGAAATTTAGCTAGAATAAAAGTACGGCTGAAGAAAAAAAGTTCATATAACAAATTTCAAAAGATTCCCGCTGCGATTACATTTAATTGAAAATCCTCTAACATCTCTCCTTCATCTCGTTTCCTAAAAGGCACTCGCGAGCCTCTTACACACAGGTGGATGGATTGTAATATTTCAAACGACAAGCGTACCCGCAGCCAAGCTACAACAATGGCGTATGGCTCTCCATTTTTTCTTGCTAATAATTCCGCTAATGTTTTCAAGAATAAAGTACATTCGACTCCCATTCCACCATTGGTCCCAAATACGAGAGGCGTAAAAGTCCCATTTTCAATATCCAAAACTATTTGTAGGTATTGTCTCTCATTTTCCTGTTCTCTAAAAATCTTTGCTGTAGGTTTATTCTTGTTGCTTGCGGAGTTTGCATGCGTAACTCGAACATGGTGAGAGTTTTTCAATTAACCATTCTCTGTCATGCAAAAAGGGTGGCTTTGTGGCGCAAAGACATGACGGAATTCGAGACCTGCTGACATCTGTAATCAGTAAAGTTTGTAGCCACACCTCCAACCACTTGACAACGAGATTTTGGATTTGAGATCGGCAAATGCAAGCTCTGAAGCAAGATTAGACATTAAGGCGGGAGGATTCTGGTCACGTGGAGTTACAGCATTTTTTGACATGGACAATAGCTTGGTGAATCGGACAATGACAGGTTGTAGCGCATACGTAGGGAGTCCTTAAATTCTTGTTTATTCAAACGAAGACCCTGTTCCTCAAGTGGGATTGCATTAATCCACGAGCTGGCTCCCTTATCTCTCGCTTGATTTACCAGCGGCAACAGGTCAGTAGGTAGAGATGCGTCAATTGTTTCCATCTTGTTCTTTAGAGATGCGGCCTTCAGCGCCTGTTGATGTTTTTTCAGGTCATTAGTTGATGGCTCACTTTTTTCATCATTATGCTCTGTGTTGTGATCGAATCTACATGTGATGCTGTTATCAGGGTTTAGGCGGCGTATTGCTGTGGAGATTCGACTTTCAGGTTTGGCATACCCAAACCACCTTGAACTGGTGATAATGTGAATAGTTCCGCGAGTTCATCAGGAAACTGTTCATCTTGCCCAAAAATTGTCGGCAGAAATACTTCATTCAGCACTTGATTGGATCAACATAGTCTTCGAATGATTCGATTGTGCGCATAAAGTATGTAAATTTCGAACTGTACCCTTTGTGAACGCAATGTAGGCTGCATGTTGTTTGACAAACTGAGACTTTTTCATTGTAATATTGATCTTTATACTCTTTGGATCCTATCACCGCACCTAGGTGTCGTTTGATGTTAACTTCCTCTCCAAATACTCTACGGGCTTCATCTGCCAGCGCCTGTGATTTCACTATTAACCAGCTCTTCGTTCCATTAACCAGGCATCCATATTTCTTTCCTTCCATGCCCAGGTGTTTATACCAGAGATATAATGATTTGATTCTTCCACCTCCAGCGGAGTCATCAGCTAACCAGACTTGTTTGACATCAAGGCTCAAACTTTGGATCATGCTGAATGTGTTGATGGAATACCAGGGCATAGCCAATGGGTCACCCTGCGCACATGTAGTACCCTCTTGTGACAGGATTTCACCCCCACCAGAAATGAATAACCTAGAAGGTTTGCGATACATGTAGGTGTTGATGATGTTCAGCGACATTTCCGGACAAGTTATCTGGATGTTATGCAGTGCAACAGATCTATTCATTTGGTTGAAAGCATTACTTGCGTCTACCAGCAGGATTCCGTCTGTTTCTTCTTCTGCAAAAACGTGGCTCATGCCATGGATCGCTGCTTCAGCACCCGCGCTGTGACTAGTACAAGCCTGTAAAGGGCCAGCTGTCACTTTAATCTCATCCTTTAGTCTCCACGATACAGTCTTACCAATTATTCGCCGCAGTACCTCCCCCACCCCTATCGGTCGAATTCCTGGATTCTTGTCGAGTGGAATAAGCCTGGCTGTATAACTTTCAAGGAGAGATGGATGATAACTCGTTGTTAGCAACTTTCTGGTCAAAATTGCAATTTCTTCTCTCAACTTCTTTCCCACTGTACTAAAATTTCTTGAGCATATAATTCTACGGTAAAGTTCGGCATCCATACCCTCCCTAGGCCCTAGGATCCTGCAGAGCCCTTCGTTTTCATGGCATCTTGGTGGATATTTTGCTCATCAATTACCTCAAAAATACCATTTGGAACAAGATTTACTGAGCTTGCAGGAGACATTCATCAACAACTTCTGACGCCTGGGGGTGCTTTGCGTGTTAGAGTAAGAAGGCCCGACGAACTTTCCCTATCCAGAAATTTTAGTGCTCCAGATAACTTCGTAAAGACCTTAGAGATATCATCAACAGTTCTACAGTAGCTTTCTTCGAGGTTACAAACTTTTTCTGTATGAATTTGATTTCCTTCATCAACAGATTTAAATCTCCAGAGAGCTAATTTCCGATCAATGGCTGCACTGTGCTCTTTAGCTTTGGACGTTGCTGAAGGTTTTTGTAATATGAGCGAAGGAAGAACCATGAAAGCTTTGAAAGCAATTGAGTTCTGAACTACAATTGAATTGCTTTAGCCAAAATGTAAGCTCTTCGATAAAGCTTTTCCCAGCTGTTCCTGAAGGTATCTAGAAAATGTTTCTTTTAAAATATACAATTTCATTGTAAATTTTGGTAATATTATCATACAGGCCTTGGTAACTCAAGTTCCCCCAATTCTTGGCCTTGATTTTGGATGGTGCATGGCACACTGATTTCTGGTAGATTTGGGCGGATTGGGTTTGAACAAGCTTCGTCTTCAGGAACACAATACTCGGCTGAATCACTCATGATGTTACAAGTTACGGGTTCGCGGAGACCATTTGGAGATGTACTAGACTGGCTTCGTACCGGGGCTGTTTTAAAAGCATCATGTAAATCATGTTTTAATTCCAATGGTCTCAAGAGAGTCGTTTCAACATACCTTTGGTTCTGACTTTGATCGCTTATACAAATTTCTGCTTGATCACTTATGCAAATTTGTTCGTTCATGGCCGTTTGCAGATTTATTTCATCTTCTTCTTCAACCAAGGTTGAGCTAAAACTCCTTTTGACCCCAGACGAATCTGTGCCATTTGTTTCTTTTACATTTCCTCGACGTTTCTCTGCGTAAGCCGCTTTATCTCTGAGGTTCTGAGCCGATAAACCCAAACGTTCGTAGCCTCTCACTTCCCATAGATTTTTCATAATCTCCATGTATCCAAGCTTTCGTCCTCTCACATAACAACTATAATCATCGTTCTTAACACATTCTTTTGCTGTCAATTTACATTGTAATAAATCTGAATCTGTTATGTGTCTGTTGGACACACATTTTGTGTGATCTTGGCTCTGGTTATAACATTTATTTAGTTTATTTCTTTATTTTATTTACTGTTTATTTATTATTTTTCAGTTATTATGTTATAGTTATTTATCAGTCTACGCATAGTGATAACAGTATGTTAAATAATGAAATGTTTATCCTCTTTAAAAAATCGATAATAATAATAATAATAATAATAACCATCTGATCTGTCCAGATTATACTATTTCTTCTTCTTTGAGATGTTTCAGCCATTTCAGTCATCAAAGCCTCTTATCGCCGCCCTCTTATCGATTTATATTACCGGGAGATTGAAGACGTATGAATTCAACACACGATCGAGAATCAGAAATATATATTAATGCCACAAACAACAACAATGTATGCTTAAAGCTATTCCGTTCTAAAGCAGGGTTAGTTTTAAGGTTAGTGTTTAGTTTTAAGGTTAGTGTTTAGTGTTCTTCGAACCTTTTTGAAAGTAAAAGTTTATTCAGCACTCATGTAAGTACGGAATAGCTTTAAGCATACATTCTTGTTGTTTGTGGCATTAAAATATATTTCTGATTCTCGATCGTATGTTGAATTCATACGTCTTCAATCTCCCGGTAATATAAATCGTGCGAAAATATTTATAGTGGTTGTCGTTTTGATAGAGTAATTAATTATTCACCAGTGACACAGTTGTTAATATTTGTATCGTCCAATGACAGGTCGGAGCAATTCCTGCATTTAGCCGCATGTCAACCCACCATTAGCTCCATTATCTAGCTTCTGCAAGTCCCAGTTTTTGTTGACGGCACGCGTGGCGTTGTGTGAAATTCTCAAATGCGTGGTGTGACGCGTTAACGCCAGTGAAATGGTGGCAACGACCGTTTACGAAACGGAAAATTGCATCGCCGCCGCCATATAACAATAATAATAATAATATTTTATATAACGCTAATTCACTAATTGTCCATATAGCGCTTTACAATTCTACAATTTTACAATGCAAAAAACTATATTACACGAGTACTAAATTTTATAAGTAATAAAAACGATAAAAAATCATGGAAAAGCAAATTTAAACAGGCGAGTCTTTGAATGTTTTTTGAAAGTAATAACATCAGCTGAATGCCGTAGTTCAAGGGGAAGTTCATTCCATAATATAGCAGCAGCTATAGGTATAGCTACAAATTCCTGGGAGCTTGACCTAAGTGAACGTTCACAAGTTCGGTATTTAAGAAGCTCTGTGATATATCCTGGTGTTAAGCCATTAAGGCCTTTATAGACCAACAATAAAACTTTAAAAATAAGACAAAAGTGCACAGGTAAATAACATAATTTAATTCATCTCTCCAGAAATAATTGCTTTTTAGAACTGACGTCAGAAAGTACTCAAGAGACATCTGGAAGAAATATGAAAAGGAGACAGGTCTTTCTGCTGTTCAGCTACAGCGCGATATGCAACATAAACATGTGTTCCGGTCTTTAATGTGCCTTAGTTCATTTTGAAGACGATTCTCTTTGATATACTGCAGTTATTATATGGTTAGTGACCTTGAATACCTTAAATATAGTGGAGTTATCTACTGGGCAATTCCATGTAACGGACATTACACAGTTTGTCAAATGTTGAAAAGTAATTTGAGATATTTCTTCCACTTTTACCATTGTTTCATTTTGAATTAGAAATTCTGATAAGTGAATAACAATTGATGTTCAACTTACTAATTTTTCAGAGTGTTTTGGAAAATGTCATATATTTACAATCACAATATTTTGCGTAACGGATATTACTCCAGAAAAGACATGCCTATTTTAGTACTTTTTCAAACAACATATCTTTTCAATTACAATGATTGTTACAACAAAACACCTAAATTATGAATCCATTTGTACATACTTTAAAATTATTTGTACATGTTGGATAAAATTTTACCTTTTTTTGAAATAAATAACAAATTTGTGTGTAGCGGACATTACACAGAAGCCGTAACGGACATTACACTTTTGTCTCATGCTTCTTTATTAATATTTGTCCCCAAAGTTACCCAATTTGATAGGGGATTGGATTTAAGGAATTCCGATTTTTTTATTCCAATGTTTAATACCGTAAGATTCGGAAAACATTCTTTAAGGTATTTTGGGCCAAAGCTTTGGTCAAAATTGGATAATCTAGATAGGCAAATAATTTCTCTAGCAGCATTTAAGGCAAGAATAAGAACTAAAGACCTTACATCACTAACAGATAACTCTTGTACTTGCTGTCATCTATGTACTACGTAATTTAATATTTTATTAGGTTATTTGTTTCTATCTGTGTATATATAAAGTAACAACCTAATATTTAAGATTAACCTAGTTTAACAATTTGTATTAATCCTTTGTCTAGTGTCCCCAATTAGTAGGCTACTTGTGGCCGGCTATAAGCTTTTGACACTCAAATAAAGTGACTAACTAACTAACTAACTAAAACAAATTTAATCCATTGTAATATTTTCAACAATCAACCAAAATACTGCTTTTTTCTTTTTTAAGCATAGTATGCACACATTGTAAATGTTGTGTAAAAACCTTAATTTCATGTAAAATTGTAACTACATTGTATGTAGAGGTAAATTTGAAGAATTGGATGTTGGCAATAAAGTTACACTGTAGACGTTTTTATAGCTAAAAAGCATAAAGAGGATAACATTTCCTTAGCCACTAAGGGCTCTTGCTTAATTTAAGAAATCACAAAAAGTGCATTTAAACATGGAATTGCCCTACTTCATTTTTGTTAAATCACCTACCATAACGAAACTCGGTTTCGGTAACTAACCTATACATATGTTTGGCACATGATGACACTCTTTCGGTTCGAAGAACTGTGTGAGCAAAATTGATGATAACAGGAGTAATAGTCAAACTTTTTCGTGAACGTTAAAAATAAAAAATCTAATCACAAATTAATATTAAAAAGATAATTGTACAATTTATGTTTAAAAGGTCTTAAAAATTGTTCGGATTTGATCTCTGGCGATAATGATTTCCACGATTTAGCGCCTCTAAAACTAAAAGTTCGCTGTCCTGTAACAAGGCGACAAAATGGCAAATGCAAATCATTAGTATTACTTGTAACTCTGGAATGTACCTCAGAATTTAATTTAAACTTTTCAGTAAGAGGAGATGTCAGATTGTGTAACGATTTAAAAATCCAATTGAAAGATACAATTGGTCTTTAATATTCAACCATTTGAGTTCTTTCAGGGCAGGAGAAACATGATCGTATTTTCGGATCATATTTTCATGATCGTATATTCTGTTGGTCATGTGTTTGGGGCAGGCCATATAACAGCGCAATACAATTATCCAATTTAAAGCTAACAAATGCATGAGAACCAATATTTAAGCACAATAGGTAAGGTCTATTAGCAACGTACCTTGCCTGTATTGATAATGTTATTCAAGTGGTTTAAAGCTTGTGCATTTGGCTTGAAGTAAGCCCATTGGTATTTAATGTTCGACGACAAACGCTAAAAATAAGAAAGAAAACTGGCTTGTTTTAATCGGTTTGCATACTTACATAATGAAACAGAATCTGGACTTTGTACTAACTCATATTTGTTTAAAAATAATGGGATAAATACATGACGCTAAGGCTATGGAAGGGTTGTCACACGGAACTATTTTTAACGGTGATTTTTAAAGTGTTTATGCAGTGAAAAATTCAAAAGACAGGTTCTGGTCCCTGAATACATAGCTGCTCAAGTGAACCAGTTGGATTCGGAAATAGACAGTTTGATGCAATGTCAAGATCGGAATATTCGGTATCGAGTATGGTAAATTATTAGCATTAGATAATAAGTAACTTTATGTAATTTAATTGAAATAAAACAAAACTTTGAAACGTTGTGCAAAATGTACAGTAGTGGTTAAAACTTGGCCGATGCTAAAAATAACAACCCAAAAATAAGCGCCCTCCGAAAGTAACCGCCCATCCCAAAGTAGCCGCCCTTAGAGGTCACTAATTTCGAAAGTAGCCGGGGCAGCTACTTTCGAAATTCTACGAAATTCTACGGTATCTCCGGAAATAATTGGTAGATTGTATAGAAACTTTCCAGATGTATACGAATGGTACACGGTACTGTGTACAGAAATTGCTGGATATTTTCCTCGGAATTGAGAATTTTATTGAGTTTGTGTGAGTAAATGGTCGACTCATTGGTCAGTTTTCATCACCTTTCTTGGCGCGTTTGGATTAATTTGTCCCGTTCAGAGATGCACAGTTACTTTTCAAGGGATATAAACGTCCCTAAAGGACTTTTATTGCTTAATTTGTCCCGATCCAGAGATGAGCCTCCTATCCCCTCCCTACCCAAACACCCCAAATAATCCCTAACACCTCAAAAACGCCCCATTTGTCCTGAGATTGTCCCTGTTAGTCCCGCACGTTACACCTCATATCTCTCACACCAGAATGACACAAATGAATAGTGTTTATAAAAATATATAATTTCAACTCCTATTTACACACAAAGTTAATACCGAAACTAATATTATTTTCTATCTATATTTTAAAACACACACACACAAAGTTAAAATCCATAAGGTAAAGTGTCAAAATTATCTGCAAATACACACTTATAATATCTACAGATACTGATTCTAGCCCTACACCTTTGAACATATTTGCCATGACCTCGAGATTGACCTCTTGATGGGTTCTATAGTTAAGGAATGAATAGGGCGCTTGTGGAGATATATAAAACCTTATTAATATACGACACAAATGTTCAGTAAAGATAGACACCTTTATTTATTCTAGTCAGGAAGCTAATCCCTGACTTCAGTTAAAGTTTTCCATTTTACATCAAACTCTGGTCCATTACGTTTTGAGGGTGATGGGGGTGTTTAGGGGGTGTTTCCTGGTGATGGGTGTGTTTTGGGGATGCATTTGAGGGCGTTTTAGATTGGGGGGTGCTTGGGGGGGGGGGGGGTGGACGTGTATTCAGGGGGCGTTTCATGGTGTTTTAGATGGTGGGTGTGCTTTGGGGGTGTTTTAGGGGTGCATTTGCGCGGTTTTAGATTGTGGGGGTGCTTTGGGGGCGTTTGGGGGTGTTTTTTTGGGGGTGGGGGTGTCGTGGAGTGTTTTGGGGGTGTTTTGGCGCTTGCATTTCCCTATAAATATTATAAAGTGTCTCTGGTGAATGGGAGATTGATGGGGAAGGAGGCAGGATGGGGGCAGGATGGGGGCATAGGGGGTGTATTTCTGAAACAGGGGCCATTCGTAAAAAGTATTTAGTTTCGAACATTATTTCAAATCAATCATTTGTCTTCATACCACGAAAGCGTAAAGACTGTCCCATCTACTGCAAGCAAGGTTTATTAAGATTAGCAAATAATTTGGCTGACTTTCACCAGTTATCCTCAAAAGAGAGACAACCTTATTTAATGCAAGCTAAAACGTTTCCACTATATATGTGCAAGCTCTGTTAAAAGCACTAATTACATTACGTCAAAATTCTCGAATCAACAAACGCTCTCTAAAATGGTATACATAGAAGTGTTTACAGTAACATGTATTCGGAACACGGAAAGAAGAGTTATTCTACAAAAAGGAGACGGATTCTTGCCTTTTTACTCGCTCCTGTCTTAGAACAATTGGCGAGCTTTCTGACCATATAATGGAACATGTTAAAAGACAGGTTCTGGTTCCCGAACACATGGCTACAAAGAAACCTTTAATTATCCCATTAACTGCTCAAGTGAACCAGTTGGATGCGGAAATGGACAGTTTGATGCAACGTTATTGATTAAGTCAACGAGACTCTGTTAAGAGTCTTAATTAAGGCAACTGTTTGCAAAAGCTTTATGACGTTTGAATGTACCCAAATGTAAGGTGCGCTTGCGGTTCACTTTACGACACCAGGATGAACGTTTTAAAAGGTTTATTTACAATTACATACGAAAAATAAGACAAATGGAAGAGTAATCTAGAAATATGAGAAGTAGAAATACGAGCTTAACAATAATCCTAGGCAAGACCTAGCAAGTCACGAATCAAAGTAAAACGAATACAAATTACTAAATACGTGGTAGTCTATATAATAAAAATATATATGTACGAATATCCAAGTAAATCAATATATATATATATATTGCATAAACTTGCTATGAAACGCTAAGTAATATTGAGACACGCGAGCAATAAAAGCAACTTTGCTAGTCAAGTACAATGAAGCAATCTTAACTTGTTAAAAGGTAACTATCATTTCTAACAAAATGATATACATATAGGCTAAAGTACGAGGGAGAGGTTTTTATTCGACTGTGAAGCGGCCCGAGATCTTTACAGTTGAATAAAATCGGTACCCGAGTACTTTAACTAGTTTATATGCTCGGCAGACCATATTCTTTTGTTTTTCGGAGGTTTTCAACATTAAAAATTCAATGTCTGAGTTCAAGCATGCAATGTCTGAGTTCAAGCATGCAGCATTGTAAGGAAAGCGTTATGGCGGAAAGTGACGAAGAAATGTTCATTACTCAGAATTATTTTATATCGGCAGAAATTACTGAGAGTCATGCAATATCAGGCGGAGGCTCAGATATTGAGGGAAGGTTTGATTGTTTGATATGTAATGCTGAGATACAGGAACGTGTTCGGCAGTGTGTTCCTGCGGCCACGCGATACAAGGATGAATGGGCAGTGAAAGCATTAGAAATGTGACGTTCGAACAGAGAGAAAATGTAGCCTGCGTCGCCGACCACGTGTGTATTTCAATCACAGGAAATATACCCTATTTCCTGTGATTGAAATACACACGGGGTCTGCGACGCAGGATGAGAAAATGGCACTTCGTGATAAGTTGATACGTTGCTTTAAGACGCCTCTTGAAAATGTGTCGGGAGATGAGCTTAATGAGTCGATGTCCCATTTTGTAAAGTTAAGAAGCAGGACGGCAAAGAATATCCAGCTAATTCTCTGCATGGTTTGGTTTGTGCTATACAACGTTATCTAAAAACTCAATTTGGCAAAAATTTTCGTTTATTGAATGACGATTTCTTTAGCAAATTACGTACATCCCTTGATACTGTTATGCGTTCGTTAACTCTTGTTTTGAATAACAATTAAACTTATGTGTTATGTTAATTTTAACTGTAGATTGGTTGGATGTTATTATTTTTCCGTAATAACTTTCAACCCCGCCTTTCCCCCGGAACAATCAAATACCACCGCCTGCTTTCAGAACAGGGGTTATTACGATGCATTTAAAAACAAACGAAAAACAAAAGATAACAACAATAAAACAAGCATACCGGTAACCATTTAATTCCAAAGTATCCTTTGAGCGCTTACTCTTTACAATCCTGAACTAACTAGTGTCCGATAATTAAACCTATCCCGAACTGGTATGCGCAGTATGTTAAACAGCCACGACGTTGTTATACCCTGAGGTCACACAAAGGAATCATCAGAAACGAAGATTATCTAAACTTAGTGAAGGAGTATAGGAACAAGCCTTCATCTTCTATAGACCTCCCTCACGCCATCACTACGTACAGTCTCCAGGGGCACCAGCGAAACCAAGAAAGAATCGCAGAGACAAAAATCCATATAAATGGCATTCATAATCTTTTTGTAAACATTTTATTGAATAAATATGCTTACAATTACAACGTGTCTTTATTCTTACACAAAATACCAGTTACGTATAAAGTCACAAACTAGTGTATCGTTCCACTCCTGTTGATCCATAAACATACAAGCAATAGTTGACATGGCTATATTTCTACTAAGATGTAAAGCATAAAATAAACAGCATTGTCCACACAAACAAGACCATGGTGACTGTAAAGTCTTTTCATTCCAAGTAAATATACTGCTATGATCTTGTAGAAAGGTTTGGAAGTACCGGCTGTAAAATTCTGGGCGTTGTCCATAAGAGTCAAATAATTTGCCTTTTCCATCCAATGTGATGTAAACAGCTACCCAGTGTGTACCAGGTCCATCGCTGGATTCACATTTATAATATTTCGTCTTGAATAATACCGTTGCCTTGATTCTAAAACATCTTGTTGGTACTAAAACATGTTGTTGAAACATAGTTGGTCTCTGTTGCTCCGGCGAACTTGACGTGCAGTGGTTTGCATGAATCGATAATGCAAGAAATGTCGTGTCGTAGTTCTTAAAATTGAAAGGATTCCTGTTATAAACTTCGTTGTAAGCATTTGTATCCACCATCCCAATCACAACTCTATCGGGAAGAGGTCCTTGGAATAAATTCTGTTGATCTCCAGACATGTTTCCGACACTTTGCACCCTATACGATTGATAGGGTACTTGGCTGTGATATGTTGAAGAGCCTGGGTAAAAGCAGGATCTTCTACAGATGAAACCAGGCAAAAGGGAGCTCTTGATCTCAATAGCTTGAGCTTGATCGGAACAGCACCAAGAATATAGCGTTCTTGCGCAAACAGATCTGAATGAATTCTTCCTTGCATCGCCAAAGTCTTGTATGTGCGTGACGTTTATTTAATCCTTTGTTCACATCGGCAACTTCTGCTAGTAAATATATTTTACTCGTTGAAGGTTTGACCTTCTGAGTCCGGTTATCCCGACATCCCGTAGCGGTCGCGAACTCACCGTTTGAATTCCGATCTTCCCTCATCATTTTCCATGGATTGCCGGCATCCATTTGTCCAGCCTGGTCTTTGTAGAACGCTGCAGTTAAGTGATACGATTTAGCGTCTTTGCTAAAGTTCAATACAGTTTCCATATATGCTCGGTATGTATCCCTTGCATGATTTATTGCCGAATAAAAAGGCAATAATTTTGAGACATCGTGGCCATCCGTTTATTCTACCCAAAATTAGGACTGAGAGATTTAAACGTTGCTTTGTAAATAGATGCCTCTTCAAGTATGTTTAGAAATGATAAGAACATGAACATGAAGTGTGATTGATAGATACTGTAATAGAAGGATTTTGTAAATATTTGTTAGGTTTATATGTAATTCTAATTTATAATTTATATATGATTCACTGTAAATTTGAACGTTTGTTTCAAATCTTCAATAAAGACATTTATTATTATTATTATTATTATTATTATTATTATTATTATACGAAGTCCTTGATGATGTGACCAGTTTGTTGTTCAGATAAACTTCCACTTGCGAAAAATAAGGCATGCATCCATAAATTGACTGGTCCCACTTGGGCAGTGCCAAGTAATTTAGTTCCGTATCTTGGCTCGAATGTGTAGGTTTTGCCAGATCGATGTAGACATCAGAATTTGCAGCAGAGAAATTCGACAGTGTCCGAAGTTCCAATGCTTGAGAGAGGGTCGATATCTTCCCCAAATCCTTTATTCATTTCAACTTGAGTATCAGGAACAGAAAATAAGTTCAGTTCCGATTTTCCACACGAATCTGAAGTTGTCAAATCATTTGGCCGACGTTCATCAACTCTCTGGGGAAGAACGACAATCTCATTTGATTAGGGCCAGACATTCTCCTGTAGATAATGAAAGCCTTTTGAAAGAGTTACATAGACTGATTCAAAACAATATGATATAAATATTTTAACTCTATATTTGTGTTGCATATTAATAAGGTTTTATATATCTTCACAAGTGCCCTGAGAGTTTTGTTAATATAAACCGTTAAGTTATCCTTATTGATGTCAATACCATTTCTCCTTAGTTCGTCCCAAATCATATCATTGAGCAGCAGTGTACTGAATTACTTATTCTATGTTTATGGAAATACGCGTGGCTTCTTTTGTGTTGAGTTGCATGTAATCCTTTAATTACCATTCTCAAACTCATTAATAATTCATGAGCAAATTATTCAATCAGATCTTCTAAATTGAACCACGTGATGACACTAGAAATGCCAGTAAAGTACTGGGCAGAGGACTAGAAATAATTTTTCCAGTCCGGTGCTGCGAATATGACGTCAAGAACTAATAGGGATTACATTTATCATTAATAATCCACTTAGGGATTACACTTAGGGATTACACTAATTGATTTTGAGAAGTCATTCAAAGGCCTCGAAATCGGACTAGACAGTTCGCCTCGGACTGGAACAAATCCGAGTACTTGAAAACCCGGTCTAGTCCTCTTTCTCGGCCTTTAAATATTACTTAATGGCTCCCTATTCCTTTGGGTACATTCAAACGTCTTAAAGTGCATATACGAGAATTTTCTATTTTTTTCTAAAAATCGGCCGTATCGAGACGATTCTAATGACATATAACAAATCTTAAACGGACCCTGAGAATAGCCAGACCCTGAGAATGGTATAAGATACCTTATGCTGGTGATTTGAGACCGGGGCAATAGAAAGACGGCAACGTTGGATAGATTTTAGACGGAATACGACGATACGACGGAATACGAATAAGACCGATATGACGCAAGGTGAGAAATCAACACTCTTTGGATATTTTAAATAATTTTTATCACAAACAATGAGCCACTATAAATAACTATTTACTATAACTATAAATAACTAGCCTGCTCCGCAGGCAACTCTGTGGCTAGAAATAACAGACCAAGGAAATATTGTCATTGAGCATCTTGTCAGCTGCAAGTCCTCTCCAGTTACAGACACTGACTTGGTAATTAAATACATCTACTATTAAAGCCACTTTTCAATATACAGTTTTAATACACGAATATGTTGAAACTGATGATAACTGTGCTTATTATATTTATCTATTTTTTTGTAATTTCCAATTATGTTTATGTTTGAACACAGTTAACATTTGAACTTTGAAGGATGATGAGCCGAATTAATTGAACAAATTGTCTTTATGGCACAAACAATGATTTGGATGATTAATACTAAAGTATTTAAACACATTTTTTACTTTGTGTTATTTTGTAGTATCTCAAGTTGAGGAAAACCACAAAGCCAAAGATCCAAGCCACACTGTACCATATCTCAGCACCCCATGCATCAGTGCATGAATGTTCATAAGAATATTTTAGATTGCCCAAGGCAATCAATAAGTTGTTATATCAGTCTGAGTCGTCACCTCAAAGCCTGTAAATTCATTAGGTTGAAATAAATAAATAAAAAGCTAAGCGCCAGTTCCTATGCAATTATGAAAAGTTGTTGGAGAAATTCTCGACTACTGAGGAGGGACAATATATTATTAGTTGATGTGTACCATCATGTGTTACACATCATCTTGGACTTCGCGTGAATAAATGGTCTTTAAGATTGTCGAAGGTATCGCCAAAGTCAGATTCGGAAGATGCGTACACTGCAATTTCGTTTTGTTAATTTGTTGTTATGATGGTGGCGTTTCGACATCTTGTAGGACGTCGTCGTCAGAACGCACCTCTCATTCTCTTGGAGCACTGAGTTTCGTACTCGTTCTGCAGTTATATTTGCACCTAATATTAGTTTAGACAGAGACAATATTTAACCGATAATAGTATTATCGTGCATTGGTCAGTCGTCATTTTGGTGTTGAGTGTCGAGGCAATGAGATAACAAGTTACTTAGGTCTTAAGAACTTAACTACGCCGTCTAAATCGTTCTTGAAGACCCTCAACGCGAATTTTCTCTCTCTGTTTATCTTCTTCATATGTCCGAACCCACTCTTCATAAGAAATCGGTAAATTGTCATATGTAAGGACAACCGCACCATCTCTCCGGCTGTCTTTATCTTCCTGAAATCCTGAGTCCTTCATCTAATGAAGCAGATTCTCATTGACTACCTGGAGTTTATAGTTGTCAGATAAGTCCAAATGCGTGTCCACTGTTGAACTTTCGTCTGAGTAAGATCCAGATGTATACATTGCCACAAAATACAGAGTAATCGATAAATCGATGCAGCCTGGCTCTCCAAACTATAGTAAACAACTGTAGTCGTCTTACAGTTTGTTCCCGATTTGACGTCATCAGCGTTATTCGGACTCAGACTCTTTTCTCCCGGCCATGTTTTGCAAAAACAATTTTTTTGCTATGTTTGATACAAGATATCTCGAGAAGTTTTTATTAAATTAATAAAAACTTCTCGAGATATCTTGTTATTGACGATATATATATATCGTTAGAATCGTCTCGATACGGCCGATTTTTAGCAAAAAATTGAAAATTCTCGTATATGCACTTTAAAGCTTTTGCGAACAGTTGCCATCCTGCAGAGCTGAAATTTTTTATTTGACGCAGTGTGTCGTTGACTAAATCAATAACGCTAGTACCAGGAATAGTTCTTCCTTCGAAAACCATTTGCCCATGGTCATTCCAACCAACCACATCCTTATTTGCTTTTATCTTCTTGATCAGTTGTACAGCTCTTGATTTCATCGTAGACGGTACACTTTCTATGATTATCACTACGATTTCTCCAGGTGGTTCAGGCATTGTCTCTGTTGAAGGTTTGGGGTCTGTTTCTTCTGCTGCGATAGGCTGGGTGTGGGCAATACTTACAGGGACAAGCTGATGCGTTTGTTTGTCATAGTAATTGAGATAGCGTTGAAAGGTCTTATTATACAACTTCGCTATCGTCTTGTGTTATATCTTGACGTTGCATCAAACTGTCCATTTCCGAGTCCAACTGGTTCACTTGAGCAGTCAATGGGAGAACCAAGGGTTTCTTTGTAGCAATGTGTTCAGGGAACAGAACCTGTCTTTTAACATGTTCCATTATTTGGTCAGAAAGCTCGCCTATTGTTCTAAGACAGGAGCGAGTAAAAAAGGCAAGAATCCGTCTCCTTTTTGTAGAATAACTCTCCTTTCTGTAAATAAAGGTTACTGTAAACACTTCTATGTCCATTTTACAGAGCGTTTGTTGATTCGAGAATTTTGAAGTAATGTAATTAGTTCTTTTAACCATAGTCAATGGAAATACATTGTCCGGAAACGCCGCTAATTTCAAGGGGTCTAGCAATCGAACTGTGATTCATATTGATATTCATATTCATATTCATATTCATATTCATATTCATATTGAAGGTGCACAAATCCTTTGTTTTAGGTTTATTAATATTTAAACACATTAAACCCAAACGTTGCTATTGGATAACTGCTTCGTTATACATAAAATACGATGTGTTCAGTAACCGTGAAAGTGCACAAACTGAACAAAAACATAGAACAAGACTTTGGCCGCGTTTCCAGACAATATAACTCTAGTGACTGTTTTAACAGAGCTTGCACATCTCGCGGAAACGTTTTCGCTTCCCTTAAATAAGGTTATCTCTCGTTTGAGGATAATTGGTGAAAGTCAGCCAAATGATTTGCTAATCTTAATAAACTTTGCTTGTTGCAGATGGGACAGTCCTGACGCTTTCATGGCATGGTGACAAATGATTGATTTGAAATAATGTTCGAAACTAAATATTATTTACGAATAGCCCTAGTAGGGCCAGCCGGTGGCTTGCACAGCCTGGAATGGCCAGTTTCATTAGTACAACCGCTATTCCACATCAATCCTCCATTCACCAGAGACACTTTATAATATTCACAGGGAGATGCAAGCGCCAATACATCCCAAAAACTCCACAACAGCCCCACCGTCAATAAAACATCCCAACACCTCCACCAACGAAAACACCCCAAATGCACCCCTAAAACACCCCCAAAGCACACCAACAATCTAAAATACCCCCAAAATACCCCCATTAGCAAGGAAACACTCCGAAAACACTCAAAACAACCCCCAAACCACTCTACAACACCACCTAAACACCCCATCACCTCCCAAAACTTAATGGACCAGAGTTTGATGTAAAATGAAAAACTTTAACTGAACAACACAAAATAAATATTTTAACTCAACATTTGTGTCACATATTAATAAGGTTTTATATATCTCCACAAGCGCCCTATTGCTTCATTCCTTAATGATCTTATAGATTTTAACTTTGTGTGGTTGTGTTTTTAAATATAGATAGAAAACAATATTAGTTTCGGTATTAACTTGGTGTGTTTACTATTCATTTGTGTCGTTCTGGTGTGAGGGATATGAGGTGTAATGTGGGGGATTAACAGAGACAATGTCAGGACAAAGGTGTTGATTGGGCGTTTTTGAGGTGAAAGGAATTATTTGGGGTGTTGGGGAGAGGGAGGGGATACGAGGCTCATCTCTGAAACGGGACGAATTAAGAAATAAAAGTCCCCTAACTTTAATCTCACCAATTCTTACGGACTAATAAATCTTCATGCCCAGGTACAGTTCTTTAACAGTGAGGTTAAACTCCATGGCAAGCCGTTACAATATGTTATCTACTTTGGCCTTCTCTAGTTTGTTTCATTAAATATCCCAAATAATTGTGAGTTGTGACATTAATGACCTATTAATGACCGTTTCCTTTTTCTGTAACATGTGCTCTCAGTCAAAATTATTGAAATGTATCAGTCTTAGCAACATAACAAAATGCATGACAACATTAATAAAGTCAGCCACATAAACCAAACCGATATATAGTTTTTATATCTGTTTTTCTGTGTTTGAAATCTTCGACCGTTTTTCTTACGGCTTCTCGGACTATTTCTTAGGAATCGCGTCTTATTTCGTTTATATCTTGAAAGGATTCCTGATCATTCTTCTCACAACTTCTTGAATGGTCTGAGTGAGCCAAATAAACGTTAGCAACCGTGTTAAAGTTTTATTTCGATAGTATCTAGATAAGCAATTTTGATAAAGTTTTATTTCGCTTATAGGCAAATCAATACGTTTGAAATCGTTCTTCGAATAGCTTGCCAAAGCCTATTTCTTTATCCAAGGAATTGCTTACTTTATACACTAGATGCATGATGAACTTTGTAAAGTTCTTATAAGTTCTTAAGTTTGGGACACACGAAACGACAAATCGTAGGGACAAATGCAGGGACAAATCCTGTCATATGCACCATGCAAAATCTTGACGTGGAGAACATTTTTTAATAAACCACTGCGACAAAATTAAAATAAACCAATCAAAGAATGTTATTTTATTTTCCTTTTCCTTCTCTGACATATACCCTCGTGTGTCCTCAACAGGGGAAATATTGAAAAAGATTTGATCTTTTAAACTATCGTACAATTCCCGCTGCTTCGTAACATGGTTTGGGATCATATCGTAGATCTGTAGAAGTACTAAAGGGTATATGAACGTAAAAGGCTATCGTATAAACCTCTGTTGGTCAAGACACGCGATAGTATGAAAGTATAAGATGTTTCTTCAGCATCCCTATAGTTCATTCCAGATTACAATATTTAGCCAAGATCGATTGTGCGCATGCGCCGTATATGTATGCCCCCATCTCCCACAATGAGACTGACACATGTCCATAAAGTGAAAACACGGTGGCGAAAACACGGTGGCGAAAACACGGTGGCGGCACAGCAATATATATACGTGATGGCATTCCTTTTCGTGCTCGACCCGATCTCATGGAAATGAACGCCATTGAAACTTGTTGTATTGAAATTGTCAGACCCAAAACCAAAAAATTACTTGTATGTACTATCTATAGAGCACGAACCTTTCCTGTACCAAAATTTCTGGAAGAACTAGACGTTGTCCTATCTAAATTACCGGATGACTTTGAACTTATTATACTTGGTGACTTCAACGTTGACTATAATAGCAAAAATCCTGCAACGAAATCTTCTAAATCTAAATTGAAAAGTTTTGCAAATTTGCATGACTTACTGTAGATCAACTCATATCAAGTCCTATACAAGAATAACCACTCAATCTCAATCAACTATTGACTTAATATTTGTAAACAACAAACAACGCATCGTTGACAATGGCGTACTACCACTATCATTAAGTGATCATTCACTGGTCTATTGTGTTTTCAAAACAGGTGTTCCCAAGGCACCTCCACGCATCATTGAATACCGATCCTACAAACACTACGACAAACAAACCTTCTTAAAAGACCTAACCAACATTGATTGGTCGCCTGTCTTTACCGCTGATGTCGATGTTGCTGTAAATACTTGGTGCTCGCTTTTCACCAGTGTAGCAGATCTTCATGCTCCCATTAAACGGCAGAGAGTTAAAGGACTTAAAACTCCTTGGATGACGTCTGAACTCTCCCAGCTAATGCGAGACCGCGATTATCTTCATAAAAAAGCCCTTAAGTTAAAATCTCCCAATCACTGGTCTTCTTATCGCAAGTCTAGATGCAAAATATGAAGGCTTTTCTTATACCATTAAGAGATCTAAAGAGCGACCTTTTGATGACGTAATGCCATCATCGGAAGGAGTCGGCGGCTAATCAGACGTGTAACATCATACCAAAATTGCGTAATGGCGTCGGAAAGGATTCGGTAGAAAATGGCAAGTACTCAGTTGGGGATTTAAAGGTACACGAGAGATAATGACAGGTCCTACAGGTACCCGAGCTAGGGTTAGGGATCCTGAAGGTTTAATGACCTGATCTGAATCAATAATTAGGCTTAAGGGGCCGTGTAGGTTCAATAGAAGTCACGACGTAATGCCAAAATTCGAAATGATGGAATATTTAATGAGGCGGCATCCCTTTGTACTCCAAATGGGGGTATTACTAATATTTCTATCTCAGCGACACAAATGACCCGTAAACGACTGCTCTTCTCAAGTGGAAACAATGCTGAACGACTCCAACGACTCAAGTGTTTTAGTATAGGTAATAGTATGGTTTCGAGTGCAATTTGGAAAAAACATGCACAAGTGAGTTTTTCAAAGACTATCAAAATAGCACGAGTCCGAAGGACGAGTGCTATTTGAAGTCTTTGAAAAACTCACGAGTGCATGTTTTTTCCAAATTGCACGAGAAACCATGGTATTACTTATTAATAATATACAAGAAAATGTGCGAGACAATTATAAGACGAACATCCGGTGATCAAGAAAACTTGATCTTCCGGTCGTGTTTTAATTGGTTTACACAAAGTCACGCGACATGCGTCTTAAAATATTTACAACAGATTTTTGCAGATTTGATTTTTGCATTTTTGCAGATTTTTGAGTTTGTTACAGATTTTTGCACTGTTGTTACAGATTTTTGCACTGCTGTTTGGGATTAAATGCACTGAAACCAACCAATCACAGTCGATTAACATTTTCTTGTATATTATTAGACCTGATAAAACACTGCTCCTCATGTTTTAAACTATACATTAAATGTAGATTTAAAAATAACAATAATAAACAAAAATATATAAAATATAAACTGAGATTAAAAAAAATCAAAATAATATCAATTAGATAAATATTTCCAAAGTTGAGTTTTAAACTTAAAAAATAATTATGTTTTACATCGCTGTTCGGGTCATTTCGAAACATGAGGGTCACTCTTTTTTCACAAAAATTTTACCAAAACGTTCAGAATTTGCAAATCGTTATATTGTCGTAACACGTTGCTAGATATCCGCTGGCCGTGAGTAGCGTATTTCGAGTGCTTACCGCTGTGAGTTATGAAGCGGAAAAAATACGCCATCGGCCATACTTCGGTAACCTATTAAACTTTAAAAAAATCATTTTAAACATAGAAATCCGACGAGAAACATTTGTTTTGGCATTAGTTATATTTTAGGAATGAAATGAATAATAATTGAATATTTTCTTGCTTTTACAACGAAACGTTTACATTTGTCACAATTTCTTCTGGGTATATTGTGAAAAAAATCACGGAGGAAAATTGAGTTTCAAAACTCAATTGAAGATATCAAGTTTTTACTACCATATACCGGTAATAGGAAAGTGCTTGGAAATATTCCTGAAATCATTTTGTCTTTTTTGTCTCAGGTCGTGTGGGTCGTTTGGAAAAACTCCCACGACCGTAACGACAAAGTGGAAACTAGACCTAATGCGAGGATCGATATCATGTCTACAGTAGTGCTTTCAGCACGAAGCGGCCAATGGACGTTCACATCTTTATTAGTTTCGCTCCATTTTAGGCATTTATTTCCCATGCTTTTAGATAAATAAATTGAAAGAAAAACAACGCTGATGTTCCAGCACATTTTATTGCTCGGTATTTTTCAACGAAGATAGCTAGCTAGATAGCTCTCTCTTATTTTCATTCAAATCAATTCAGAACTTTTCAGACAATGCTGGAAATGAAATGGAGGATGAAAGTTGATGATGGAGGATGAAAGATGATAAAGGAGGATGAAGGAGTATGAAGGAGGATGATGATGGATGATAGATGATGATGATGATGGATGACGGATGATGATGGAGGATGATGGAGGATGAAAGATGATAAAGGAGGATGAAGGAGTATGAAGGATGATGATGGATGATAGATGATGATGAAAGATGATAAAGGAGGATGAAGGAGTATGAAGGATGATGATGATGGATGATAGATGATGGAGGATGAAAGATGATAAAGGAGGATGAAGGAGTATGAAGGATGATGGATGATAGATGATGATGGAGGATGAACGATGATAAAGGAGGATGAAGGAGTATGATAATGATGATAGATGATGATGGATGGATGATGATGGATGAAGGAGGATGGTGATAATGGATCATGGATCACGATGATGGATGGATGATGATGATATCAGAGTTAAAGCGGCTATGTATGTAGAGAATATGTTCTTTAAAACAAAAAACTGCAGAGGATAATTTTACTGCATAAGCTCAAATTGCTTTGATGCAATAGAAAGGAAACAATAATAATAATAATAGTTTTTATTACCCATCTTTAGTATAAAAATACAATGGATTTACATAATTAGAGTCTCATAAATAAATAGCTAGTACTTAATTAGCTTACAATATAGAATATTATATAAAATATTAAAACAATTTTGTTCTCGTCTATTTAAAATTATGTTATAAAAATGGTAAGCATTAGCGAGAGTTTCTATATTTCAGAGAAATTGCTCTTGGAATGAAAGAAAGTTCATGTCTTTTGGTGCGCGAAAAGATAGGAGGCCGGCCACTATCAGTCCTTAGGTCGTATAAGTGTGTTCTTGGTAAAGGTAATAATTTATTGCATGGATGGCTTGTATCACTTTGGATTCGTTGGAGTTCACGGATAGTGAGATCGTCCCGTCTATGCTTTAGGCTTTGTAAGTGGTCACGGGGTAGACCTAGAATTCTCAGGCTCCTAGTTTGGATGTTTTCTACTTCATCTTCTAGGTATTGCGGGATTCCACTCCATATAGGTGCTGCGTACTCTAGTATAGGTCTAATTTTAGTTTGGTAGCACGTAATGCCGACATCTGTTGGTAAGTTTGCTCTGCGACATTCTCTCAAGCAGAAGAGTAGTTTGTTGGCTTTCTTGGTCATCTTTTCAATATGGCAATTCCATTTCAGATTCTTTTGGTGCCATATGCCCAACAATTTAAACGAACTCACTCTTTCTATTTCTTCATCGCCAATAAAAAGGGAAGGTGGTTCTGGGATTGAATTTCTGAAGCAGATCCACATGTCTTTTGTCTTTTTTGGGTTTAACATCATTTTGTTTCTAGCAGCCCAACTGTGCATTGCTTCGAGAACCTCTTGCATGTGGCTTGGTGATCCCATATGAACAACTTCATCCTGGGTGCAATCGTCCGCATACTTGCATGTATTGATTTGAAGATGGTTAGGGACCGAACTTTCGAGGTCATTTATGTGTACGTTGAATAGCGTGGGCGAGATAACGGAGCCTTGGGGGACGCCAGTAGGAGATGGCTTAACTGATGATAAAGTACCCCCCAGGTTTACCTGTTGGGTCCTGCCTTCCAAAAAGCTCCGCGTCCACATCCAAAAGCCTTTTGTCACATTTAGTTCAGCAAGCTTAGTTAAAAGGATCCCATGATCCACAAGATCAAAAGCCTTTCGAAAGTCGATAAACAATGCATGAATGCCATTCTTGCCATCACGCGAATTGTCTGTATTGTTGAACCAGTTCTGGGAGATAGTTGCCAGCGCAGACACCGTTGACCGTTTACTGGTGAAGGCATGTTGGTTGTTATCAATCTTTTCAAAAACAGAGCTGTTTAGGTTTAGCTGCAACTTTTCGAGAACTTTAGCTAATTGAGGAAGTACGGAAATCTGACGAAAGTCGTTTTCAACATCGTTAGGAGGATAGACCTTAGGTACTGGAGTAATCAATGCATGTTTGTATGGTGTTGGGTATTTGAATTGCGTAATACTGCTACATATAATATGGTGGACCACAGGTGCTAGTTCTTCGCAAAATCTCTTTAATAACCAGGCAGGGATCTTGTCGCACCCGGTAGCTTTCCTAGGATTTAGTTGTCTGAGAGAAGTCTTGACTTGACCGATTGTAGGTGTAAGGGGAGTTTCCTCCTTCAGAAGATGTGCTATCTCAGAGAGACTTGGAATTTCGGTTGGGGGGAGATTCTGCCATGGCCTGGTAAAGATTTCCTGTAGTAACTCCGCAGTGTTAGCTGCTGCATCTTGTGATGGGCTCGTAGTGTTACCGTCTTCTGCTCCGGTTAGTTGATATATCGCCTTGTACCATTTCGCTGGATTATGTTTACGGAAACCTTCAGCCTTCGATCGATAGTATTGGGCTTTCGCCTTATTTACTAGTACGGATACTTTATTACACAGGTGGTTATATTTTATTGAGTCTCCTTTAGTAAAAGCTCTCTGCCTGGATTTGATTTCTTGTTTAATGTGTAATGTCATCCATGGCTTGTCCGAGGCATGAACACGTATAGTACGTTCGGGAATTGTATCATCAAGCATACGTACTATGATTTCGGTAAACGCACTAACTTTGTCGTCAACATCGTGAGCATAGAAAACAGACATCCATGCCTCGAGGTTTAACTTTAGGCCGAGCGATATTAGATTACCAGGCTTCAACAGGCGTACTCTACGTGAAGATGGTTTAACTTTCTGTCTCACTTTAGGAAGTAGTAGTAAACACTGATGGTCAGATCTGCCAACAGGGGGTAGGTGCAGGACATCAGTGTACAACTCAGACATGTTCGTAAGTATTTGATCTAGGGTATTACTACCCCTCGTGGGCGCTCTCACGGATTTCTTTAGATTGAAACGCCTGCACAGCTGATTAAGGTTCATTTGGTTGAAAATCTCCAGTGATTATTATACCAGCCGACGGATGATCATGCAGTATGGAGTCGAGTCCTCTAGTGATATATTCAGTCATTTCTCCTTCAGCTTCTACAGTCTGTCCTGGTGGATAATAGATGCCAACAACCGCAATCACACTAAATGGTCTAGGGGTCCTGGACGGTTTAAGTAGTAGCCATAATGCTTCTTTACCATCTTCTTCCAAATAGTTTAGACGGGTACTTGGTGTCTGAGTGCTGACATATGCCACAACAATAGGTCAATAGGTCAATTGCAGCTACTCAGTTGAAGTAAAAGAAGCAATAGACCAATTAATTCACCATAGTGAAGGTTTTGAGTTTTTAAGGGCATTGAGAGTTTCACTTCCATACCCAAGAAACGTTTGCCCACTCCAACTCAGTTCGTTCCAATCCCTTCTATCTACCGATGTTTAAGAAGTAAACACGTTGAGTGATACCAATATATGTTATGACTTCAAAGCTAGTGTAATAGCATTTCAAAGCAGTAGACAAGTGTACGCCACGCGTGCCTATTTTTTGTTTTGCATCAGAATTGTTAAAAGAAGCGATAAGGGCTTCGTGTAAAAGTTATAACATATATACCTGTGAAACAGACGAACTGAAAAATTCTCCACCTGATCTTAGGATTCCAAGCACGAAACCCGACTTGTCGATGTTGTCTAACAATGGAGGGGCCAGCAAGACGTATGCTGAACTAGAACATGATTGGTTACCAGAAAACAGACCAAGATTACCACCAAGTGTGTCCAGAATTAAATCATATCTAGAGAGAATATATATTAAAAAATCCAATTAACAGTTTTATTATATGCATGACAAAATTACTGCATTCTGATTGGTCGAGAGGCATGCAATTATAAATCACACATACCTAGCTCCATCGCAATCTCGTACCCAGAGCCTGCGTTCCCTTTGGCCTGCGCCAAGAAACGAAGGCTCTGGGGAACTCCGATGAAACTTGTCATCTGATTGGTTAGTTTAAAAACAGTAAAAATTTCAAATAATGTGCACGTTGCTAACTTGTTAAATAGATTTTTCTACGTTCTGTAACACATAATTATACACAACAGACCCAAAATACAATTGAACACATGAAATAATTCAAAACCGCAAAAATTCCGACAATTTGCAACTTAAAATTTAAAACTATTATTCTCGCTTCGTCCCCAAACAAACATCCATCGTCTGATTGGTATCGTAATTCTTCGCAGTTTCGAACTTTAAAATTATATTAGAGTCTACAAAGTCGATGTAGTTTAGCTAAAGTTCGTGACAAAAAGTACAATTCCTTGAATTTTAATGTGTTCTGTGTAGCAATTGTAAGCTGAGCGGCTGAGCCGATCACTGCCGAGTGCCGACGGCGACGCGGACATATAAAACGCTCTCATCAAATCGTCCGGTTGACGATTTAGAGAAAAGCTAAGAAAGACCATTTGTATCGCAACGCTTTTATCAAGAGCTTTGTAAAACATATTGGGCCATTCTTTATCGGTAAACAAATATTTCCACTGGTCTTCGAACAAGCTAAACATCGTCGATGACAGTAACAAATTATAGGGGACTGGGAACAAAAACCCAATTTTGGGGACTTTTTCATTGGAGTTCCCCATAGCCTCCGTTTTCGTGGCACAGGCCAAAAGGAACGCAGGCTCTGGGTACGAGATTGGCTCCTTCGTCGCTTGGTCTGTACGAAAACCTCAGTCGTGAAAATTCAAATATTATAATCATTTATAAAATTAAAGCGCATGCGTGCAGATGTTGCAACGAAAAATAAGTTTACCTTGGCTTATCTTGTATTCTTTTTGCGACATTTTCATTATTATAATCGATAATATCATCAGTTCCTATCTTTTCAAGAAGTGTAATTGCATCTTTGCTACACGTTGAGGTGACATGGGCACCCCAAGCTTTCATCAGCTATAAGAAAGAAAACAAAAAAACATAATAAGTCAAGTGCAACCATAACGCAGTCCAATAAATAGAGTGATACATGCCTGTATTAAAGGACATTGGCAACATAAATCACAATTTCAAATTTTTGAGTTTATGATTAACAAACAGACTTACGAAGGTAATCCAAGTAAACAAAACTACTCTTGCACAAAACAACAGCACTACTTTGACCAAAGACAATCCTGTCATCCGCCATCTTGTTGTAATACATTGTCTAATTAACTGGGGAAGTTGGTGACGTCACACCCGGGGTAAACCTGATGAAACTACTCTGTGGGTAATCGATTTTCCGCTGAATGCTTTTTAAAATGGTGTGATTCAATTGAAAAACGAAGACATTCACAAAAATAAAGTTTCAGACTTACAAAGACATGAGTATGGCAAGATAAATCCACGATGGCAGACAATAATTCAGGTTAGCAACTTTGACAGTGCAAGTTTATGAGCATTTTTACAACCTCAAACCACTATATTCCGGCTATTGAAGTTACGTACTTTGATCGAAAAGGTACTCTTTTTTTTTTGCCAATGTCCTTTAAATAAACTTCAAAAAATGAGTAAACTTCAAAAATTGGAAATCCCAATAACTACGCAATAAATGGGCTTTTACATATGAACATGATGTCATGACAGGGTCTACGCATCCAGCATAGCTCAGCGAAAATAGGTAGTCGGCGAGTACATGTGTCTGCTGCGGAATTGAGAAATGGTAGATGGACGAGTATTGCAGGGAAATACTAGTGAGTAATCAGTTGGTATAATATAGGTCAACTCCTTATAAGGAAGTAAAAAGTCATTTTGGGTGATCCGTTTGAATCCGACAAATAAACAGGTCTTTACGAAGGGTATATGCACGTTTGCGTAAGATAATAGCGTTAAAGATTCACCTAGACGAGTTCAAAATAATACACGACGAATCGGGTCGCCTGATTGCCGATTATAAATTTCTAAGTACATAACAGGTTTTTACGAAGGGTATGCACGTTCTCGTAATATAAAAGACATGTACGTTATGTATCTAGAGTCGGTAATTCCGAATGTGTTTTCAGAATTGAAAACGGTTAAATATTCACCGAGATAACGTTCAAAATAATAAACGATGAAACGTACCTGATCGCGCCGATTAAATTTCTAAGTACATAAATTGTTTTTACGAAGAGTATGTCAGTTCTCGTAATATAATAGACAGATATGCGGTAAATACGTACCTAAAATTAACAGGTTTTGTGATTGGCTATATGGAACAAAAGTGGTTAGGGTTAGGTCATTGGTTTATTTGTGGTTGATTCTATTGTTCTTTTGTTTTAATGAACCAATCACAAAACTTAATAGTATAGGTAGGTGGCTACCCCAGATATGTTATGTATTTAGACTCGGTAATTAGAAATCTGTTTTCAGAATTGAAAACGGTTAAATATTGACCGAGATAACGTTCAAAATGTACCTGAATACAAACACCTTTTCCGATTTGTGAAAACAAATGCATCGTCTGGCCGGTAGGAGGATAATAATAATAATAATAATAATAATCTATTGTCATGTAGTTATTTGTCGCAGCATCACCCACCAAATTAGGATTGGTAAGTGACGCAGCGACAAACAACAACATGTTTACAAACATTGTAATTTAAGGCAATAAAGGATTTTTTAAGTTTGTTCTTATATGAATGCAATATCCTTCAAATCGTCAGGCAAAGAGTTGAAGAGACTTGCTCCACTGTATGATAATATTTTAGACTTAGCAAACTCAGTTTTGATGGCAGGAATTTTCAGATTTGTTAAAGATGATCGAGTGTTGAAATTGGATATGTCGCAGCAAAAGGTAAACATATTTCTTATATAACTAGGCAGTGACGTTTTCAAGGTATTAAACGTTAACAGGATTTTCCTCATTTTAATGATGTTATGAACAGGAATCCATTCAAGCTGGCGAAATAAATCAATGGAATGAGCTCTAGAATCTTGTTCTAGTATTAGTCTGGCTGCTCTTTTTTGTAGTAGTAATAGATCATTAAGTAACTCATTTCTTGCATTGCCCCATAATATGGTACAACAATATAACAAGTGAGGATAAATTAAAGAATAATAATATTGAATTCGAAAACTATGAGGAAGACTTTGTCGGATTCTTTTAAACAAATAAAGTCTAGAGTTAATCGTATTATAAATTAGATTAAGGTGATTCCTCAGTTTTGCATTGCGCACATTTACTGCGCACATCCAATAACCAGTGTTTTTATGGCCATTATGCAACACTTTCAAAAACTTCCGACCAATTTAGGACAATTTAGTGTCAAATCTAACAATGGCCGCTTATGTACTGGTAGGGAAGAGTTATTAAGGGACTAAATCAATTTTTTTCCGAGAACGGTTACACAGTCTAGCTAGGGCTCCCTGTGCAAGTAGGTTTGTAAACTACTTGATAATGCCGGTTTAAGGCCATAGTTCTTAAAGAAGGTCGGTGACCATAATTTTTTCCTTAATAATTATTTTCTTCTACCACTTTTACGTGTTATAACAGAAACTTAGAGAAAAATCATTTCTACAACTTACAATATTTTACATTTTTGATGAATTTTTCTTCAAATAACATGTCAAAGAATATGGGAAACGACCTTTTTTATCATAATAAACCCTGTTAGCTGTTTCTTTTTCCGTAAAATACCATGTTTTCTTGTATAAAATTACTAGTTGCGAAAAATAAAAATATATCTTTGTCAAAAGGTTCAAGAAAAAGTTGTGCAATGCGGTTTGTGCTCAACTCGTAAATTGATCACAATGACGTCACCATACTGAGTAAGAGGCCGTAATCGGCGATATGCCATATCTTCTAAACAAGGTCGGTGACCCCAACTTTTTTTTGGTTTTAATATAAGTATGTCAATAACTTTAAGACTGGGAAGTTTCAGCAAATTTTCATTTCGGAAAGAATTACTGAGGAATTACCTTAATTTGACAATCCCATTTTAGATTGCAGACAAACGTAATAGCAAGAAGTTTGGCCGTTTTTACCTCCTCGATAACCATGTTATTAAGTTGTACCATAAGGGATATAATAGGCGAGCGAGGGGTTATTGCGGAACGTATTTCTAGTTTATAAGCAGTAATGTAGGAGGGGTTTTAACAGACACTTAATCATTCCTCAAGGGTGACAAGGACTGTATACACTGAACTACCTGGACCATACCTGTATCGCTATGCTACCAACTCCTCCACTACCTCCGACAATAAATACTCTGTAAAATAAAATAAAGCTACAATTTAACCCCCGATACTACAGTATATGGCCAGGACTACTTCCGGTAAAATTACGCAATATGATCGGTCAACGTCAGGTCCGAATTTTGTTGTAATGGCCTGCACAGGAATTCTGAGGGCGTTACCAACATTGTTAATGCCCTAGGAATTCAAAGACAAATGTCCGCAGAAAAATGAGCAGTTGTTGGTCGATTACACTATGATCTCTGTGAGACGTAGATTCAGTCGACCTCAAAACACACGCAAAGGAACCGCATACAGTACTGCTAGGAAGACGGACCGTAAAATGCTCTTAGACAAACCACTAAATGAATCGTCAGTGAGCCTCCTATTTTGAAGGAACTCAGTTGGCTCCCTATGAGACAGTGGCTCTACTTTTGTAAGGCCAAAAAATATATACCTGTCATGAGGGATATTTTTCTCATCACCGTGCCGGTCATCTCCAAACCTGCGGGTTATATATTTATATATCCTTGATGAATTGAATACCGTAATTCCTCGATTAAGCGCCCCCTGTAGACCTTGATTTTTTTAAATAAGCGCCCTCCCCCCCCCCCCCCCCTCAAATAAGCGCCCCTCTCTACATACTAATTTAAATTACAACGCAATTTCTAGAAACAAACTTTCTTTTTAAATTGAAAGTCATTCACATTTATGTCCATGTGCCTGTACGTTTCTTTCGCTTTCACCAGCTCCACGTGTAACTTTTCTGCAATTCTTAACTGTGCTGTTCTAGCGCCATATACACATGGAACGACTAATCCATTTTCGCGTTTCCTTGCACCAGTCACCTCTGCTGTGAGGGAATTATTGTCTCTTGACGTCAGGAAACATTTCACCGGAAAAGAAATTTATATTGGAATATGTCCTACAAGTTCATACTCCTCTTCTCCATTGTCAGTCTTTGCTACTTTTTCTTTGAAAACTCCAATTGAATTTAAGTCGTGGAAGCGAGCTTCGGCGCGATTATCTGGCATACATAAAAGCTTCTCGCCTATTTTGGGTTCCCAGACTTGCTTGTAAACACGATGGCCTCTTATAACACTCTCAAAACATGGTACACTGTCAACTCGAGCCATCTTGTCGGTCAAAAGGACAACGATTATTACCTGACATATATTTTGTAATAAGCGCCCCCCCCCCCCCCCCCCTCGAATAAGCGCCCCTCCTTTTAGTCTCAAAATTCGGTATGTATTAGATGTGTAAAGTTGATCGTCCAGATTGTTGTAGTCTTGAGAAAGACTATTGTTGGTGACTGACGTTTCTACGGCCTCAGCGGCGGTCATCTTCAGAGTCAAGTAAAGCGTGTTTGTCAGGTTTGCCTATATATACTGTACGTCTGGTTCATTACGTGATAGTTTGTTTGTGTCATAATTATTGTGAGTGGGTGTTGCGTCATGCGTGGGCCAATATTGTTCCTCATCGGCTGTTTGTGTCATAATCAATGTGAGTGGGTGTTGCGTCATGCGTTAAGCGTTAAGCGTGGGTGTATTGTTATATTGGCCCACGCTTAACGCATGACGCAACACCCACTCACACTAATTATGACACAAACAAACTATGACGTAATGAACCAGACGTATATATAGACAAACCTGACAAACACGCTTTATTTGACTCTGACGTTGACCGCCGCTGAGGCCGTCGAAACGTCAGTCACCAACAATAGTCTTTCTCAAGAATACAACAACCTGGACGATCAACTTCACACATCTAATGATACTGGTCCAATATGGCGGCGATAAGAGGTGTTCTCGTCACGCTGTACGTTTTGAGTTTGTATTTGCTTTTAAAGAATGATGCTACCCAAAATCATACGCAGAATCATTTTACAGTTAATAATATGGACATCTGGAACACAATTCACTCAGGTTTAAATGGACAATTTGGACAAGAGATTGTTGGTAAACTGATTTCTAGAGAACATACATTATCTAGATCTGAATGCCGAAGATTGGCAAGATGTTCAAGATCTGTCTTTATCTCAACAAACCGATATTTATTTCTTGTCATCCTTCTGTTCTCGAATGATATCCATGTTAATCATGGACCTATAACAAGACCTTCATGTAGAATATGTGACAAGACAATTAGAAGAAACCAACAAGACCTGAAGTGTGATGGCTGTCTGCATAAATACCATCTTAAATGTGCTAGGCAAGTTGGGTTCTGCCGAAATGATATTTCTGCATCCGTCGATTGGTTTTGTTCAGAATGTTTAGACAGAGCCCAGAAATTGGAGATATTTCAAACTCCTGTAACTTTTCTAACTTTAATGAGTTTGCTGAATTGAAAAGGCTAAAGGGTTTGTCCATGGCTCATTTGAACACAAGAAGTTTGCTCCGTAATATTGAAGAGCTTCGGCTATTTATTCGAAATAATAATATAGATGTTTTGACTTTGTCTGAAACTTGGCTTGATGTAACTGTGAAAGATGCTGAAATTGATATTGAGAACTATATTATTATACGACAAGACAGAGATAGACATGGTGGTGGAGTGGCAATATATTTACATAATCGTTTCTCCTTTGAACGCCTGACCGCTTCTTCTGTACTTGAACTAATTTCCATTCAAGTTAATCTTCCATATTCGCGACCATTGTTGATTAATACTGTTTATCGTCCATCTCGTACAGATACAGATTTTGTC
The DNA here is from genome assembly GCA_035772405.1 of Chrysogorgia sp. JL179-B06. Lineage (NCBI taxonomy): Eukaryota > Metazoa > Cnidaria > Anthozoa > Scleralcyonacea > Chrysogorgiidae > Chrysogorgia > Chrysogorgia sp. JL179-B06. The sequence continues at coordinate 833,977 of JAYKKM010000302.1, read as the reverse complement.
ACTACATTATCGGATTATTTATACGGCCTTCATCTTGATGATTGTGAATTTTATCTGCTTGGTGATTTTAACTACAACGTTATGAAATCAGTGAATAAGGAATTTTCTAAATTAATGAGTGACCTTGGCCTGAAACAAATTATCAATCAACATACTCGCGTTACTCAAAATTCTGCGACGATAATAGATCATATTTACACAAACAGTCTGCATCGTGTTACAGCTTCTCATGGTGTTGTAGAAATTTCAATGAGTGATCACTACTTAGTTTATTGCAACAGAAGTTGTAAAAGTCCGAAAACTAAACCTAAATTGATCAATGTTCATACTTTTAAGAACTACAATCCCTCTGCGTTTCTAAATGACCTAAGATCGCATCCCTGGGATGTTGTGTATTTGTTTGAAGATCCAGAAGATGCATGGGACAGTACAAAACATTTCTTACAAGAAACTGCAGAGAATCATGCTCCGTTACGATCGTTACGTGTTCAAGGTTCGCAACCTCCGTGGTTAACAGTTGATATAAGACAGTCAATTAAAAATCGCGATTCTGTTAAACGCAGAGCTGTGAAATCTAAATCATCTAACGATTGGAGTTTGTATAAATCATTGAGAAACAAAACTAACAGATTGATTGAGATAGCAAAACGCAAATATTTTAATGATCTACTTGTGGAAAGTTCAAATGATTCTGCAAAAATGTGGTCAACTTTACGTAAATTAATTCCAAAGATTCATAAACTGTCTTTTCAAGATCTAAAGTTGGACGACATCATCTATAGTGGCTGCCTTGATATTGCAAACTGCTTTAATAAATTTTTCACTTCAGTTGGTACACGTCTGCGTGGTATTCTTTCAAACATACAAATAACATCTCCATTGGTAAATCAAATGTGTCATCTGAATATATCCTCTGCTGGGAACTTTCAATTCAAAGAAATTACAGATAATTTTGTACATAAGGAGTTATCATCATTGCGAGTAAAAAAATCTTCTGGAATGACTAAAATTCATGCTCGTATGCTTAGAGACGGGGCTGATGTATTGGCACATCCATTGGCACATATATTCAATTTATCTCTTCAAACTTGTATTATACCTGTTTCTTGGAAATCGGCTTTGGTGACACCTCTGCATAAAAGTGGCTCTTTTCTAATCCGAATAACTTTAGACCAATTTCGGTTATACCAGCTGTCATGAAAATATTCGAACAAGCCGTCCATAAGTAACTCTACGAATATCTAGTAGCAAACAACTTGTTATCACCCTGTCAGTCTGGATTCAGATCTGGTCACTCTACAACAACAGCGTTACTTGATGTCTCTGATTACTTGCTGAAGAATATCGACGAAGGAAAACTAATTGGATCGGTGTTCCTTGATCTTAGTAAAGCTTTCGATATGGTAAACCATGCCATATTACTAAAGAAACTTCAAAGTAAAGGCATAGCAGGAAATTTCCTTGCATGGTTTACAAATTATCTTCAAAACAGATCGCAAAAAGTAACAATCCAAGGCATTACATCTGAAAGTATGAATATATCACTGGGTGTACCCCAGGGGTCAGTTCTGGGTCCTTTGCTGTTTTTATTATTTATTGATGATCTTTCAAGTGTCATTGATCAATGTAAAATTGTTCTATATGCCGATGATACGGCTCTTTTTTATGCACACAAGGATAAAAGCGATTCAATCAGTCATGCAATCTGATTTGAATAATATTTACACATGGTTTACTGCAAACCACTTAGTTGTTAATGAATCAAAGACGAAGACTATGTTATTTGGATCAAGCAAGCGTTTATTTAACTCAAAATCTACGCCTTTGTCATTGCTGCTGGAAGATAAAGATATTGACTTTACGAATTCTATGAAATATCTAGGATTGGTATTTGACTCTACTCTAAGTTGGCATGAACATATTGACCATTTATGCGCAAGAGTTGTCAGTAGATTGAGTCTTCTTCGAAGGATTAGGAAGTACTTGAACACGGATACATATCGATAAATTCATAACACCTTAATTCGACCACTCTATGAATACTGCGACATCGTTTGGACAAATGCTGACCAGACAAGTTTAAAGAGAACGTTTGAGACTACAAAAGAGAGGAGCCCGCATTATCCTTCGAAAGCAAATTAGAGAAGAGCGATCTACAAAATTATTCAAAGATTTGGCATGGGTTTCTCTAAATGACAAATGGGATTTCCATAAATGCCTTGTCGTTTTTAAATGTCATATAAGGGATTTTGTCCAGCGTATTTAAAAAATATTTTTGAGAAAAATTCAAATTTTCATAACTACAATACAAGAAGAAAAGATGACATTCATCTTTCAAGAATTCATTCCAATTCTGGTTATAGATCTTTTGCATTTTCTGGTGCAAAACTTTTCAATAATTTAGATTATAGCACAAAGAATGCAAATTCGGTTAAAGAATTTACCAATTTATATTGGAATAATTTTAATAGTAATTCATCTTTGTAATCGCTTTGTATTTCACATAATTTGTATATTTATTAGTGTTTTTTGGGTTTTTTTTGTTTTTGTTTTTTCTTTACTATGTTATGTTATGCACAGCTTCAATGGAAATCAGCGATAGCTGTTTGAATTCTGTGCTGAATAAAGTTTTGTATTGTATTGTATACTCCTACAGGTTCAAACAATTTACTTGAATATGTATTGCTGCTAACCATTGGTTGTGTGGTCTAACAAAACTGAGTAATTTATAAACTGAAAATATTTTTCTATCATTGCACCTGTTCAGTAACCCAATTCCATCCCCACCCTTCACACAATTAAATAAAAAATATTCTTAAAATACAATTTCCTTGTCGGTCATTTTACACCTGTTGTGATAAGAAATATGTTGGACTAATGCTATAATGTCATACATGACAAGATATATTCCGAACAATCTATCTGCACAATACACCAAATGTTACCAGGTGTCAAAAAGTATGACAACGAACTCACAGAGTCTGAATATCCTTAAATTTAAAACAGTAAGTGGTCAGAGAACCTTTTATTATAGAATAGTCAAAATTGACCGCAATCTTAAACTATGTAAATCTATTAAAGATTTTAAGTGCTTATTGAAGAGCAAGCTTTTAAGTAGTATTTAAAACACGACAAGGAGCGTTTTATCATATTTAAAATGTGAGAGCGCAGCGCGAGCATTTTAGATATGATAAAACGCGAGTTCGAGTGCTTTAAATATCTTCAAAAACAATTGATTGTAATCACTAGGGAGTGTACTGGTTTTTATTTTCTATTAGAGGTAAATTGGGTTGATGTATGAAATGCAAATTAGCAGGAATTTTATATAAAGTTCGTAAAGACTTTATATAATTTTCATGCTGATTAGTATTCATGGATTTTATCAGGTATAAAAGCCTTGCGCGCGACTAAATACGGAAATGTGATTGGACAATTTGGTTAATGAATATTAATGAGTTTTTTAAATGATTTTATAAACGATTGATTAGTCTCAGAATTAACTTATTAGGCAATTATCCTGTAATTTAATTTCATACTTATATACTTAATTGTAATCACTTGTCTATAAAAAGCCACTTTAGGGACGTGGCAAAACAAATCTGTATGTATTTATATGTACTATAATTGAACTGCAAAATGAATCTTGGGCTGAGTATTTGTTAGTTTTTGTTAAAGTGCCCCTATGATCAAATTTTTGGTATCCCAACTTTTTACATATTTGTAAAGAGCATGGTGTTCTTACTTAACTTGCCAAATTTCAAATGGGAAGTCGCTTTTTCAGACTGTTTTTATACGAGATTATACGGCCGCTATTGTACAGTTCTTACATCCGGCTCCGGCCCTGGCTCCGGCTCAACCTACAATCTTGGACAAACGTCATTGGGATACGCCACGCGCACATTCATGTTTACGCAAAAATTTACATATAGCACCAAAACCCCTCCCCCTAATCAATGTTGACGGATATAAATGGCAAATATGCGTGAAAATGCATTATATTTGATACAAAACAACATTGAAAGGGAGGAGGGAGTTGCTAGGCATCGATCGTTCAAGCAGAACCCGCTGAGGCAGAATGAAATGTTATATGTGAATAATGTGTTGTTGTGTCCCAATACTTTTGTCCAAGATTGTAGGTCCCAGGCTCTTCTCCGCGTAAAAACAGCGAGCAACCGCGGGGTGTCTCATATCTATTTGATAACTGGAAATATCAGCGCAATGAAAACGTTTCTAAGTTTATAGAACAACCGAATAAAAGCTACTCCGATTCCCGAAATACAGAATACAAATACAGAATACAAAGTGCTAGGTATTTTTCAACATTTCGTACTGTTAAATTTTATGAATGCGAGACCAGAAATGCTGCCAGGAAGAAGTGCACAACGTTTCTTCGGAACGATGTTCCCCGTCAACGAAAAGACTCGCTCAGAAGTGACGAAGGATGGTGGGAAAGAAAGATATGATAGAGCAAGACTTGTCACAGCAGTCCATTCATTTTTGTAGTGATACCAATACTCCAGTAACTCGCAAGAATTTATTTTGCCATCTTGAGATCAGATATGTAGTTTAATATTTCCGTGTCGTGTTCAGAGCAAAATACCATAGTTTTTTGAAATTGTCATAGATGTATTTTTGGTCATCTGATGCCAAGCTCACACTAAATATAAATCACCATCGGAGATAACCGCAGCCCAAATGTCGGACTGGAAAACGCTGAAAAACGCCGGAGCTCCGGCATAACTCCGGCATAACTCCGGCGCCCAGCTCTAACATGTTCCGGACGCTTAGGTTGCGATTAGAGGAAGTGACGTCAAAGACTCAACACGTGGCTAGTTATATATGAATATAAAGTTACTTGGGGAATACTTTCTATTGTAACTTGTCGTATAATTTCCATAAAGCTGAGTCTCTTGACGTCACAATCACATACTCTGCTGTGGAATCGCGGGCTCGTCTGGAACAAGTTTTGAGCAATGGCGAACAAAATTTGGGCGATTTTCGAGGTTAAATTTCTTCTGATAGAATGTTTGTTGTTAACGTAAAATGATGTTCTGTAACAAAACATGCCAGGAAAGGTAATGTGATATTTCGTCGCAGGGGCACTTTAATTTCTGAGCAGTACAGTACTTTATCAGCGTATTTCCACTATGCAAATAGCACATTATCAAGAAATACGGTAAAAAAGTGATATAATGTATTTAAATTTTGGGCATATGTATTTAAATTTCAGCATACTGCTGTACTTTACCTTTTATTCCTTGCATTATCTTCTGTCAAGCCACCAACATCACAGAGTGCTGACCATGCAGTACAATAGGCATAAGGAAAACTTGCTGCTTCAACGTGACTCAACCTTTTAGGCTTTAATGTGAGCTAGAACAAAAAAACGGACCATAATAAGAAGCAGTCCATGTAAAAAAAAAAACCAAAAAATAATTACTTTTTATATCAAAGTACTCTGACCTTCCGAATAATCGTATATGTACGATTATTTATTTCAAAGAAATTTTCCACTCTATACGGCCTTATTCGGAACTGTACGATTATTAATTTTAGGAATTTTCCACTCTATACGAACCTTATTCGGGCCTGTACGATTATTAAATTAAGGAATTTCCATAAGTTCACCACTTCTGTATGCATTGCTGAGAAAATCCCTTGTCCAAACCCTTATCCAAGTGAGAAATATACTGATATTCGCTCCATGAAACAAAAACAAACAAAAGCGCTCCGCCATCTTGAATTCGTAAACATCCGTAAACTTGTCTTAACAGTTCGCATTTTTACATATTTTGGTCATTTTCTCGCGACTGGCCGGAAAAAAGAATTTGGAGAGTTAGTAAATACAATAACAGCTTTATTGATCTTATGTTTATCCCATTGTTTCATAAAAAGCTAGTACTTAAAGTGTCTATGAAGTGAAAAAATCGCTAGTATTTTTTTTGCTCTCTGAAAATTTCAAGTGAATCTGCTGCAGAGTCTTCGAGCTATCAACTCTCAAAGTTTGTCCATTGGCATAGTTTAACGTTACAAAATAGGGAAAGAGTGGGATTGAATATATGTGGTAAATGACGTATGCAGGTGGATTATTAATGTTCAAATCCATTGTTCTTATGCATAGTAAGCACACCTGCATACGTCACAAGACAATGAACCGCGCGTTTCAGATTTCACCAAAAACATTTAGCCATGCCAAACTTTGAGAGTTGATAGCTCGAAGACTATTCAGCAGATTCACTTGAAATTCTCAGTGTACGCTCCTGCCGTGCTACTTTGTCCGTTAAAGCAAACAAATGCAAGCGAATTTTTCACTTCATAGACACTTTAACATGATAGTATTATTCCGCTCTATAGCGTATACTACAGGTATTATTGACTTCTGGGGATGTTTCCACTCTATACTATTATTCCACTCTATACTATTATTGACATCTGGGTAATTTTCCACTCCATACTATTATTCCACTCTATACTATTATTGACATCTGGGTAATTTTCCACTCTATACTATTATTCCACTCTATACTATTATTGACATCTGGGTAATTTTCCACTCTATACTATTATTCCACTCTATACTATTATTCCGCTCTATACTATTATTGATTGCTTTGGATTTTTCCACTCTATATACTATTATTTTGCCCTACACGATTATTCGGAACGTCAGAGTACGTGACTTACAGTAGCTGAAAAGGTGGTAAACTGCCAAGATTTTTAGTAACGAAATATTGACCGTTTCAAGCGGAGCCCTTCATCAGAATAAGACGAGTAAGATTAAGATGAGTAAGATTCTGATTAAGATGAGTAAGATTCTGATGATGGGCTCTGCTCGAAACGTAAACGTAAACTTGGCACTTTACCAACTTTTCACAAAATACAAAATATAGTAGTTTGGCGCAATGAAAATGCTCGTAACACATTTTATAAGTTGAATAAATCATCTAAAAACAGGCTATTGCATTGCAATTTTGAATATGACATTGATGTCCATGGCCGTAAGAGCCCGGGGGCTAGGGGGCATGTGCCCCCCACTTTTTTGTAAATATTCTTATTTTATTTTAGAATATTTAAAGATACTTTGAAAAAGTAATTATATCTAAGTGTATTTCAATTTTAAGAAACAAATAGTCTTGCAGCCATGTCCAAATAATTATTAGTGGCTACACGAGCTTTGTTAGAGGATGTGTTTGCTGCAGGCTTGCAGCAAGTCTGCTCACAGTTTGTAGTAAACCGTTTATTTTGTCAAGGCTTAACAAGCTTGCAGCTTGATAGAGGTGCAGAACCGTAGGAGATCATTGAAACAATCCAAAAAATGCTTGTTGATATAACGAGTATCACAACGATTACCAACAAGCTTGCGGTCAACCCATTGCAGATTTGCCACAATTTCGAGAAAAAATGTCACTGAACACTCCCTGTTTCGGCCTTTAAATTTTGTTAACTTCTGCTCTCCAAAATGCAGGAAATACCATTTCAGAGGTCTCAGAAATGCAAAATTTCCTGGGGGATAATACCCCGTACCCCCATAAAAGGGGGGTCGTCACAGTTAGTTCCCCCCCCCCACCCCAGGCGAAAAATCGTTCTTGTCATACATGTATGTTGGTGAGCATTGTACAGTATTTCATACCCTGTATCTTGCGTTTCCTTGGTTGAATTGTTGCACACTTCAAGATGACACTTACTGTTTACCTATTCATTTCTGTTTTTTTTCAAATATCAGCCAAATTTTGCTTTTAAAAAACATTAAATTTGGTTATATTGACAAAACCATCTGAACAACCCTACATTTAGTTTTTACGAAAATGTTTCTTGAAGCAATTCCCAAAAGAATGTGATCAAGTTTGACGAAATTTTACTGAATGAAATGTGAGAAATGGCAGAGAAACAATGAAAAAATATTTTTAAAAACCTGTGATTTTAGACTCGTTGTTACCATAACAATAATCTTGATGAAAAGGTAAATAGAAACACAAAAGTAATTACGAGAATGTCAATAAACTTAATGAAGAACTCCATGAACATATGTTATAAGGGAAGAAAACTAGGCTTCTTTAAAGGGGAACTGTACCCAAAAAATAAATTACTTTTAAATAAAAGGCCTTGAAGTATAACGTTTGGAAATGTTAATAGTTTCACGGTATCTGCTCTTGTACTCGAGAAATAACGTTTTCATTATCGTATTAGGGACTTTAAGAAAGCACGACGCGGCCGATGACGACGACGTGACAGCGGAGGGGGGACTGGGCATCAACACCGCCGTTCGCGCCAAAATAAGCTTTGTTAAGAAAAACGAAGACGCGAACGCGAAAATATTTTTTCTCTGTGATGTTTATTAGTTTATATGCCTTCGTTCAAAGAAACAAGGGACTTTTAGCTCATTAATCATGATGAAAATTTAATAAATGACGAGGAATTGCTATTGCTGTGGGACACAAATACTTGTGGAAATCCAGAATATCCCTACAAGTGTTATCAGCCATTCTCCTTTGATGAGGAAAACGAAGCAGACTGCAAAAGCAATTTTCGTTTTGAAAAGCGTGATATACCAATTCTATTTGACGCATTGGGTCTCCCTGAAACCTTCAAATGTTACCAAGGAACGTTATGCAGTGGGCTTGAGGGTCTTTGTCTCGTTCTGCGAAGATTTGCCTATCCATGCAGATATTGTGATTTAGTTCCTATGTTCGGAAGACCTGTTCCAGAGTTGTGTATGATAGCAAATCAAGTTACAAGTCATATTTTTGAACCATACATTGCTTCAACCCGACAAACTACAAGATTATGCCGATGCAATTGCGAATAAAGGAGCTGCCCTCCAGAATTGCTTTGGCTTTGTAGACGGGACAGTTCGTCCAATTTGTCGCCCAGGTCGAAACCAAAGGCTGGTCTACAATGGCAACAAACGTGTGCATGCCATCAAATTCCAATCTGTTACTCTTCCGAATGGAATTATTGCTAATTTATTTGGTCCAATAGGTAAGTTGTTTTGCCATACCAATTCTCATGATACTTTTAGCATAATAATTAATAATGAAATGCATGTAACTTACGTATTTTATATCTTCTAAAGGGAAGAAGGCACGACGCTGGGATGCTAGCAGAATCTGGACTGCTAAACAACCTCGAAAATTATGCATTTTCTCCAACACAACAAGCGATGTGCATTTATGGTGACCCTGCTTATCCGTTGCGGATACATTTACAGGCACCGTTTCGAAATGCCATTCTAACACCAGATATGGTGGCATTTAATAGATCAATGAGTACAGTTAGGGTTTCTGTTGAATGGTTATTTGGCGATGTAATATGCTATTTCAAATTTTTAGATTTTAAGAAAAATCTTAAAATCCAATTAAGCCAAATTGGCAAAATGTATATAGTTGCTGCATTATTAAGAAATGGCTTAACATGTTTGTACAAAAACACAACATCACAGTTCTTTGAACTTGATCCTCCAACACTTCAAGAGTACTTTAGTTAAATGTATTAAACAGAACTGTATAACATATTGAAAAAAATAAACAGTACAGAAGTTTTAAGCAACATTGTCAGACATTGTTATTAAAGTCAAAATATATAGTTCACTGGCATTACTGTTTTGGTACAATCTTCGCCACAATCCCCACCAAAAGTTGCATCTGTTGTTCTTGTTGTCTCATCATCATGTTCTGCATCTCTTGCTGCCGCTGTAGCTGGGTTTGTTGTTGTTCTGTCATGGATTTCATGATCTGTATATGCTGTTCTTGAAACTGGCGTTGCATATTCCTTTCTTGCTGTTTATCAGCTAATTCTTTTTCCTTTATTTCGCGATTTTGGTTAGCTTTGAACTTCAAATATTCTACCGTCTCATTAGACGACCTTCTTCTCCTTTGTTTATTGTTGTTTTCTTCTCCAGACTTCCTTTTTTTTTATTCGACGAATGTTTCCATTGCCATTCTTCTCATGTCTTCGGCGGATTGTTTCTCGGTTTCTTTTTGTTTGCTTTTCTCGGCAGACGCTTGTTGTTCGCTGGCAAGACTATCGGTTTCTGCAGTACCTCCATTCGCCAGTTTCCAGCCGGGACCGACAGTTAATCAGCCATTCTCAGGTACGCCATCTTTGTTTCCGTATACGTTTCGGGCTGTGGTCGTTAAACCGGGGTTGAGCCTTCCCGGTAGACTCCATTCGGTCGCGTTGTCTCCCTCGGTTTTTCCACCGTTTGTTATCGGACCAGGTTTCCCACCGGTGTCGTCGAAGTTAATCGCGTCCATAGTGTCTGGCGAATTTGTCGAGCTGTCGGCGCTCTTGGACGACCCCGCCGAACACGAATCGCCGTCGTTTTCGCTGGTGGTCGATCATCTCGTGGTTCGCCCCACCAAGCGTCGGAAGCAGATCACGGACGTTCTCACTTGGATGCAGGCGTTTTCCATTTACATGTTGGTCGTGACCGCGTATTGGCCGGCCCGTGCCTCCGATTTGTTGCGGTACCAACTGCTGATCATGCGCACAGCCCAGCAATTCCCTGAAGCCGCGTGGCTGTCGTATGACCGTGCCTTTCGTCGGGACGCAGCCGCTTGTAGGCTCAACGATCGGTCGCGGATGAATGCGGATTTGTTCCACTTTCACGTCTCCGGGGGCGGTAACGCTATAGTGGGCCCCACATCCTCCGTCAGCCCACCCCCCATCCTCCTACGCAACCCTCATCGGAAAAGGGGGTGGAGCCGCGGCCCTTGAAGCTCATGGTTCGCCGTCCGCCGCGGTCGTTTGCCATTCGTGGAACACGGTCGATGTTCGTCGTCTTTCCTCCAGTGCCGCTATCGTCATGCAACTTGCCCGGTTGTGGCGGACTGCATCGGCGGTTGCACGCGCACAGTGCTTCACGAGCATCCTCATTTGGCCAATAGGGGGGAAGCTCACGCAAAAGGCCTCGCGTCGGAGATGTTATTTAGTTAGCTAGTTATTGTGAGTTTTATCTGTTGCGTGCCGTCCCGCCGTTCTTGTGAATATCGGACAACTATACTATTACCTTAATTACTGTATAATTTTTTTTTGTGTGTTTATTTAAATATATTGTGAGTCGCGAAGTATAACGGCGTACGCCCCTCCTCACGCGTCGTTTTGTTTTGTCTCCTAACAGGTACGCTCGCGGTCGTGGGCAGTAGTCCCCTCCTTCCGGTTCATCGCGTCTCCCCCCTCCAGTTGTCGGAATTCCAGCGGGAATTGCATAATCACCCGGACCCCAGCCGGGTTCGCTACGTCCTAGACGGCATTAGCCTCGGTTTTTCGTCGGGCTTCGAGCCGTTCTCGGCGGGTTTGCGGTCCTCTCGGCGCAATATGAAGTCGGCCCTGGACCACCCTTCAGTTATCGACGAGTATTTGTCAAACGAAGTAGCTAAAGGGCGGGTGGCCGGCCCGTTTGTCTCCCCACCGTTCCCCTACCTTCATTGTAGCCCCTTTGGGGTTATCCCCAAGAAGGGTCAACCTGGCAAGTGGCGACTCATATTGGACCTTTCCTCTCCGGAGAAGCACAGTGTCAACGAGGGAATTCCAAAAGATCCTTTTTCGCTCCATTACGTGTCGGTCGACGACGCGATCACCATCCTTATGGAGTTAGGGCCGGGGGCGCTAATGGCGAAGTTCGATATCGAGTGCGCTTATCGCAACATCCCGATTCGCTCGGAGGAACGGTACCTGTTTGGCATGCGCTGGCGAGACCAGTTTTTTCGTGGATCTGACATTGCCATTTGGACTGCGTTCAGCTCCCTTCATATTCAATTCAGTGGCGGATATGGTCGAGTGGATCCTCAAGTCCAATTATCACGTCCGGTTTCTCCTACATTATCTCGACGACTTTCTCACGCTCGCTCCGGCGCGGTCGTCGGAATGCGCCATCACTGTCGACACCGTACGATCGGCATTCGCGCGTTTGGGTCTTCCCCTTCGCCCGACGAAGTGCGTAGGGCCGGTTACTTCCCTAGTATTCCTCGGAATTGAGCTCGATTCGCTTACTCAGACGGCGCGCCTCCCACAGGCCAAGTTAACTCTGACTCTGGAGTTGTTACATCGTTGGGCTGCCAAGCGTTGGTGTTCCCGCAAAGAGTTGCCGTCATTAATCGGCTCCCTGCAACACATCTGCAAAGTTGTTCCGCCTGGTCATGCCTTTTTGCGCCGCATGATCGATTTGCTGTGCGCGTTCCGTTCACCATCTCATCCCATTCGCCTCAATCTCGAATTCCGTCGGGACTTGGCCTGGTGGCTGGAGTTCCTCCGATCCTGGAGTGGGGTCAGTTTCTTTCGCATCCCTTCTCCAATCGCTGCCGGACTTTTTCGTCGCCTCGGATGCATCAGGGGCAATCGGTTTCGGAGCAGTGTGGCGCAATGAGTGGTTTGCTGGTTCTTGGCCGGCCTCTGTCCCCTCTACCAACATCACGGCGTTGGAGCTGTTTCCAATCGTGGTGGCCGCTCACGTGTGGGGCCATCGGTGACAACGCCTGCAAGTGGAGTTCCTTTGCGACAACGACGCGGTCATGGCGATCCTCAACTCCGGTTCTTCCGGGCCACCCATCCCCTGGTCTGCGGCTCAGAATTAAAGTGTCCAAAACTGATCCCTTTGGTGCGGGTCACTTCGTTTACATTGGTCGTACGTCGAACCATCTCTTTCCTGTCCAAGCCCTTCAGCTGTACCTTGCTCGTCGGGGGGGGGGGGGGGGGGGGGCGCCTCTGGTCCACTGTTTGTTTGGTCCGACAGTAGTCCTCTCACTCCCACTGTCGCGGCCACAACAACGGCGGCTGCCGGTATCCCGGATCATTTGATTCAATCCTTGGGGCGATGGACCAGTCACGCCTTTCTTCGCTACATTCACACGGCACCGGATACTTTTCTGCACGTTGCCCCGCTGCTGTGAGGGTTGGAGACATTGTGGAGGAGGTTAACGGTAACCTTCTCCAACCCCGTCGGTGCGGGGCTGGAGGTAATCTGGAGAGAGTACCGTCAGGGTTCCGGAAGTCCGGATCCAGTCATTTCCGGAGCCCAGCATGAATCACGATCGCACGATCGCAACGTCTAGCTAACGAATCACGATCGCAACGCCTAGGTACTGTCTCCATCCCTACCGATCTGCAGCGGGCAATATTAGTAATTGGCCTATCGACAGTTGGTCTGCACGGTCTCATCGCCGACAGGACACCGTGCAATATCATTAATTATAGATTTTAAATTGTTTAATGTAATTAAAATCAGCTCAGACAATACATGGACAAATGTCAAGCTTAAAGAGCCCAGAAAGAGTCCAAAGTATGAAGGGAAGTGATCCTAAGCTTTAAATCAACTTTATTTGTTTATTTATATATTTAAAGTTTTTTAAATGTTTCTTAAGACCATATTACCTGACATAGATTCACTTTGCATGTACAGTAAGTAGTCTGTGTACTGCATAACACTGTATCACACCATATACATGTATGCATGCAGTAATATATGTACAGTATGGTAATACTACCATATCTTGGAAATATCATATAATCTTGGGAAGATCCTCTAAAATATTGGCAAGATTCTGTATGATCTTGGCAAGATCATATTTAAGATCTTGGCAAGATCTTGTGGAATCTTGCCAAGATGGTGTAAAAGCTTGGCAACATTCTGTATGATCTTGGCAAGATGATATAAGATTTTGGCAAGATCTTGTGGAATCTTGGCAAGATGGTGTAAAATCTCGGCAACATTCTGTACGATCTTGCCCAAATCGAAAACGAATCTTGGCAAGATGGTGTAAAATCTAGGTAAGATCCTGTACGATCTTGGCAAGATCATCTGAGATCTTGGTAAGATAAATCTTGGCAAGATGGTGTAAAATCTCGGCAAGATTATGTACGATCTTGCCCAAATATTGTGGAATCTTGGCAAGATGGTGTAAAATCTAGGTAAGATCCTGTACAATCTTGGCAAGATCATCTAAGAGTAAGATCTTGGCAAGATCCTGTACAATCTTGGCAAGATCCTGTACAATCTTGGCAAGATGAGATCATCTCAGATCTTGACAAGATGTCAAGATCTTGTAAAATCTTGGAAAGATAGTGTAAAATCTTGGCAAGATCCTGTACAATCTTGGCAAGATCATCTAAGATCTTGTAAAATCTTAGCAAGATTGTGTAAATCTTGGCAAGATCCTGTACAATCTTGGCAAGATCATCTAAGATCTTGACAAGATCTTGTAAAATCTTGGCAAGATGGTGTAAAATCCTGGCAAGATCCTGTACTATCTGGCAAGATCCTGTACGATCTTGGCAAGATCATCTAAACTCTTGGCAAGATGGTGTGAAATCTTGGCACGATTGTGGAAAATCTTGGCAGGATCTTGCACGTTCTTGGCAAGCTATTAACCAAGATCAATCTGGGTTAGCTCAAAAGTGGCCAGGTTGAAGGTATATCAAAGGCGCCGCAGGCTGCCACAACCCATGTCTGGCCAACTGTTGATCTAAGTGTTGATTTACTAAGGGAGGAAAACAGCACACATACAAACCTGCCTGATTACTCGTGCACACATAACCACTAAACCATTGAATACCCATCCACTTTCGCTATTTGTATCTGTTGACAGTTTAGTAAAAGGGTCAAATTACGGAAAGTTCATCATATACAATTGCTTTGTTCTACATGTATTTTATTAAGCATTAATAAAAGAAGTTAACAATAAGCGGTGTCAGTTCTCGTTCGGTCGGGGGGCCTTCAGTGCCGGGGCCCCCGGAATGCTTACCCCACTTACAGTACAGAGTTATATATAAAGGGCTAGCTTAATCATGTTCAGCTTACTTGTGTCTCATTTGCTCTCCCTCCCTGTCTTGGGGTCTTCTTCACCCCACCCTCTGTTTAGTTTCGTCTTCCCTGGGGCGGTTTAGCTGCCCAAGCATTAATTGTTCTTTTTCAGCACTGCTCTTATGAGTTGTCTCGGCCAGCAGGGCTGTTTGTACCTGCTCGTTCCTGGTTTGTTTGTTTGTTTGTCACACCCTGCAGTCCTTCCTAGTGGCGGAAGGTTCTTCTACTGTGGTGCGTATCTACTGTCCCTAATCTAGCTTCGTCTCCATCACCAAAATCGTAAGTACCTATATGTATTCTTGTAGTTTAATTTTAATTTTTCCCCGTCTAGACGGGTGACTTGTAGATATGGGGATGGAGGAGGTACCATTGGTCGGGGGATCAGCAGGTCCCTTGTTATTGTCGCATCATTGCTTGTCGCAGCCGGCATATTAGCTACTGACTCCATCCCTTCCGATCTGCACTCTGCCATCGTAGGTAGTGGGCGTATTATCATGTTGGGTCATGTAGTTGAGAACCGTGTAGATCGTTAATGTATTTTAAAACCATTTAATTTGATAACAATGAATAACTATGCAGAATATGAACCTTTGACATTATTTAGAGAAATTTTAGAGCATTCCGGTTTGTATTTCTGCCTTTAAATGCGGTTTCAAAAGTGGACGGGTATTCTATAATTGCTCCCACATAACAATAATAATATAGTTACATACAGCACAGTACCTCATCTTGACCTACACAGCAATATTGTGCAAATGTTCCTTGTCTCCAAACTGCAGGTGTACCCCAAACCTTGATTATGTAAAAAAATTTGATTGTATAAAAATATTACAGTATCTCATATACAATGTTGCAAACAAGTTGCAATAATGTAACCATCTTTATCGAGATGTTCTCTGCACATCAATAAGTCTTCACAAGATAAATGTGTTACCTCGTCTTCTTCTTTAACTCTTGTCACCATTTTCCCTTTCTTCACGACCACCCCAGAAAAGTCTCGACCCAGAATAATTGGTAATTCTTTCACTTTGTTGTATCTTCTAAAACCATCCAAGACACGGGAACCAAAGCCTTTTCGCATCAAGGAGTCGAAAGGATTTAACGAGGCTGCTTTAACTTCAACCAATACTTCGTTGGCTTTTAAACTTCTTGGGACTTCCACATCATCCATAAAGAGCTCATTATCCACGCCATATTCTGTGAAGCACCAAGCTTTCATCGACATCGTTCTTGCAACATGACTTCTGCCAAAATGTCGGACATCCTGGTTCCTTTTAAATGCACAAAAGTAAACCTCGCTCGTCCTTGCATGTCTTAACATAATGTGTGCACAAACATAGCTGTGGGAATTTACCAATACTTTATATATGCACAGTTTTCCACCAAAACACACTAAAGTAACAAAACAGTGAAACACGTGAACTCGTCGCCAGAGCCTGCGTTCCTGCTGGACTGCGCGATGCTTTTAATGGGGGGGGGGGGGGGGGGGGGGAGGGGGGGGGTTAGAAAACTCATAAGATGAGGAACTTGGCCAAATATTACCTATAATATATATATATATATATATACAGAACTCGTGACTAGTCTCTCGGCAACGGCTTTCGAGCAGGGTCTCGGGTTCAATTCCAGCCGGAAGGCCTTGAAGTTGCATTTTTCGCAACCTGTCCCATGTTTATATTCCAACACTCGAAAATTTCCTTCACCATAAATCCTTAGAATATGTAGCTTGATCGAGTGAAATGCCAAATATTACCTGTATTATTAGTGGCATCTAAGTTGTTTTGGGGTTGTATAGTAAAAACCATCGTCCCAAAGACGGCGCGGACTGTACGTCAGCTCACTATGACCTAACGCTGGGCTTTTGCCGGTAATTAACGGTTAAAATTTATTTATTTTGTATTTATAACGAGAAATACGTATCCGAAAGGGTGTTGTAGCTAGACACTACTAAACCCAATGCTAAACCCAACTGATCCAAATTACCTAAAGACATAAATTTTCTGCACCAAATTAAATCATCCATGTATCATTAATAATCCACTTAGGGATTACATTTATCATTAATAATCCACTTAGGGATTACACTTAGGGATTACACTAATTGATTTTGAGAAGTCATTCAAAGGCCTCGAAATCGGACTAGACCGGGTTTTAAAGTACTCGGATTTGTTCCAGTCCTCGGCTTCGCCTCGGACTGGAACAAATCCGAGTACTTCGCCTCGGACTGGAACAAATCCGAGCTACTTTAAAACCCGGTCTAGTCCTCTTTCTCGGCCTTTAAATATTACATAACATACGTATCAATTATATTCAGGCGTCCAGAATAGAAGTGAATATAACCCCCTCCCCCCCCCCCCCCCCCAAACAACCGTCTGCAACGCAGGCTAGGTACCCGGTTATGGTATTTCACGGCCCCTAAATGCCCTAGAAGCTTCTTTCTATGTGTAGGATTTGCATGATGGTTATCGTTTCAAGGCCCTTATACACGTATCGCGATGCCCGCAAAACGCGAGATTTTACCGCACATTCTCGCATCAATGCGCGTGGTTCGGGAAGGTGCGGTAAAATCTTGCGTTTTGCGGAATCGCGATACGTGTATTTGGCCCGGACCCTGGGGCAGTTGCCCCGGCTACCCAATTCAGCTATAATGATTTAAACACCACCAATCTTTAATTACTTGGGCTACCCCTGTGGGGGGTAGCACCAAGTTTAAAATGGGCTGCACTTCTGTATTTTTATTATTTTTATTTTTATTTTTCTGGTCAACAAAATGCAACTAATTCCCATCTATCAAACTGACGTGATCTTATTTTGTTGTTCTTTATTCTCATGACGTCATGACTGTTTCAGTGATGGAAACGAGCGCTGACCTTATATTCATCCACGCTTCTTTGGTCGCCATTGCCATTGATCAACTTCAAGACTCTAGCAAATTTGTAATAAGATTGATAAGGAATGTGGCTGGCAAGTATATTAATAATAAACATGCTCACACTACTTACAATCGCAGACACCGATAGCGCTAGACCTACACTAAAAGTAAAAGATGAGCGATTTCGAAACAGGTTGTTCCGCGGTCTCCATTATTTATATCGTACGCTGATGTGTACTCGATCAAATCTATGTTTACATGTTTTATTGAATCGATCAAACTGTTTAAATGTGCCACTGAATTGTACTGAAATATGTTGCTCAATTGCTGTAAATGGAAGAATGAAGAACATTGATGAAGTGATAAATGAAGTGACAGGCACTATAAAACATGCTGATGCTGTTGTGATATTACCCGACGCGGCAATGTTATTTTTTCTAATATCTGTTCGATTGAAGGTCTTCGTGTGTCAAAATTTATATAAAAAAACAACGGCAAGGTATACGAAACATATCTGTTACGAAATTACATCGGTTTAATGGACATAAAAGCATTAAATCATCGGGTAAACAACGAATAGATCTTGAAGCCATGTCCTTTGATTTTAGAGACGAGTCTCGCTTTAATCGCTAATACGCATTTTCTCATATAACATCTGATCTTCACATTTTAAGTAGACGAAACCTACAGCGTTCGATTCGCCAGATTCAAGTGATCATTTCGATATAGAATTGATTTAAAATCGGACAAAAACACAATATTTCATGATTAATATTACAGAGTTTCACGGGATAAATGTCAACACAGTATAATATGTTTGTCCTTGGCTGTTCTTTCCGTCTTCATGATTGATCTCTCATCTGTGTTTCTCTCATCTTGGAGAGAATCTTTGCAATGGTTTGCAGGTTTACAGGTCTCGGTAAACTTTTCCAACAGCGATTCATTGGCAATAAAACGAAAGTCCGAAATCGCTTCATATTCGCTTGCATGCCTTGCCCCCAAATCAGTAGCCCAAGTGAACGCCTGAGCAGGCGTCTTGTTGTAAATAACACAACGTTACTGTGTGTACTCGGTATCAGTTGAGGCAGTTGCAGGAGGGGTACATATGGGGGAACTGGACAGAGAGTTACATCATTCAGGGAAAGGCAAGGACATTGTTAACTCCGTGGGGGTAGGAGACTCGTCGAAGTTAGGGTCCGGATATACTGCAAGGGCATCATCTTCGTTCCAGGTGAGATACAAAGAATCCATTACAGAACATTTGTCGCTTGCCGATGAGGTTGACGCGATGAAGGGTACGGAGGGTTTGCTGCACTTGGACGCGCCAGAAGTCACGTCGACGCAAGTGGAGTTTGGAAGTCATCAGTTCCCTGAGAGCGGGATTCCTCGTCATCCTGGTCCTGTTCTAACCGAGGTGGCTAATAATGGTAGCAAATTTGGCATGGATGACCACGAACTGTAATTTGCGAAGGGATATCATTATGCACTTCCATCAGCACGGAAATATCTCCGCTGTAAATGCCTTTGTATGATTCGAGCTTAAGCTTTGTCACCTTTCCATAAGTCCCCAGCGCAGTGGAAATGGATCCGAGAGGTGACCCATAGGGATACTCGGTGACGCTGACCCATATCTTATCGTAAGCGCGATCAACCTTCAGGTAGTCTCCTCGGAACAATATTCCGTCGTGTATAACTGACTCCATAATATCGGCAGATTTGAAAGTAAGCCTCAGTTGTTTCTTCGAGAGGATTTCAACACAGTCGAATATAGCCATTAAGCAATCGAATTGTTTGGAAAGCTCTTCGTTGACTTTTTGCATAGCGAGTCTGGTCTTATTTTTGACAGATGCAGGAATGGTGGCCAAAGCTGTACGATGAGCATAAGGTAGGGCCATTGGGTTATAACTATAGATGCAAATAATTACGGACGTTCGGCGTAATGTAGACAAGAGGGAAGAAAATTTAAAGGACTGAAAAAGATCCTGTGGAAAGCAACTCACAATCTCAGTGGGACGTGGTTGAAGACGCCAAAGATGACAACACTAATCAGCTGCGAACGTTGGAAATCTCGACGGAGTATCACATGAGTATTATGGGTCAGCGACCACATGCATGAATCCACCACAAGTACTCATTTGGGACACATTACTAGAGACTTTTCTACGTCTGACTGTTTAGATTAAAACTGGCAAACATTGCATAACGCAAGTGGTTCTACTCGTCGGCATCTAGTCAAAACTGTACATGAGCGCCCTTGGTAGCTAGGCGCGCGTGAGCTGTAAGAAGTAAAGGGTCGGTGTTACACGAAACAAGGACGAAGTAACGTATACTAAATCGAAGAGAGATTACTCGCCAAATTCTGGGTGAGACTAGGCATCAATCGATAAAGCGACGTTAAAGTTCCAAAGTCGACACGAAACACTAATTAGTCGGCGTGCGTACTCAACTCAAATAATGATTAACGAGTAGACTTTCAGTGTTTAATTCTGCATTGATATGCAATATTTGACATAATTTAGCCTTCTCTAGAATGCCATGCCGTTGGTATTTGAATTTGATTACACAGAGGGTAAACCACAAACAAAAGCTCGGGGAAAAGGCATGGCAGTGAAATTGAAAATGAAACGGCAAAACAGTTCTGCGACGGTCATCTGAGCTTCTGATATCATGACAAAGAACAATAAACTGAACGCTAATAAATAACGTTGCCTTAATTGGTATTTCCGTTTTTATACCAGTGCTTAAGTTATAATTTTTGATACTGCTCCTTACACCAGTGCTTTTTCTCCTTTTTTCTCCTTTTTCCAATCTTGCGCATGCCGTCCATCTGTGTCACACCATGTTTACCATCCGTATATACCACTCTTGGCAGTGTTGAGGTTTTTCTACCCTACCCTCAGCCGCTGCACAGGGTCATTGCACTATCGGGTTCTCGTAGCCGTAGGACTGTCAGGGTATAATAAAAAACAAGACTCCAAACGCCGCATGCAAAAGTGCACAACAAGCGCGACCATCTGTCAGTGTCATCTTTCTTGCTCGACTAAAGATGTTGTCATTCAATTGCATCGACGAGCTAATGCATGACAGAAAAGATAGCAGTATATAAAGGAACAGAACGTAACGTTTGACCATATCTTCATGTCGACTCCACGTAGAATATCATCGACACAAACTACCAATTTATCACCGTCGCTGCCACTTGTTAGAAATATAGTAGTAATTTTGCATAATTAGTAATTGACCAATCATGAACTGTCCCAACTTTTGTTGACCATACAAGCTTTCGAGATGCGTTTCGCAGAATCTTCTCATTATTTGAGTCGAGCCTGCACACAGGCTACACAACAATATGCAATGAAGTAAAAAGAAGGAAAGTGATTTTTGATGAACCGCTCCAAAAAGCGAAGAGATTTTCGTCCCGCAAAAGTGGGATGGCACGTATGAGATCGCTGTGGCTATAGATCCGGTAACCAGAACTCGTTCGTTCTGTTCAAACTGACCACAATAGTCCTAACGTAACGTAATCTTAACTCAAATCCTAACCTATGAAAGCTGCTCAGTTCTCAAAAGGGACCGTTCATTATTTTCATTATTTATGTTGGCACCGGCCAAAAAGACGTAGGTTGGGTAATTCATTTTATCACCCAGTTAAAGGTTGGGTAAAAACAATTGGGGTGTCTCTTAAAGGGCATGTGCCCGAAAATTGAGATGACTTTTTTATTGATTTATTTCATGAAAGAACTCATAAAACATAAAAGTTCTTGCATATCGTATCTCGTCATGACATGTGATATTCAATTTAGAGAACTGCATACTTTATTCAATAATTTTGAAGATATGCTTCATTTTCACATTGGTCATAATGCTGGGTACAACTTGTGACGTCATAGGTCATACTGTATAACGTTGTCAAACGTTATTCAACCTTGAATAACGTACTCAAGAACGAGATAAGATATGACAGCTGTCTCTCATGTTATAAGACACAAATTACTGGACTTGTTAAGACTGATTGGATTCTTAACGACCACAAAACAACAAACGTCCAACCCTAACCCCTCGCCTAACGAATTTTCTAACCCTAATCCCTGCCTAACGAGCTTTACGCCCCAACCAACTTGAACCCCCACGCTCGACTCCCTTACTTGGAGTCCTTAAAGTGTTTATGCAGTGAAAAATTCATTTTGAAATAAACTGTCTTACTTGAAAGAACTAGAGAAATTATCAAGATTGGCGTTTACAACTCTTCCATATCTCACTTTGTTTTGGAGATATTAATATTTGTTTGATATGTAAATGTCCTCACTGTGACATCACACTGCATAATGACTTATTGAAGAAGCATGTATATCTTTGGGATTATGCAACGAAATTATGAAAGTCTACATGCGTGCAGTGTCTGCCCCATGATACTAAAAACGTACGAAGTTATGTTTCGAGTGATTTGATTTAATAATCCCAAAGATATACATGCTTTTTCAGTTAGTCATTATGCAGTGTGATGTCACAGTGAGGACATTTACATATCAAACAAATCTTAATATCTCAAGAACAAAGTGAGATATAGAAGAGTTGTAAACGTCAATCTTTATAATTTTTATAGTTCTTTCAGGTAAGACAGTTTATTTCGAACTGAATTTTTCATTGCATAAACACTTTAATAAGTAGACTCACAAGAGACACTAAGCATGTAGGATTAGATATCAGGACTGTAAGACGCTTGCGCGCAGGCTTGGACTGGGCCCAATTTAGGGGCCTTGCCATTTCAGCCGGGAAGGGGTCCCACTATACATGTGAACAGGTAATATTTGCAATTTGAAAACCGGATCCAGAACAACAAGTAAGAAAAATAAAAATTATTTCAGAACATTTTCAACATTTAGAACATAACATTTTTAACATTTCAGAACAGAAGAAGCTGTTCCATTTCCGAGGACTTTGACGCAAGTTTTTGATACACTGCCTCGTTATCAATAGCCTTCACAAGTCAATAGCCTCAACTTCTATAGAACAAATCATTACTACTGCTGCCAAATGGTGTTAATTGACTAAGCGGAGATCTCAGTCGATTATTGAAGAAGCGCAACTTTGAGAATGTTCTCTCGCAGGACTCGACCATGTATGGGAGGATGAGCGCAGTTCTTAGACATTGGGTGTGTGATATTATGGGTGTGCATGTCTGGCCAGGCCCCAGAGGCCCATTTTGATGTCCACGAAAGGGGCTTACGTGCCATGGCGAAATGGCACATATCCAAGCCTGCTTGCGCGTGTAACAATCCAATAATTAATTACTGCTTACAATGCCAAGTCCAGTAATTTGTGGCTTATAACATGAGGAGCGGGTGGATATGAAAGAACTGTAAGCTTATAGTTTTAGGAGTTCTCTTAAATAAATCAATAAAAAAGTCATCTCAATTTTCAGTTCCTGTGACCTTTAAAGGTTGTGTGACAGGGGTATGGCCCCAAAACATTCATATAATAAAACTCCAAACAATACTTTAAGAATGCAAGAAATGGTGTCCTCCAAAAGAGAATTTTCAAAATTTTCTAGGGCAGTATACCCCACTGCCCAGAGCGTTGTGCCTTGGACGCTTACTCATTCCTAATAGGTGCACCCCAATACCAGCAACACTCTTGTGCAGTGCTAGTAATGTAATTAGTATTTGCACTGCAACACTAGTTAAATTATAGTACTTCGTAGTGACATCTACCACTGGTATTTGTGTGCTGTCACCAAGACTACCAATGCTAGTCATTTTTTAATTTATAGATGTACTGGTACATCGATGATCATCATAATACTGGTACATCTAAAACTAAGTGTCAACAATTATAGAAAAACAAAACAGCACCTTCACAGTGTTAACAATTGATGTAAAAATCTTCTTAGTACTATTATTTCTGTGCGAGATGTTCATACCATTAAATGGTATGAAATGTATTTGGTAATGTACTTTGTTCACTAATAAATATTCACACTACGTTGCAATAATTAGGGCTTCGATGCACGACCATTAATTATTTGGCTACTAAGAGACTTGATGGGCTTCATAAAACATTCTATTACGGCCCCTTTTTAGTAACTTATATTAAATGGGAGTTAAAATTTACCAATTTTTAGTTTCTCCTCGGTGACAACCCGAGGCATAAATAATGAACGGTCTCTAAGTGGGCATGTTGTAAAACATGGACTGGAATGTACTGAACTGGACTGTTCTGGACTGATAAAACATGGACTGATAAAACATGGACTGGTAAAACATGGACTGATAAAACATGGACTGATAAAACACGGACTGATAAAACATGGACTGGTAAAACATGGACTGATAAAACATGGACTGATAAAACATGGACTGATAAAACATGGACTGGTAAAACATGGAGGGTTAGGATCTTTGTTGTTTGGGGTTAGCGATTATTTGTTAATGTAGACGTCATACATTCACAGCTACACGTTACATGTTTTACCAGTCCATGTTTTATAACAAATAATCGCTAACCCCAAAACAACAAAGATCCTAACCCTCCATGTTTTACCAGTCCATGTTTTATCAGTCCATCTTTTACCAGTCCATGTTTTATCAGTCCATGTTTTATCAGTCCATGTTTTATCAGTCCAGTCCAGTCCAGTCCATGTTTTACAACATGCCCTCTAAGTGAAGTTGGGAAAATATTGAAGATGTATTTCCATGGTACAATATTTCTGACTTAAAAATAATCATTTTTGAACACAGTTTCCCTATCCAGTACACATGGCGCATGCACAATGACCAGAAAGAACACAAAATTATAGAAAAGCGCGTAATTGTGAAATATATGTATTATTAAATGTGTAGTTAAATGTGTAATATGTATATTATTAATTTAACTAATTACGTGAAAAGCTTTTCCAATTTAAAGAGTAAACCTCTTCTGCTACAAAAAATTGGCAACAAAAAATAAGTACCTTTTAGATCAAAGTATGTGATCTAAATAATCGGAATATCGTAGTTTGAGGTTGCAAAAAAGATCGCAATACGTATCAAAGGTGAATAGGGTTGTCTGTCACATGATCTGTGACGTTATGTGCTGGATAAAGAGGTAAGTGTTGGCGGAAATGCAAAGAAATTAAAGCTTATTCCCAACGTTATTTTAGTAATCGCTATTACAACATAAACTGGGCAATACATGGCCCCACGACAAGTAGCACAAAAGTACGAAATACAACACTTCCCAGTGCATGACGTCACGGTCATATTCAAAATGGCGGCGTGTTTACTTGGTTTATTCAACTTTTAAAATGTGTTGCGAGCATTTTCACAGCTCCAAACTACTATATTCCGATATAAAAAGTTATACTTCGATATAAAAAGTACTTTTTTGTTGTTGCCGATGTCTTTAAAAACAGCTAACTAACACTCACAGTGCAATACAAAATAAAGTCAAAATGGTAAATATAGTAAAAAAAGGTTTTAAGGTACGTTAGGATATAAAATTGTATGCAAAAATTATTCGTTATGTGCTGTTAATAGTATTCCTCCATCATTTTCCGATCATGATGTATTGGTGTTGTGATTCGGTCGCCGAACGTCGTCCATGCCGTTTCACGAACTTCGACTGCCGGAGTGACGTAGTTTTTGCAAATAAACCTGCAATACAATCAACAAGTTAAATGGTGGTGAGATAAATCATCCCTTTTGGCCACTAATCATCAGCCATCGTCCTTTTGATCTCTAAATAAAGACTGGATCGAGAAACTATTTTTCGAAAAATGATGGCGGCCATCTTGTTGGGACCACGAGTTATATAGTTTTACTATACTGTAGGCTACAGAGACTATCTGTCTCTGATCTTTTAAGATGCTAAAATGAATCAGTTTTCCAAGGTTTTCCCATAAAAATAACAGTAACTATGAATCTGGAATTAGCGCGCGGCGGTCATATTGGAGTGCCCACCGTGGTCACTCCAATATGGCTGCCACGAAATCTTCCCGGCTTAGTCATAATTACTGTAATGGGGCTGTAATTTCTTTTACAAACTTATTTTAGCATCTTAAAAGATCAGAGACACTAAAACAATATAGCGTCGTCCTTTCAATATAGGCGAAATATCATAGTTGCTCGATCCAATCTTTATTTAGAGATCAGTGCTTTTAGCCTTGTCCGAAGTTACGAGTATAGTATTTACCCAATTTAGTCTTAAATAAGTTAATTTATTCTGATGTTTAGTCTGAAGTCTCCTCGTCACTTCTTCCTTACACAGGTCCGAATATTTTGAATCAACGTGAAAGACAAAGAACAGCCTCACGAAAGACAGGGTGCAGTTTATAAGATCAAATGCGCCGACTTCCAGGACACTTATATTGATGAAACCGGCAGAAACCTAAAAATCAGACTAGCTGAACACAAACAAGCTACTAGAAACGGAGACAGGACTAATCACATAGCTGAACACCACATACAAACAAAACACGATATTGACTGGGACTCGGCTGAATGTATCGCCTTTAACACAAACTACAAACAACGACTTACATTAGAAAGTTGGTATACCAACTTGGAACATAAACCACTTAACAGATCACAACAATTACCGACACCATACAAAAGACTTCTTCGCACGCACCAACGAACAATAGACCTACCGACAAACAATATACAGTGCACGCTTACAAACAATATTGGCCCACGCAAACGCGACAACCACTCACACTAATTATGACATAAACAAATGAAACCCTGACAAACACGCGTTACTTGACTCTGAAGATGACCGCCGCTGAGGCCGTAGAAACGTCAGTCACCAACAACAGTCTTTCTCAAGACTACAACAACTTGGACGATCAACTTCACACTTCTAAAGTTACTGCAATTAGACACAAGCCCTTGGCTTTTTGAGGTCTTCTCGTTCACTTCTGTTCTTTAACTTAAAGTGCCTGGTTCACGTTTAGGGATTTTACATATTCGTAATATTTGGGTCTTCTTGAGTAAAATCATAATATATCATAAAAAATCATAATTTCATCTTCATGGACGTTTTTGCTGTTAAAATTATCGGATATGATGTCACAAGAGGCATTTTTGTGGCAAGTAACAAAAGAAAACTGGTTTGGAATGCCTAGCTCTGGTTACATCACATCCGGTAACTTTGAGAGCGAAAAATTCCATGAAGATGAGATTTTCGGCTGACAATATATATTATGATTTTGCTCATGAAGATCCAAATATTACGGATATGTAAAATCCCCAAACGTGCGGACTTTAATCTTTGATGCTTCCAAATTAAATATTTACCAGTTCAAGTTTGAACTTGAACTGGTAAAGATTTGTTTGTTATTTATTTCAAATTATTACTTCAAGTGGCAAATAAATTAATAATAATAATAGTAAAGTTATGCTTACTCTACGATGCGTAAAATTTCGACTTTACTCCAATTACTGAGTTAGAGTAATCCAAATTTTATTTTTACTCACGTGTCCATAAATAAAGTTTGCTCAGCATGCTGACTAAAATTACTCAACCCACATATTACTCAAAAATGTAGTAATTATTTTCTCAAATTTTGACTAGAAATAAATTTACTCAATTTATGAGTAATATTTACTCAATATTCCGATTTAAGCGACACGTTTACTCAAATTGAGTAATTTTAGCAATGTCTTCAGCAATGTATTAAATGTATTAATATGTACTGTATGAAAATATATAATAATAATAGAAATAGATTTAGAAATAAATTTACTCAAATTTATGAGTAATATTTACTCAACATTCCGAGTTGAGCGACACGTTTACTCAAATCGAGTAATTTTAGCAATGTCTTCAGCAATGTATTATTAATTGTATTAATATGTAATGTATGAAAATTTATAATAATAATAGAAATAGATTTAGAAATAAATTTACACAATTTACGAGTAATATTTACTCAATATTCCGAGTTGAGCGACACATTTACTCAAATTGAGTAATTTTACTTTTTTGCCAACACTGGTTTCCTAAATCAGTCTCCGCTATGTCATGACCGAGGATGTACCTGACTATTTTAACGATGTTTCGTCAATCACGTGGTACAAAATATGACATACGTTTTGTGACGTAGTAGATCAGAGAATCAGGCCATCTGGGCATCTTACTTTATAAGTATTTGGTATCAAAATACTAGAAATATATGAGAGTTAAACTATCTTGTATTTTTTAAATAAAGCGTAGTTTAATAAAAATTTAAGATATCCCAGTGTAGAAACGTTTTTGATAACAAAACTTTGCGATCTTTTACAAGTTACTTAGAGAAATCTAGAACAGAAGCTGGAGAAAGTTGTTTCTTGTCTAGCCTGTGCCGCAGACGACTGAAACCCATATAACACGCGGTTTAGTCGTCTACGGCGCAGGCGCTGTTTCTTGTATTGTTTTCTTATTAATTAAAGGTTTTGGTTTTCCTAAATTAATGCAGGTTCAATAATCCAATTGGCAATTGCCAGTATCCGCATGTGCGCTACAGCGTGCCTATGTTTTTACAGTGTAGCCACTCAGTTATCATTAATCTATGCATACAATGATCTCACGTCAATTTGGATTGAAACAGGTGTTTGTGAACACTTCAACACTTCCACTGCTGATCCGCAACCTACACTGTAAAAACGGATTGGTTGAACCATGGATAGTAAATAAACTGGATAGGAAACTAAGATCACGTGCGACGTTTCCAGCATGCTGATTGGTTTAGACACCAGTTGATGGCGTTTGGTCGCGTGAAACCTAGTTGCAAATCGTGACGTAACAAAAACACCATAAATCGCAACGTTTAGCGATAATACAGCTAAAAATGATAGTCAAACTACCAAAAAATATCACAATGCCACTTTACGATGGAATATCCGACTACCATTACTCGTTTTAGGCGAAAAGATCCAACTTTAGACGGTGAAAAACGCGTCCCAAATTTCAACTAAAACAACGGTAGTTTTGCGACGCCAGTTTCTTCACCACAAAACGAAAACAGCTGAAACAAAGACGAACAACATTTACCTCGATCATTTGGTCGTGGCTTAGGCAGGTTTGTAAGACGATGAAACATTTTGGAATCTCAATATAGCTACTATGAATGCGAAAATATGGAGACGTCGAAGAGAAACTCAGTAAAATCTGTGTACTCGTGACATCACGAATTGCAACTAGGTTTCAACGCTGACGTCAGCCAGTTTCCTATCCAGTCTATTTACTATCCATGGTTGAACCAACCAATTCAATTTGGTTGGCTCAGATTCATCAATTGACCATTTTTATGGGTTCAAATAGTCAAATTTAACGGTTGAAACAACAAAAATACGGTCAAATTATGCGGTCAATGGTTATTTTAACCATTCAAATTGGTTATGAATCTGAGACAACCTATCAAATTGGTTGTTTTTACAGTCCAATTACAGTATATACATGAAGATCAGTGGGTTGAACAGATTTAATATATTTGAAACAAATAATTTATACAAACCAAATGGAGACCACGACAAGCATCAGTGTGATAAAGAAACAGACTGCAAGGATAACCAATGTTGTAATTATTATGTTCTTTACGTCTTTCATATCCTGATATGGAACTAAAAAAGGACGAAAAATAAATATATAAATAAATAACTGTAAGACGTTCTCTAATATGTATTAGTAGAAACTGACCATGGTCCATTACAAATGCTGCATTCTGATTGGCTACTCAACCATTGTCTATTCGTGATAGACCATGATGGAGCAACGCGCTCAAAATAATGGCAGAAAACTCTCGTTTTGGGGATGTTTCAGATGAGTTTTTGGATACTTTTTTTGAGAATGCATTATTTGTAATGGTCCACTAATTTGTTTCTACTAAAACAATTAGACAACTCGTCCTCATTGTCTATGAGCGAATAGCCAACTCAGGCTTCGCCTTCGTTGCATACTATTCGCTCATAGACAATGAGGACAAGTTGTCTAATTGTTAAAGAGATAAATCCCAAGAACGACGGATGTATGCTTTATAAATGACATGTTGACATTTATAAAGGACATGTTGCAGGACAAATCCCGTCGTATGCAGCATGTGAATTCTTGTCGCGGGGACAAAATTTTAATAAACCAATCAAAGAACGTTATTTTATTTTCATTTTCCTTCTCTGACATGTCCACTCGTGTGTCCAGCGGAAATGTCCCCGCAACACGACCCTGCTATTTGTCGCCTCGTGCGTCTCAACCTCACGTCTCAACCGACGTTCGAGGAGGTTTTGCAACAAAGGTTTGTCTATTTTTTCACCTTGGACACAGATTTTCCTAGTTTTTCTTCATTTCTTATTTAATACATATAGGACTTTATGCTATATAAAGCCTGCGGTACATCAAAGAAAACCGACTCAATCATGAAATAATAACTTCTTATTAACCGAGAGCGCGGTCATTACGGGAAAATATCAGACCGAGGTCTTGACAGTACGGACCGAGCCCGTAGGGCGAGGTTCGTACATAAAAGACCGAGGTCTGATATTTTCCAGTAATGACCAAGCGGTCGAGGTTAATAAGAGGTTTATTATATGGCATGGATTTTTTAAACAACATACTTTACATACGTTTTGAGTGACAGAATCGTCATTTTCAATCTTGTTCTTGTTCTTCTATTGCTTTCATGATAGTAATACTCTCTTTTAGATTGTTCATCGTCCGACTCGGACATGATTTAGGGCTTAATTTACTAAATTCGTTCAATTTTCGCTGCTTTTCAAAGTTTCCTATCGTTGTTCACTCCTTTGTAAACAAAATGGCTGACAAAATCCGTAATCCGGACCGGTCCATTACGGGAAATAACGGACCGGCACGTGACGTGTCTCAGCCAATCAGAGCACGCAATTTCACCGGAAGTAGCTTGTGCCATATAATAATAGTCAATAATACTATGTCACGCCAGAAAGATCAAACGTTTCCTCATTTACAGCAAGGGTTGACTTTTGGGTGCACCAAGTTTTGTCGACAAGTGACCAACCCAGGGTTACGTTGTTGCCTTTTTATTTCACCTCCTACATACTTATTAGCATTCCCAAATAATTGTGT
The DNA here is from genome assembly GCA_035772405.1 of Chrysogorgia sp. JL179-B06. Classification (NCBI taxonomy): domain Eukaryota; kingdom Metazoa; phylum Cnidaria; class Anthozoa; order Scleralcyonacea; family Chrysogorgiidae; genus Chrysogorgia; species Chrysogorgia sp. JL179-B06. The sequence goes on along the minus strand of JAYKKM010000302.1, from coordinate 803,255 downwards.
CATAATTCGTGCATGTGATCGTCATACGTGGATATTGCATCATGCATTAAGCGTGGTTAATTGTTCGTTGGTTGGTATATTTTTGTTGGTAACGTGTGAAGAATTACTCTTTTGCAAGTTATCGATAATTGTTGTGAACTGTAAGTGGTTTATGTTCCAAGGTGGTATACCAACTTTCTAATGCATGTTGCTGTTTGTAGTTGGTACTAAAGGCGATACGTATATATATTTAGCCGAGTACCAGTCAATGTCGTGTTTTGTTTGTACGTGTTGTTCGGCAATGTGATGTACCCGTTTCTAGTATAGTTCATCTGTGTTCAGTTAATCTGATTTTCATATTCCCGCAGGTAATCGCCAATAATGGCACCGGAAAGAATGGCACCGGAAAAAATGGCACCGGAAAAAATGGCACCGGAATAATGACTTATGCGGAAAAAATGGCACCGCTAAAAAAATGTAAAATAAAGAAACGAAAAGGTTAGGGTTAGGTTTAGTGGTTAGGGTTAGGGGTTAGGGTTTAGGGGTTAGGGTTTAGTGGTTAGGGTTAGGGTTAGTATTGCTAGAAGAAAATTTAGAGTAACTAGTAAATTAAAATATTCAAATTCCTAAAAAAAATTGTTGTTGTTTTCGTTTCTTTATTTTAAAATTTTTTAGCGGTGCCATTTTTTCCGCATAGTCATCATTCTCGGCCATTTTTTCCGGTGCCATTTTTCCGGTGCCATTTTTTCCAGTGCCATTATTTCCGCCATTCGTTTCCGTCGGTCTCACCAATATAAGTTTCCTGGCAGTCGGCGCATGTGATCTTATAAATGGCTGCAGCACATCGTCTTTCACGTTAGTATATGTCGCAAAGTGACCATAGTTTTGTGGGCTACACGTCCATTGTATACGGTCGTAAAATAAGTAAAAAAAGGTAAACATAAGAAAGGTATCTATGACATACCATTATCAGTTGTTGGTGGAGACGTCGAACTAACTCCAATACTTTCTGAAAGAATAAAGAAAAATTACTGTTAGAAATTAAGTTTTGACAAAATTAAGTTTTGACAATGCTTTACAGCAGATGATTATTTAATTTGATATACCTATACAACTATAAAGGTTTCCACAAATTAAGTATTATCTATCCTACGCCCAGTGTTCTGGGAACACTGTTCCGTTGCTGAGAGCCTAGTCACGAATTCTGTATATATAGTGGTGGTGATGCCGGGATACGATTCTGGGTATATTACAGGTAATATTTGGCATTTCACTCGATTAAACTACATGTTCTAAGGATTTATGGTGAGATCGGGCTCGTAGTTTCGAATCCTGCACTTAAATGAGAACTGTACCCAAAAATAAATTAGGTTGAAATAAAAGGCCTTTAAGTATAATCTTTAGAAATTTTAATAGTTTTACGGTATCTGCTCTTGTGCTCGAGAAATAACGTTTTCATTGAGTGCTTGTCTTTTGTTCCTTGCACTCAAGTGACGTCAAAATTGAAAAGAAAACCCCGCTGGACCTCGAGTCTGAGCCGTCGAGCAAACTCGAAAATGGCGGCGCCCAGAAGCATAAAATACGAGAATGAAAATATTATTTTTCGAGTACAAGAGCAGATACCGTAAAACTATTAACATTTCTAAACATTATACTTAAAGGCCTTTTATTTAAAAGTAATTTATTTTTTGGGTACAGTTCCATTTTACGTTTCCCATCAGAGTTAGCCCTTTCTGACGATGATGATGATCACAATTAAGATCTATTCAGTTTTATACATTTTCATTTCGCATTAAATTCAGCATAATAATAGCTAATATAATATGCCATGAATACTGTTGTATTGCTTCAGATGATGTTTTTGGGATCATGAATTATTTCAACCTGACTTTGTTTGAAATGCAGTTTATTTTCGTTCAAAACACGATGGCATCAGGCTAAGTAACCTGGCACTTATATTAACGTAATGCGCGGACTACGATATCTTTTGAACATGCAACTATATTTGCGTATACTAGGGATATATTTGTAACAAAATACAAACAGATTTAAAATAGTAAAACGAGTTGAGTTGGTCTTCGGACGCCATCTTTGATTTACTAATTTTGTACGTGAACCTATATATTTACGTTTTCCGACTACGATATCTTTTGAACTATTATATTTTAAAATTCATCCTATATATCATATGAAAACTTCATTAACAGGCTCTGACATACGTATGGGATATCTTTCTAATTAAATGCAAACACCTTAAAGTGTTTATAAAACGCAATTTAAGTTTTAGTTATTTAAATGAACTTCTAAAGTAACGAATTAGAAGAATTGTAATTTAGAGCTCTTTCATATCTCACGTCGTTCTTAACTTCTTGAGATATTTAGACGTTTGTGATACGCAAATGAGTAACCACAGACGTTACGAGGTTTTTACACGTTTTTAGATTATTTGGCAAAATCACTTGAAATTTTGCATATTACAACACTTCGTGAAACTTAACATAATTGCACCAAAATAGCGATACCAAATTAATTTACTTTATTTCTAATTACTTTTCGTTTCATAAACACTTGAAAATATTGAAAGAAGCACCTCTCTTCGCCTTTTTTTATACATTTTCCATAAAACAAATAGTTTTCACAGTCTAATGTTATAAGAACGTTTTGATTTTCCTATATTTTTTATTTGTAGGCAAAACTTTGGTCACTGCAGAGATATCCGGAACGGCAAGTTCCAGACCGCTCGTTAACCAATCAAATTGAGGGATTATCATGCTCTGGACCGCTCACAAAAATTGTCATATATAATAAAATATATCAATTTACCTTCATGTAGCCTTATACTGGATGGTACAACAGTAAGATTGCCAATTTTATTATCAGCTTTGGCATCGTCTACAAGATCTTTCAATGGCGATGACAACGACTTGCTGAAAACTATCGTTACATCGGCAATAACACTGCCACTTCTAAAACAATAAAAAGTTAAGACAAAATAAATACCGAAAACAAAACAGTGGGTATTTAATTTCGTTCGATCTGATTGATTATATTCGTCTAGCTCGGGATATCCAGCACTATATGCACTGATAGATAAATAGATAGATCATGAGAATCCAAAAAACGTGATGTTAAAATATTTAAAAATATTAAGTAAGAAAAGAATAAGTTAAATATTAAAACTACCATATACAGTTTATAAAAAAGAAATAGAAAACACAAAACTATTGTCGATCCCAAATGCTAACCTATTTAGGGATAAAACGTGCTGTGCTATAACCTTCAGTTCTGCAATTGGTAAGAGCGTGGATTTCCTAGACGGTAACTCATGTGGAGTGTGGCGTCGGGTAAAAGTTTTCTTATCTTGTTATCTTGGTATTCTTATAAAGTGACACGAGGCACTGATTTTCTCTTCGTAGGTGCAGTGCATAAAACAAAAATGGCTTTGCAGCCATAACAAGTCTGCACTACCAATCAATACAAAAAAACACAATATGGCATGAATGTGTTCTCAGGTAATTTATTTATAATTTCTGTCGACTAGCAAGTTAAATATCTTTTTTACTACAAAATATGTGTTTCTGCACGAATGACCATAAACTTTTGAACATTTTTCAAAAACAAATCATAATTATAGAATGACTTCAACATGTTTGGTTATATGGTAAAACAGTTATTCATCCAGTGTCAGTGAATAGTGAGGTAGATATTTATCAAGACGCAAAGCGTCGAGGAATAATTGTTAAATATTACATATCATCATGGTCATCACATGCACAAATATTGTTAAATGACATTGGCAACAAAATCATAATTTTAAATGTTTGACTTTCGGATTAACAAACAGGCTTACAAAGGTAATCCAGTAAACAAACTACTCTTGTACAAAACAATAGAACTAATTTTGACCAAAGACAATCCTGTCATCATCCATCTTGTTGTAACTACTCTGTGAGTAGCCGAGTTTCCGCAGAATGCTTTTTAAAATGGTTTGGTTCAAATTCACAAAAATTGAGTTTCAAACTTATAAAGACATGAGGATGGCTAGAGAAATATTTCGCTTTACCCTGGTTGTGACATCATACGCATATATTAAAAATACATCAACGATGGCTGACAATGATTCAGGTTAGCAACTTTGGGCGTGCGCTGCTGGCACGTTGCTTCTCACCACTATGTTCTGATCGGTTCTGTTTCCTGAGCTTGGGACTTTGGTGTGTAAAGTTGTTGATTCTCTCCTGTGCTTCAAATAAGTGTCCCTATTATGGCACTCGTGCTCAACTCAGCCTTCCGTCCGTCTGAGGTCGGTAAAATGAGTACCAGCTTGTTGGGGTAAGTGGACTTTGTCTAGCGATAGGAGTCGCGCCCACCGCTATCTTCGGGCAGTAGCAAAAGAAAAAAGAGCCTACTTACATAGGAGCATCTTTACAACCTCAAACTACTATATTCCGGCTATTTAAGTTACGTACTTTGATCTAAATGGTATTTATTTTTTGTTGCCAATTATAGAACAAAAAATATTGTTATAGGCATGTACACTTTGTACAGTATTGCACACTTTGTGCAGTGTTGAATTTGAAAGTGTATTAAAGTTGAAACCTCAAATTTTCATTGCTAAGTAGAAGTATAGGAAAGGTGTTAAGGCATTAATCAAAATGGCTGATGGCACATGGGCCGCTGATGTTAGTTATCATTTGATATTTTGGTTTTTAGTTGTTGCACCCAATTTTAAATGAGCAATGGTTGATTATTCTGAGTTTTACAAAACTAATTGTGATTCTAGGTCTGATTCTGATCTGAGTTTATTTTTTTCCTCAATGCAAAGAGAGCCAGGAAACAACTGTGAAAAAAGAATATTAGTATCATTGTATGATTTGATTATGGTTTTCAGGTTTTAACATTACGCCTGCACATGTAATGTTTGCTCAAAGACTATAGTGTCTCCACGGCTCGGAGGCCTATGCATACCGGACAAATTAGGTGCCCTAGCTCTCTTAAAATAGGACGTGGCATGATGCAGGACAACCATGAGTGACTAACCTGAAGCCATTGACAATGACAAAGAGGAACAATGGGTCGTCTTTGTGAGCAAGTGTTACCTTGAAAGGAAGATGTGAATCATTATACTGGTGACAAACAGAATAACGAGAAATCCGTTATTTTACGAACATGGATTTTACTTTTACCACAGAGAATTCAACAAACTGCATAGATAAACTACAAAGATTAAACTACTAGGATTCAAAATATTACTGCTCGTTGTGACTTGAACAATATATTAAAATAAAATATAATAAAACAATATTACACCTGTACATGTGTGACATTGGTTGCCTATTGAAGAGCAAATTAATTTTAAAATTTTACTCACTGTATATAAGGTAGTATAATTGGCGGTATGGCGATATTTTGTGTAATGTATCTAATATTTGTGAAATTGATGAATAATTAATGAGGCTAGGCCACAATCACAGCGTGGTATTTTGGTCACATGTATAGCTTTGTAAAGTTCAAATAAAGTTATGAATACTAATTAAGCCTATAGCATCGTTCATTGGTTCATTTCACAAGTAATATAAAATACTCGCGTCAGATCTGTATGGGATTTACAATGGCTCGTGCTACGCACTCGCCATTGTAAATGCCCATACAGATCTGCCGCTCGTATTTTATATATTACATATTATTATATATATATATATATATATATATATATATATATATATATATATATATATATATATATATATATATATATATATATATATATATATATATATATATATATATATATATATATATATATATATATATATATATATATATATATATTATATATATATATATATATATATATATATATATAATATATATAAATATTCGCTCTACCTTTATGGTATTGAGCACTTTCAACGTTCCGTGAACAACATCACATTCGCTTTAGTATATATATATATATATTTATATATATATATATATATATATATATATATATATATATATTTATATATATATATATATATATATATATATATAATATATATATATATATATATAAATATAAATATATATATATATATACACTGCAAAAAATGCATTTTTCATCTTTGAGTAAATATAACACATTTTGTGAGTAAACGGAATCTTTACTCAACATTTTGTGTTAATTTTACACTTCACATGAGTTAAAATGTTTCTACTCAATCGTGTGCGTAAAACTAACTCACGCCTTTGAGTAAAATGTTATTGAGTAATTATTACTCAAAATGATGAGTAAACTTTACTCATCCGCGCGTAAGCCCTCACTTTTGCTTTACTAAGCAATTGAGTAAATTTAGCCAACTCATATTTTTGAGTAAACCGAATGTTTTACTCAAATTTTGAGTAAACATACAACCACTCTTGAGCGATGAAGCAGGCGTCTCGAGTAAATTCGGCGACACAAATTTTCGCTTCGAACATCGGATCAGCGTCACTATCGGTCATCAATATTCTATGTAATTCGTTGTTGAGTAGAGATGAGGGCTGCACATGGCATATGTGGCACGGCATAGTCAGTTTAAGTTTTATGACTGATAACGGGCTATGTTTCCTGTTAAATAGCAATTGCTCGTCGTTATTTAATTGCTGATACTATATACCTGTATAATTTCCACTATATAATGTTAAAAGTGTTGGAAATGAACGAATCTTGTCAGGCTTTCAGGGTATTAACAGTAACTGCTTAGGAATTATCAGGTAGAGACCTGCAAAATCATATCCGTAAAAGGAAAATTATTCCGTATATGGACATTCCCAGAGGTCCTAGCGAGTTAACGTTAATGCTGCGCCATATTTGAATTCTCTTGTTGTCGCTGAAAGTTGAAACATTTATGGCATGCTGCTTTGTGCCTTGGATTATTTGTTTGTTAAATGGCTTTGTGAGTTTGTGTTATCAATTCTAAAGAAGTGGCTGATCATTGATTATTCGTTTGTCTTATAAAATACTGGCTGTGGGAGTAAATACGGCAGAGATGCGATTTCAGAAAAGTTCGAAGACGAAGGTAAGTCTGACTCTGATCTACTAATATATTAATCCTGATCCTAAACGCATCTGAAAGTTTGAAGCAAATCAAATAGTTGCCTGAACTTCGCTTCTCTATCAAAAACGTTGTCTTAGAGGATTCCATTCCATTGTAGTTATTTTTCAATTGAAATGTGGATATTATCATGTGTCTAATCAAAATAATTTGAATGATGGAGAAAGCCCATCCTTTATTTGATCTCAGGAAACGAAGTGGTATGTTATAGACATATTTATCAGGAATAACCGTTTACATAACCTTTCATTTGTTTATGATAATGTATGAATAACAATCAACAAAAGGGAACTTCCAAGGATTTAAATCCTTGCTGAAAAGCACAAATTCAGAGAGTATAAATGGCATATGGCATGCAGTGCTATTGGTTTGGTTTTAGAAGTGTTGTTATCATAATTTTTTATCTATAAATTTAACTTCCAAACATTTGGCATTATTCAAAAGATTTCTTCATGTGACATTGCATATTGGTTGGCAAATAGTTATAGATTTTTATTTTTCATGGAATTAACATACATGTATAGCACACAAAGTGCCAAGTGAATCAGCTCAGAGTCAATACATTGTCAAGCTCAAATCCTCAGAAAATTTCCTAGACTCAAACCTGTAACCTGATGATTGCCCGTGACATGCTCTGATATCAATTGGGACTCTTATGAAGGGTGAAGGTTACAATGATGTACTGGTTTGATTGATATATTCACTGAATATGCAACATTCACCATATACCATTACCAGTAATGCTTAGAAAACTGTGTGGGATTCATTTTCTGAGGATTTGAGCTTGACGATCATCATGTATTGTAATAATAATCACTACGGCATATATTTTGCATAACATGTTTAATAAAAGACTTACTTTGGTTATACAGTAGAACCTGAGTTTTACGACCACCGCTGTTGCCAAGCAAAAGTGGTCGTAAATGGCAGTTAATGATGTGACGTTATGCAAGCCATAATTATTGGAAGACTTTGTTACGTTTATAACTATATTATGTTCGCTACTCGACTAAAAGATGGCTTTATAATTTAAAACCAATATAATATTTCTTAATAAAGAAAGAAAACCAGAATTTTTTTGAAAAAAGCACTGTTTGAACAGAGCTTGTTTGAACAGACCAATGCGTACGTACTTCATCTCGTAAAAAGTCATTCATGACAGGTTAAATTTTGTGTTTGGGATGCTAAAAGTGGTCGCTGGTCGTGTTTGGCAGGTGGTCGTTAATTACAGGTACCTTTTAACTATAAATGGTCCGTGCCAGAAAAAGTGGTCGTAAATGGGAGGTGGTCGTAAAAAATCAGGTTTTACTGTAGTCTTTAATTTATTATTAACTGTTATCTGTATTTTAATTGGGTTGTTTCTTGCTTTTCAAAATATTATAGATGCAGTTGCAATTTTGCCATTCCTGTTTAAACAAAACTAAGAGATTTTGGTAAGTTTGACTCAAAGTTTGAGTTTATCTATACCTTCATAAATCTGTATGATTTTTAAATAATAAATTTAAAAAAATGTTCGCCTTACCTACAAAAACTGGGTGTTCAGTGGATGTACATGGTACATCCGGTACCTGTTAATGTTTAAGTTTGTCAAAGTGTGTACACTCACAAGCATTATTGATCAAGTATTTATGATACCTGTACTACTTGAATTCATGTTGTTTCACCAATTGACTGAATTGAGGCCACCAACTACCATAAATTAAAGGTATGCTTTAGCTGTCCTAAAATTAACAAGCTGTCTAAAAGCCATCCAAATAATAAACAGCCACCCAAAAGCTGTGTTCTTGAAGCAGCAGTCCAAATTTAAAAGATGGCTGGCTAGTTAGAGCATCTCACCGATAATCAGAATTATACATGTTCAATCACTAACCAGAATTCATAATTTATAATATACATGTATAGTGTATGTATTATCATAATGTTTTAGTAGTTATAATTCTGGGTAATATACTAATGAGATTAACTTGGTAACAATGAAAAAATGCAGTCATCAAATAAATTGGGAGAATGTAATGGTGTGTATAGAGAGGTAGTTGCATGTATTATATCAATGATCAATATGTTCAATATTTATTGGAACCCTGGTTACAACATTTGGAGGCTTAATTCCTATTTCCTAGAAGGCGCTTGTCAACAACCCCCACACTATTCCCACTATGTTTCGAGCTGAACCAAAGACCAATCAGCTTCTACAGAGCTATATATAAAAATTATATACAACTGCTTGGAGGCACAAATTCTGTAAGATAAATTTTTGTCTTCATGCTGTCAATTTTGTAACTGTATTTATTAAATAACTGATGAAATGTACTTGTATGTGAATATTTTACCAAGGCTATTTGAAACAAGTTACATCTTGCTTTTGCACCTGTGTCAATTGTAATTTAACAGCAGGAGAAAACCTAGCTGAAAGCCTGGCATTGCACTAATGGAGTGTTCTTGTGTGACATCAATACTGCCGTGTTGGAGGGCAACGTCAAAGCACTGATGTTCAGGAGAGCAGATAATGCAATTTCAGTTTGCCCTCCAACAGTGGAATTCTTGAGAACACTCTATATAATTAATGGATAACTAAATTATGGACAAGTATACAAATGCTTAATTTCATTTAACTTTTCATTTAGGAAAAGTATGTTCTAAGTTCATGAAAGACTCCCCAAGCCAAGTTGTGCGAAAAATTAACATGAAGTGTATGGAGGCGAGGCAGCCACAAAGAACAAGAATGGATTCAAGTTTAAATGCTGGACAGCAGTAATGGGAACATTTAATTTAAATTGTCTTTTGTGCTTTACATAATATAGTTTTATGTTATATTTATATAATTATGCTTATTTTAATCTCAATATTTATACTTGTTTACATGAATATACAGTAATTTATGTCATGCAACTCTTCAACCTATCTCATCTGCTAGGGAGAGCTTGGAGTAGACAGACGATACATTGGCGATCGTCAAGCTTGTATCTTCAGAAACATTATTCTGATTCCCGGACAGGAATCGAACATGTAACCTTCTGATTGCCAGTGAGACGCTCTAACCTTTGAACTACCGAGACAGGATTTCTTTTAGGGGGCGAAGGGGGGCATTCAAAATATTTGCCCCCCTCCCCTGAAAAATATTTTTCCCCTCTTGTAAATTGCCAAGGCGCTCAATCCGCCCCCCAAAAATTTTCAGTATGGGGTGTTTTGCCCCCTCTTGTTATATTTTCTGAAAGAAACCCTGCACCGAGACTCAGAGGGAGAGCGAAGGTTACAATGATGTAATGGTGCGATTTATATATGTACTGCCTATGCGGTCATTAAATATAGTAACTGCCGCATAGGTAGTACGTATATCAATCGCACAATTACATCATTGTAAGCTTCGCTCTCCATCCGAGTCTCGGTGGCTCAATGGTTAGAGCGTCTCACTGGCAATCAGAAGGTTACAGGTTCGATTCCTGTCCGGGACTCAGAATCATTTTTCTGAAGATACGAGCTTGATGATCGCCCATCTATCGTCTGTCTACTCCAAGCTCTCCCACATTCACTACAGCAGTGTATATATTAACACATCCAAACACTACCGATATATAGTGACTGCACCATAGGCAGTACAATATCAATCACACCATTATATCATTGTAACCTTCGCTCTCCAACGAGCATGACGATCGCCCATGTATTGTCTAATTTATGTCATGATAATAAATTATTTTAAACAGTTTGAGCTGGCCAAATTATCCTATACTACAAATGAAAACAAATATGGCTTTTCTATGGGTAAATGTTTCTGCCATGTAAATTGTATGACCCATAGTTTGCCCATACTTGAATGGTTTTTCTATGGGGAAAGAATCAAGCCGACATGCCATAGTTTTTCCATAGATTACAGAAAAGAGAGAACTAATGGTATCACTATTGTGCTCCATATAATTTCCATAATTGACTCCATATAGTCATAACTGTATGGATTTTTGCCAATTTCCTACAATTTCCATACATGTATACTGTATATGACAGAATAGATTATATGGTTGTGGTACGGAGAGTTACTAGTGTCCATAGTAAAACCATACTTATGCCATACCTAGCCCATAGCTCACCCCATATACCGTTTCCTTACTTGGGCCATATACAGTATGTCCCATATTATCTGCTTTGGTAAGGGCAAGACAAAGAAAAATGTCGGATTTCATTTAAGATTTGCGTTAGATTTTTGCTTATGTTTTGTGAGTGTTCGGGTGGACTCAACTAAAAGATCACTGGATAGTCACAATAGAAATGTCAGGCCTATCTTGTTTGCCAGCATATACAATGTTATTTTTAAAATTTTGGTGCACCACTTAATCATTATAATATAGCCTTGAGGATCGAATTGGACGTTCTTGCAGACGATGACTTGTTCGTAATTGTATAAGATATTTATTTTTATACATATCTTAAACGTTTCCACATTTTCATTCAATAAACATTTAACAACTGCAGCTATATGATGTATTTTGAGTGGATATTTTCCTTTAGTTGTAATGAAGAGCTTCAACATATTCAACTCGCGTACTGCGATTCCGTTTTACTCACTTGAAGTAAATTGCGCGTAATATTTACTCCGCTTCTGAGTATAATTTACTCTCATCTTGAGTAATCTCAGATTTTACTCAAAAAAAGGTGTCATTGTGGATGCATTTGGTTTACTCACATTTTTGAGTAAGTTTTACTCACATTTTTGAGTAAGTTTTACTCACAGTATATGAGTAAGTTTTACTCACAGTATATGTGTTAGTTTTACACACTATTTGGTGTCACTGTGGATGCATCGTTTTACTCAATATTTTGAGTTAATTCTACACAGGATTTTTTGCAGTGTATATATATATATATAAAAAGTAGAGTGCTGCGTAGACAGTGTTTTGAATATATAGCAAAGTGAAAAGGTGGTAAACTGCCAAGAATTTAGTGACGAGATACTGACGTTTCGAGCGGAGCCCTTCATCAGAGTAAGACTCGTCTTACTCTGATGAAGGGCTCCGCTCGAAACGTCAGTATCTCGTCACTAAATTCTTGGCAGTTTACCACCTTTTCACTTTGCTATATATATATATATATATATATATATATATATATATATATATATATATATATATATATATATATATATATATATATATATATATATATATATATATATATAATATATATATATATATATATATTATATATATATATATATATATATATATAATATATATATATATATATATATATATATATATATATATATATATAATATATATATATATATATATATATATATTATATATATATATATATATATTATATATATATATATATATATATATATGAAATAAAACGAAATAAATCTGAATATTGACGTTAAATAGAGTGCTCAATATCGTTAATGATAGAGCGAATATAGAATCTTTACTTAAAACAGTTCGTTGTTACTCAGAGTTTCACGCCGAGAGACGATCTTCAGCCAACTGAAGATCGTCTGAAGATCGTCTCTTGGCGTGAAACTCTGAGTAACAACGAACTGTTTTAAGTAAAGATTCTATATATATAATATATATATAATAAACTGATGTAGTGAATATGGGAGTTTGGAGTAGGCAGATGATACATGGACGATCGACAAACTCAAATTCGCATTGGCAGTGCCGTAACGGAGTTACTGGGGGCCCTTAGGAGGCTTTCGTTTGGGGGCCCCCATCACCCCCTAGTTTAGACAGAGATTTCAAGACTTCAAAGCTGGAGCCTGAAAACGATCAAAATGTTATTATATTTTTCAACTGGATCTTGACAATTCATATGAAATTAATCTTCTAAAGGAAAATCTGCCAATATGGCAACATCTAGTAGATGTACAGTGTCAGTGATAATTCTTATAGTCCTGATCGAAAGCATTCGTATATGCAGACATATATATATATATATATATATATATATATATATATATATATATGCTATTTTGAGTGATAGGTTAACAGCAATGAAAAAACATATAAAAAATATGACATTTAAAATGAACAGAACAAAGTATTTCAGCCATATTTATGTCAGCACAGTCTATTGTCTGTCCAATGTACAGAACATTTTACAATTACAACCCAAAGCTAGGCTTGCTGCTTTGCATTGAGACTTGCAAAACTGTTAATCAATCTCTTCTTATCAATCGACCTTGCTTCAGCATTTTCAATAGACAGAATAGCCAAGTCACCTATAGTCTCTCCTGTGTCATTGTGGATCTAAGGTATATCTTAATGAGTTTTAGCTAATTGAAAAAGACCGCTCTGCCGATGCCACAGTTGCCCAGATTTCAGAAACTTCACTTTCTTTAGTGTTTATTATAATAATTGATAATTTTGAAACTGGTAAGATCACACAAAGAAACATATTATTTTTATGTGTTAAAACATTATTTATTTATTCTAATTAATTCAATTGTCATAATCACGAGATTATCATAGATTCATCGGGGGCCCTTTGAGGTCGGGGGCCCTTAGGAGTTGCTGTAACCCTGACTATAGTCCATTACGCCACTGCTCATAGGTGTTTCTGTTGCTCAATGGTTAGAGTGTAAAATTTGATTATAGATGATTTGAGCTTGACGATCGTCTATGTATCGTCTAGTCCGAGGTCTAGTCTGTCTATTCAGGGCCGGATTAAGTTTTGCGCTGGGCCCCCGGCATATTTTCAGCGCGGAGCCCCTTGCCACGTTTACACCCCTGGCGAGGTTTCACCATAAGCGCAAGGAAAAATCGAAATTTGCTGAGAAAAAAGATAGATAGGATTAAATTATATTCCTTTTTTTCCCTCGCTGCCTTAAAAGGTCCCCTGCTTAAAAAGCTCCGTACCTTAAAAAGTTCGCACATGGGGCCGCACGCTTAGGCGGGGTTAAAGCTCGCGTTTAGCGAAGCCTCGCGTTTACCGAGGCCCCGCATTTACCGAGGCCCCGCACTCATCGGAGTCGCGTACTTACTTGGGCCCTGTGCTTTCTAGAAAAAACGTGTGAAATTAAAATTGCGTAACGAGAAGGCGCGGGCCCCCAAAAAGTGCAGGGCCCCCGGCATATACCGCTTCTGCCATAGGGTTAATCCGGTCCTGTGTCTATTGCGAGCTCTGTGTCACGAGGAAACATACCGATGATACTACGTCTGATGCTAAGTTCATGAAAACCTGACTGTTATTATTTTCCAGTTCAGCTGTGAAGGTGAAGTCAACCAGTGTGAATAATGCTCTGTAAGGGAAACCTAAAAAGACAAATCATGCACTAAGACCACGTTTACACTGGAGGAAACGTTCCCAGATTCGTGACGAATCCGGAACGTTTTAGTACCGGATTCAATCAAAACAAGACGCCTGCTCAGGCGTTCATTCGGGCTATGCTTCGCATATCTAGAGAACTTGCGGAACAGCGTGTGCACATATAAGAGTTCGGCATGAGGAAATGCCTTTTTAAGAGAACCCAGGCTTTTGCTCATGCCGAACTCTTCAAATCGTGTCTATAGATAGCGGAAAGATACAGGAACACACCACAGAAGTTTCAATCGATTTTATTAACGTTTAAAGCATAAAATATGAGATTTAAAAGTCATATTTTGCGACTTATTTTGACTAGCATTTCTTCGACCGCGCAAAACCCGTAAGGTCCTGAGAACTAATATAATATGACTACTTCATGTTGGATACACTTTACCTGCCATTATGCCATATCACTTGTCTGACGACCTGTGACACTACCCTAACCAAAATGCTAATCTTGACCATCACCAAAATACTAACCCTAACCCTAACAAACCCTAATCCTAACCTTTTCCTATATATTGTTGTTATATCCTCCCGAACCAATAGACATTTCGAAAAATATATTCCATCTTCTTTTCTTTACGATATAACAGCTTACCTCTTACACAATCTCCCACGTTGTTCTTATAATAATCATTGCTGCAGTTACAAGTGTACGAACTGAAAGTGTTCACACAGAATGAACCAGACGGACAAACGTTGGAATCCAAACACTCGTTAATATCTTAAAAGAATATGCACTAATCAAAATCACAACGAACAAAGTCCCGAGGACAGGGATGGAGTTGACGTTGTACCCCGTTCATCTATAGGGGTTGCCAGTGAGATCAAGGATTGTTCAGGCACCTATTTATATTAATGATTTACTAACTAAATATAAACTTACTCGTACTTTAAGATCATCTAGCTAGCTAACCGAAATCTGCTACTTGAGCCAAAATCCAAAACGGACCAAACGGTGACTCATGGAGACAGAACATTCTCTGTTGCAGCACCAAAACTGTGGAATTCATTACCACAGGAAATTAGAAGCATTGATATTTTAAGTAGATTTAAGTCAGCACTTAAGACTTTTCTTTTTTTAAATTAGCAGGTTTTTTTCGTAGTGGTAATATATGTGGTAGGCTTTATCATATAATGAAACTATAATTAGTTTTATAAGTAACATTAATAATATATTGTTGTAACAGCATTGAGATTATTGTATAATGCTCCTAATACGTCTTTATTATTATTATTATTATTATTATTATTATTATTATTATTATTATTATTATTATTATTATTATTATTATTATTATTATTATTATTAGCTAAGTACAAAGATCTAGTAAGAAAGCAGAATGAGGACTTCACAAGTGTTAAATTTGTTAATCTCTCCATCAGCTCACTCGGAATTTTCGATAAAGAATGCCATACTTTTATTGAAATGTTAAATGATTTAGGACTCGATAACAAACATCAACAATACTAACATCCGAAACATGATCTCTATCGCCATTAGAACGACGTATTATATCTTCTGTTGTAGAAACAAAGAATGGACCAATCCTGAACCACTAAATGTTTAATTATAAATTTGTTTCTGTTGTTTTAGAAATATTAATACTGTATATAATCATATGTGATTCAAGTTAGCCAATTGTAAATTACCTCAAGAAGTGAGATTTGCAATTGTAAATATATAAGAAAAATTTATATTAATAAAGTTTCCATTATTATTATAGAGCCTCAAATTGTGTTTAACGCAGAATATAATTAGTTTTTCATCGGAGTTCCCCAGCAGCCGTCCCTCACATTGCAAGTCACAAATTACTGCACTTGTTAAGGAATTGTAAGCAGTATAATAATTGGATAAACAACATAGATCCTAACCCCCCGCGTAACGAGTTTTCTAACCCCCCGCCTAGCGAGTTTTGCGACACGACCCAACCTGAGCCCCACCCTCCACTCCCTTACTTGGTGTCCTTAGTAGATGGATTCAGATTTTTTGAAACATGCAAATTAGGTATTTATAACGTCATGGCCTCATGTAAACTAAATAAAATATGCATATTTCTGAAAAAAAACCCAGATAGAAAGTGTTGAAACTTTGCACATGTATGCCAACGAGGAATTGAAAGTACACACTTACGTGTGTACTTTACGCTGTGCGCAGTGGTGCACAGAATGTTGTTGTCATGGAGACCACTTGGTGTCAGACCACTCTCATATGTAAAACAAAATTTGTTTATTTCTCCTCTATCAAACAATGTTTACAGCAGTGCATAGATTTGAATCTTAGTTTATCATAGGTTTAAATCTTATTTAAGAAAGAGACAGAAATTAAAGTACCTATGTCATCCTGGGTGACATTACATAATTATACTAATTGGAACATGGTAAGAAGATTTGTACTGATATATCTTCGCAGGCGAAAATTTCATCTTCATGGACTTTTTTGCAGTTAAAGTTACCGGACATGACGTCAAATGAGGAATTTTCGAAGCAAGAAACAAAAGAAAACTGATTTGCATTGCCTCATTTGACGTCACGTCCGGTAACTTTGACAGCGAAAAACTCCATGAAGATGAAATTTTCGTCTGACAAGATATATTATGATTTTGCTCCGGAAGGCCTAAATACTACGAATGGGTAAAATATGATGATATAATTATGCACTTTAAGATTTTAGTTTTTAAAGTGTCTATGAAGTGAAAAATTCGCTAGCATTTTTTTACTTTAATGGCAGAAGCGTACACTGAAAATTTCAAGTGAATCTGCTGCATAGTCTTCGAGCTATCAACTCTCAAAGTTTGGCATGGCTAAATGTTTTTTTGTGAAATCAGAAACGCGCGGTTTATTGTCTTGTGACGTATGCGGGTGTACTTACTATGCATAAGAACAATGGATTTGAACATCAATGATCCACCTGCATACGTCATATACCACATATATTCAATCCCAGTTTTTCCCTATTTTGTAACGTTAAACTATGCCAATGGACAAACATTGAGAGTTGATAGCTCGAAAACTCTGCAGCAGATTCGCTTGAAATTTTCAGTGAACGATCCTGCCGTTCTACTTTGTTCGTTAGAATAAAAAAAAATGCTAGCGATTTTTCACTTCATAGACACTTTAAATAAAAGACTTCTGTTTCCCAGTTGTCGCCTTGACAACAATATTACTGACACAGTGTTGTGTACTTTCCAACTCGCCCTCGTTGTCTAATTGTTAATTATTAGGAGATGTTACGTGCTGACCACCACTGGTACATAAAGGGTTAAGCACTATTCATACCTTCACAACTTTTCCCTGTTCCACTAAATCCATTCTTACAAGTACAGTAGTAAAGACCATTAGTGTTGGTACACGTAGCGTTTGCATGGCATGGATGATCAACGCATTCATCAATGTCTATAAGGAAAGCAATTAAAAAGAGTAAACTAATGGGATCATTTTATTGTTACTATTGATTGGCATTAACTTTTTCCTGTCCGGCACAGTCAAAATGGGTCGTACAAGACTGACGAAGTCGTGATTCGTGAATAATAAAACATAGCACACGGTAACGCCAAATTAAAAATTGAAAATCGACAAGCGCCAGGCACACATGAGATCCACTCACATGCTAAGTTTGATTTGATTTCATAAAAAAACTCTCCCATTGGGTATGCAAGATCGAAAAATTAAAATTGAAAAATCGAAATGTCTCGAATACAAGAGCAGATACTGTACCTTAAAACTAGTAACATTTCTACACAGTATAATTAAAGGCATTTTATTTAAAAGTAATTTATTTTTTGGGTACAGTTCCTCTTCAAAGAATAACAAGAAATAGATAAGATAAAATAAATCAAGAGAAGAACATAACCATTACCAACCTTCACAGGATACCCCGTTTCCAGAATAACCTTCGTTGCAGGAACAATTGAAAGATCCTTGGAGGTCAATGCAGTTAGCATGTTGATGACAAGGACTCGGGGTTTGAGAACATTCCTTGATATCTATAAATAAATAACAACAAAATTCAGTTGATAATTCTACAAAGATATGCAGGTTATTGGCTAAATACAATGTGTTCAGTGAGCATTATACAATTGATTGTAATATGCAATTCATTCTAAATGCAACAACCTCGACAATAATAAGCAAATGAAAATATAGTATAATAAATAGAATATACTGATCGCCGGTGCTATCCCACAAGCGGTTGTCAATGACTATCGTAAGTGTATAATAGTCCAGCCAGACTCGTCCAGATTGTTCCAAGCTACACTGATGAGCTGAAACACGTGTCTGTAGATTGAAATATATATATATATATATATATATATTATATATATATATATATATATATATATATATATATATATATATATATATATATATATATATATATATATATATATAGATATACAGATTAGATCATTCGACTATATATTATATATTTATCTAATTATTTTTTAGTAATAGACTTTTCTTAAATTTTATAAAATAGTTTTAGCTTAATATAACATTACATGTAAGACTAAATGTATTTCAGCTTTTTATGGCTGCAAACCTAGTCATTAAAACATCTATCTATCTATCTATCTATATATATATATATATATATATATATATATAGAAAGGATTTGTGGTGAAGGAAAATTTCGAGTGTTGGAATGCATACATTTTAAGACCAAACCGGGACCAGTTGCGAAAAATGCAACTTAGCGGCCTTCCGGTAGGAATTGAACCCGCGACCCTGCGATTGCTAGTGCAGTGCTCTGACCACTGAGCTACGGAAGCCCTTGCCGAGAGCCTAGTCACGAGTTCTGTATATATGGTGGTAATGCGGGGATAAGATTCTGGGTATATTATAGGTAATATTTGGCATTTCACTCGATCAAACTACATGTTGAAAGGATTTGTGGTGAAGGAAAATTTCGAGTGTTGGAATACATACATTTTAAGACCAAACCGGGACCAGTTTGCGAAAAATGCAACTTAGCGGCCTTCCGGTAGGAATTGAACCCGCGACCCTGCGATTGCTAGTGCAGTGCTCTGACCACTGAGCTACGGAAGCCGTTGCCGAGAGCCTAGTCACGAGTTCTGTATATATGGTGGTAATGCCGGGATAAGATTCTGGGTATATTATAGGTAATATTTGGCATTTCACTCGATCAAACTACATGTTGAAAGGATTTGTGGTGAAGGAAAATTTCGAGTGTTGGAATACATACATTTTAATCACTAGCAATCGCAGGGTCGCGGGTTCAATTCCTACCGGAAGGCCGCTAAGTTGCATTTTTCGCAACTGGTCCCGGTTTGGTCTTAACATGTATGTATTCCAACACTCGAAATTTTCCTTCACCATAAATCCTTTCAACATGTAGTTTGATCGAGTGAAATGCCAAATATTACCTATAATCTACCAGAATCTTATCCCGGCATTACCACCATATATACAGAACTCGTGACTAGGCTCTCGGCAACGGCTTCCGTAGCTCAGTGGTCAGAGCACTGCACTAGCAATCGCAGGGTCGCGGGTTCAATTCCTACCGGAAGGCCGCTAAGTTGCAGTTTTTTGCAACTGGTCCCGGTTTGGTCTTGAAATGTATGTATTCCAACACTCGAAATTTTCCTTCACCACAAATCCTTTCAACATGTAGTTTGATCGAGTGAAATGCCAAATATTACTTATATATAATATATATATACACACACACACACACACACAAACACATATATATATATATATATATATATATATATATATATATATATATATATATATATATACGTGTAGGTTTTGGTCTAACGAAATGCAAAGAGTGCTCAACAACATATAGTTAGAGCAAATAGATTTTCGCTTACCTCAAAACTGGTCTGCTACAACTTGTTTCATCTGTAAAAGAATCTGTAAAAGAATCTTCAGACTGCCTGAAGATTCTTTTACAGATGAAACAAGTTGTAGCAGACCAGTTTTGAGGTAAGCGAAAAAAAAAAAATATATATATATATATATATATATATATAATATAGTGACGCGCATCGGCATTACACATATCAATCGAACCAGTACATGCTCATTGTAACCTTCGCTCTCATCAGAGTCTCGGTAGCTCAATGGTTAGAGCGTCTCACGGACAATCAGAAGGTTACAGGTTCGATTCCTGTCCGGGCTCAGAATCATTTTTCCGAGGATATGATCTTGATGATCGTCTGTCTACTCCAAGCTCTCCCGTGCACATTCACCAGCAGTGTATATATCAACGCAATAAATAGTATAGCTATAATTAATAGAAATTAGCCTACCACCAGTCTATCGGCAATCATATTCCGACTTTAAAGAATAACAAGAAATAGATAAGACAAAATAAATCAAGAGAAGAACATAATCATTACCAACCTTCACAGGTTACCCCGTTTCCTGAATAACCTTCGTTGCAGGAACAATTGAATGATCCTTGGAGGTCAATGCAGTTAGCATGTTGATGACAAGGACTCGGGGTTTGAGAACATTCCTTGATATCTATAAAGAAATAACAACAAAATTCAGTTGATAATTCCACATATATTTTTAGCTTTGATTGGCGAAATATGAATTGCATATTACAATCAATTGTATAGAACTCACTGAGAGTTCTATACAATTGATTGTAATATGCAATTCATGCAAAATGCAACAACGTCAACAATCATAAGCAAATTTCAAAATAGAATAACAAATAAAAGTATATATATAGTGACTGCCCCATAGGCAGTACATATATAAATCGAACCAGTGCATCATTGTAACCTTCGCTCTCGATCTGAGTCTTGCCGGGTAGCTCAATGGTTAGAGCGTCTCACACCGGAAATCAGAAGGTTACAGGTTCGATTCCAGTCCGGGACTCAGAATCATTTTTCCGAGGCAAGAGCTTGAATCGTCTGTCTAATCCAAACTCAGCTCCCACATTTACCAGCAGTGTATATATTTACACAATAAAGATTATAGCATATAATTAGCAGAAATTAGCGTACTACCAGTCTAATGAAAATTATATTTTTTAAATCTTTCCTGTCCGGCCCAGTCAAAATGGGTCGTAATGGTGTGGTGAAGTCGTGAATCGAAAAACACGGCACACGGTAACGCAAGATTACAAATTGAAAATCGACGAGCGCCAGGCACATGAGATCAACCCACACGCCAAGTTTGATTTGATTTAATAAAAAAAACTCCCCGATTGGTGGCATTTTGAGTTTTCATGATGCTACGCGGGACTGCAACTTTTCTAGATAAAATGAAAGTTTTCAACCTAATTTATGATAATTAATGCTAATCTATATTAACATAATGTGTCTTGTTCGGGAAATTTAAAAGCATTGGTAAAGGCCAGTTTATTGGGCTTCCAGTAGATCCATAGCTTTTCCAACAGTTATGGTTATTTCCAGAGATATCAATAGAACAAAGAGGTGGTTCAATTTTGGATGTTTTTCAGCCGGACAAGAAAGAGTTAAAGTGTAGTGTATATGAAATGAAAAGTTTTATGATTGTATTTGAAAGGACGCTGAAATTAACGAAAAATGGCTTTTACATGCCTTTCATATCTTATTGCGTTCTCGAGCTATAACGTTTTATGTAATTTGAATTATGACGTCACAAGTGTGACACAGCATGACAACACAACTGATAATCAGGAATATCTTCAGACTGGATACACTAAACTGCCTCAAACTTTCAAGACGTACTCAGTCAACAAAACTAAACATTGCTATAGTTTTTATGTAGTTGCTATGGCAACAGATTAGTTTCCAGGCCACTTTCTTTCTTAAAAATAAATGTTTGTTTTCCACCACATAGCAAGCAACTTTTTAAGTTTTTACCAGTTTGTATCTTTTTGTCCAATTCTCAATGCATGAAGACAATTTATAACAAAATACATTGCTTACAATGACGAAAAATGGAAGTTTCCGTTTTTAGACAAAGAGAGCCTGGGAACTAATCTATTACCATGGCGACCACATAAGAATCGAAACAATGCTTGGATTTGTTGACGGAGTAAGTCCGCAAAGTTTGAGCCAGTTTAGTCTAAACAGTCTGAAGATATACCTGATTTTCAGTTGTGTTGTCATGCTGTGTCACACTAGTACTTGTGACGTCATAGTTCAAATTACATAAAACATTATAACTCAAGAACGCAATAAGATATAAAAGACATGTACAAGCCATTTTTCATTAATTTCAGCGTTCTTTCAAATACAATCATAAAAATTTTCATTTCATATACACTTGATATGGGTAAAATAAAATAAATGAAGTGAAGAACATAACCATTACCAACCTTCACAGGATACCCCGTTTCCAGAATAACCTCCATTGCAGGAACAATTGAATGATCCTTGGAGTTCAATGCAGTTAGCATGTTGATGACAAGGACTCGGGGTTTGAGAACATTCCTTGATATCTATAAAGGAAATAACAACAAAATCCAGTTGATAAAGGCAGTACATATATCAATCGAACCAGTACATTATTGTAATCTTCGCTCTCCATCTGAGTCTCGGTAGCTCAATGGTTAGAGCGTCTCACCGGCAATCAGGAGGTTACAGGTTCGATTCCTGTCCGGGACTCAGAATAATTTCCCCGAGGATATGAGCTTGACGATCGTTCATATATAGTCTGTCTACTCTAAGCTCCCACATTCACCAGCAGTGTATATATTAACACAATAAAGACTATAGCAATAATTAGTAGAAATTAGCGTACTACCAGTCTACAATTATATTCTTTAAATAATAACAATAAATAGATAAGACAAAAAATCAAGTGAAGAACATAACCATTACCAACCTTCACATGATATCCCGTTTCCAGAATAACCTTCATTGCAGGAACAATTGAAAGATCCTTGCAGTTCAGTGCAGTTAGCATTTTGATGACAAGAACTCGGGGTTTGAGAACATTCCTTGATATCTATAAATAAATAACAACAAAATTCAGTTGATAATTCCACAAATATATGCAGGGTTGATTAGCTAAATACAATGTGTTAAGGGAGTTCTCTATATAATTGATTGTAATATGGAATTCATGCAAAATTCAACCACCTTAACAATCATAGGCAAATGAAAATATAGAATAAAGAGTATATAGTCATAATTGGTAGAAGTTAGTGTAAGTTAGCGTTACCAGTCGAATGTAAATCTCGGAATCTAATTGATAAAGATGCAGTATGTAATGGTCAATATAGATACAAGTGCAGCAAGCGACACACTAGGGTCAGGTATTTTGCTAAAAAACAATGCTTACAATGCCTCGTTAAGTTAACAGCCAAAGCCACTCTTAAATATCTATGAGGTGATATATTAACTATTAGACATTTTATACGCCATGTGGCCTTACGTCTATGATTTACGACCTTGTGAGCATGGGACGTCGTTGATATAATTGTAATTTTGTGATTATAATCTTTTCTTAATTATAATCGTATAGTTGGCAAAATTCAAGATCAATCAAGCAGTTCTAACCTGCACAGAACGTGCTATTTCCAGAATAACCTTCATTACAGGAACAATTGAAAGATCCTTCCTGTTCATTGCAGGTAGCATGTTGATGGCAAGGACTGGGTGATTGCGAACATTCCTTAAAATCTGTAAGTAGAAAAGAGTTAAATAATAGGTAGAGATGATATGTTTATTAAAAACAATAGAAAATCAATGAAAATACAATTCAAATCAAACAAGGAGAGAGAAAATACTATTTCGAGTTATTCATCACAAAAAAAAAGATATTTCTCCATATTTCCCACTAACCTTCACAGAACGTTCCGTTTCCTTTATAACCATCGTTACAGGAGCAGTTGTATGATCCTTCTAACTCAGTGCAGTTAGCGTGTTCATGACAAGGACCGGATATTTGAGAGCATTCTTTATCATCTATTCAGTAACAAAGAAGTTCTGCTGATGAGGAGTCAGTGTCGTGAAACTTTGGCTAATGTTATCAATTGTGTTGATATATGTTGAGTGCATGAATAAGCATATATACGTAGAATATGAAGAAGCCTTGAAAGGCATTAGTTTTTGTTGCAGCTTAATTCTTTATATTAGCCTGTGTTAATGCACTGTGGAGAGCATGGAGTGGACAGACGATATACGTGGATAATCGTCAAGCTCATTTCCTCAGAAACATTATTCTAAGTTCCGGACAAGAATAAAACCTGCAACCTTCTGAATCACCGACACTCAGAAGCTACAGGTAGTTACAGTTTCGATTCTTGTCCGGGACTCAGAATATTTTTTCTGAGGATATGAGCTTGACCGGATTTAATCTAATGTGTACAGTAGTTATATGTTTGCATATGCTCTTTGAGTATAACTTGTTATAATACTCATAGTAATGATTGTTGTTATGTCAAGAACCACACATTTGTCAGTTTTTTATACTCTACACACCGTATAGTGTTAAAATTATGTTTGCATATGCTCTTTCAATGTAACTTGTACTCATTACCAATAATTATTTTTGTTATGTCAAAACCCAAATTTGTGTCAGTATTTTTAGTGTTAAACTAAATTTGTTTTTAGTCAAGTTAGGTAGGCGCAGCTTGAAGTTAGTAAAGTTGTAAAGGTTTTGCTGTGCAAGCTGTGTCAAGTTGTCCTGTCTGGATCTCAGAGTTTTATTGATACATTAACACAGCTTACACAGCAAAACCTTTACAATTTCACTTTAACTTCAAGCTGCAATTACTTAACATAACTAACAACATTTTACTGTAAATTAACTGTCACAACACGACTACGTAGTCAAACATGTACTTGTGAACACAGAGCACGACTCATCCTCTGAGGTTTAAATACTCCCTGTAGACCTAGGCACTATAGACCTCTTTCATAATGGCACACAAATTAAATATTATTTTATATTTATTTAAATTAGCCTTTCTGACCTCGTTCGCGTGTCTGTAATTCCAAAGAATCTTTGCTTTGTAACGAGGCCAGAAAGGCTAATTTCATGTATATAAAAGAATATTATTTAGACTGGCCGCCATTCTGGGTGTGCAAATGGTGCGCCGCACCGGGGCCCACGAGCCAAGGGGACCCATCCGGAAAACTGCCTCTCTTTATTAATGATGCTATTATTAATAATATTTTCTTAAAAACAATGGATACACTACAAAACAAGTGATTTGTGGTCTTTAGATTTTATCCAAAAGTGCTCTCAAAATGCAGCAAATACCATTTCAGAGACTCTAAATTCAAACATTTTCTACCGGTAAATCCCCCCGGACCCGCTACATATGTCGTCACTTTGTGGAAGAGGGGCCCAAATTTTTTTCTCGCACCGGCCCCTTATCCTGCAGCTATCTAAGTTCTACACCTTTGCCAAGTCAAATTCAGAAATGTCCAAATGATTTTAAGATATTTCCTAATGAGTATTCAGATTTTCCATTTTCCATATTTTCCATAATTTCCAGATGAAATTAGAATTGTAATTTTAATTATGAATAGCACTCCGCACAGGGGACGTAGAAAGATAGAAAAATTCCTTGAGAATCGATTCCTTAGATTTTCGTTTGTTTGTCCGCATTTTAGGTTTATAACCAGCAACTGCGCGAGCTTTCACGTTCGTTACAACAACTCAGTTCATGTAGTGAAACATGTATTCTCAGTCCGACTCATGATATAATTTAGAACTGAATGATCCTTCATATGTGATATATGTCCATATGTTGTTTTCTTATGGCTATTTTGTTATCGGTTATTTGTTTGGTTTTTGTTGTATTGCGGAATTGATATGTAATAAAATAAAACGTTCTGTAATTAATTTGTGCTATTCTGGAATGGAGTTGGAACTATCTGAAATTGACCTGAATTATCGGAAATGCACCGGAAAATTATGAAATTGACATGGCAAAGATGTAGTGGCTCAATGGTTTGAGCACCTGGCTAGCATTCAGACGGTTAGACTTTATTGGTTTATTTTATTTTCGCCCATATATACATTTTAAACTAAATACATTTGGTATAAAATTATAACAATAAAGGGCTAGGGGCCTACTAGTTGCGGGAGTTCAGAGTTTTTCTGAGTATTAACAACTTAGGGGGTGTTTACATGAAGGAAGGCTAGCCCTCTTGGCAGGGCTGGCCCTAGTAAAAGGGATGGATTTCGGACTAACCCAATTCTAGGATGGCTGACTTGTTTACCGAATTGACAACATGTATTTTCCCACGTAAGCTGCAGGCGCGGATTTAGAAGTTAGTCGCATAAATTAGACACTTCATGAACAACACTATTGGTTATGCTTTTCTTAAGAATAATTCAGAACAAAAACCTATCCAATAGGATTGTTATTCACAGGTATTTTGAATTGCAAATTCTAAATCTAATTTGTGCGACTAACTTCTAAATCCGCGCCTGAGCTGCTGAATCCCATTTTCCCGCACAAGTTTTTAATTTAAAACCTACGTATGAACAAACAGAACTTGTGAAATAAAGTGTTGTCTTAAAATATACTGTACGGGCAAAGACAAACTTTGTCGCTAGTACAGAGCTTTGACTTGCCAGCCCTCCTAGGAAGGCCAGCCCTCTTGAGTGCGTTTACATGGAAAATTTCCATCCCTCGTAGGCGAGATCTCGGACAGTCATGAATAGCGAGATGTTTCCTAGGAGGGCTGGCCCTCCTCTCATATAAACGAAAACACATTTTACATATGTTTTGACTGAGAGGTGGGATCTCAGTAAAGAGGGCTAGCCCTTCTGCATATAACTACCCCCTTAACACAGCATGCGCATCAAAACCTTTACGACTTAAATTTGTTTTATTTGGTAAAAAATATTTTGAATACAAACCTTCACAGAAAGTTTCATTTCCGTGAAAACCTTCACGACAAGAGCAGTTGAAAGATCCGGGTAGTTCAATGCAGTTAGCGTGTTGATGACAAATATTGGGTGTTTGAAAACATTCCTCAATATCTGTAAAATAATGTAAGGTTTGACTTGGTTATTACAACATTCTTTCTTATGTAGATACAATCGATATCAACGAATGAACACTTAAAAATAATTGATAATTGATAATTCTGTAAAACTTTGTTTTAGCTGAAGTATATAAAAAGTTTATTTGACCAATGAAGTATTGTAATACATTGTGGGTTGGACGTGGTAAGAGGAATGGAGATACACTGGAAAAAGTTCAAACCGTGCAGCAAGAATTGTTGCATATAATAATAATTGTCCCACTGTGAAAGGGACTGCACTTAGGCTTTGGCCCATTGTGCCAGCATAATTTTTAGCATAATGGGAGCAAAAAAGCATAATTTCTAAAACGAGCACTGCTCGAGCATAATCCTAAAATTTTAGCACTTTTTTAAGCATAAAAGGTAATATTACTCATTTGGTAGTCTAGAAAGTCAGAAACTTGTTACAAGACCGCTTTCATAGTTTCACTTTCATTGTGGGCAGTAGTAGTGCAGACTGTGCACTGCAGTACACTGTACACCTGAACTGCCGAGCAAAAAGCCTGGGAACGAGCCACGAGGTTGTAAACACTACTGCCAAAATGGCGTCAAACATTTTTTGAGTTGTTGAATTTATGTAAGAATCTGTGAGAATATCGAGCATTTATGTGAGAATATCGAGCATAATTTGTGAATTCTAGCATAATTTTTAGCATAATTAGGCAAAATTGAGAGCAGTGCTATTAGCATAATATGCCAATTTTTTTAGCACAATGGGCCAAAGCCTAACTGCACTAAAATATCCCATGCATATTATTATAAAATATTTCCACATATTTCTATTGATATATTTACTTGTCACGTGTTACAAATCTACCTCTCTGATTGAATATTTTACAGTTGCGGTATACTATTCAATTCTAGTTTTCTCTAAAAATGTGACTAAATCAATGTTTTCATTGAAATGAATTACATGCATGACCTAGCGTTCGAAACCTCTATCTGATGTTTTATATCTGATGGTTTTCTTAGATACTACAATCGAAACGTTAGATCGTGAATTGTAACTTCGTAAGTCATATACAATAATTTTAAGAAAGAGTTGAATCAAATTATGTAAAATATTCAAACTATTTGTTGATCTTTGCGAAAAAAAATGAGAATTAACAAGAATTTAAAGAACTCGAGAAGAGTAGTGCAATTGTATGAAATGGAAAGGAAAAGTAGTGAAATTGTATGAAATGGAAAGGAAACTTTAAAAAATGGGACAAAATTTCTCGGACAAGACTTTCTGCTTAGAACTGCAAAAATCTGTGGTAAAGTATGATAATATAATCCTGAGATGTGATTGGCGGATTTTCTAGCGAAAGGAGAATTACTGGTTCGATTGGTCGAAAAAATTGTAGGTCTAAAAAAGTGACCTTTGCACCATTTTATTTCGTCTTCGGCACGACTTAGTTATATCCGAGGGAACATGAAATATAATTATAATATAATATAAAATATTTTATTGCGTTTATTCACCTTAAAATATCGATTTTAATAACATATAACTATATCGATCTGTATTATTAGTTAAGTGATCAGGGCTCACATTGATACCAGTTCTTTTGAACTGACGTGATTACCCTGTTTCAATAAAGTTTTATTGAATTGAATTGAATTGAATTGAATTGAATATCCCGGCTACTATTTAAAAATTCTTAAAATCCATAGGTACTTTATTATTGAAGATAACAGTCCAGATTCTAATCGCATGTGAAAATTAATTTTTCTTAAAAACCTTCGAAGATTATACAAAGTCATTATATGACATTACCAAACGAAATGGTTTTGCCCATATACATGTACACAACATACTGACTGTATTGATGGATTCTTAAATCTTCAAAATTCTATGGCAAATTTGTTTATGTAAGTTTCGTTAGCAACGGAAATAAGGTCTGCAAATCTAAATACGTCTGCACAACCACATTAAATACCTTAGCCACCTGATAATAAAATATTCGCTGCATGTATCATATTCGCCAGATTATGTAAAGAAACTGCGTGTGAATCAATCTTTTCGATTCGAAACCAGGGCAGATCCATGTATTCTACGGCCCTGCGATTATTATTCTGGTCAATTTTGCTCATAACAACATAAAACGATGACATATATACTGATAGCAGAAGACACATGCACGAATCACGTACCTATTTTTATTATTTATTATTTATTATGCTTCGAAAACTCTATAGTATACATAATGGAAGTGGCAGGGTGGCCGCAACAGGGTACGCCAATTATTGCGGTCCCAGAATTAATTAAATTAAAGTAAAAATTAAATAGTTTTAAGAATGTTCCTGTTCAACAGTTGTTAGTTGCTATAGGCACAGCAGCGTAGGATACCAATTAGACTGCGAACAGAATTGTATTTTGGGCAAATCGTTTTCCATCTTCGCGGATCTTCAGGTTCATAATGGTAAAATGCCCTGATGTAATATTTCAGGAGGTTGCATTTAAAGTTAGTTTAACGAAAGTTCCTTCAACCGAATTTCGTTCGGGAGGACATTCCACGTCCTACATGTTCGTATGTAGAATGATCGCTGGAAAGTTCGTGCAGTTCTATATTTTCGTGGACGAAATTGTAGAAGATCTAGGGTTGAGCAGATAGCATTTTAAGCATTCAGAAGCCTGCCTGTCGTTTACGACGGAAATTATGCTACACCAACCTTCACAATATGTCTCGTTTCCAGTAAATCCGTCATTACAAGAGCAAGTGAAACTTCCTTCCAGTTCAATACACTCAGCATTTTGTTGGCAAGGACTTGGAATTTGAGAACATTCTTTAATATCTGAAAAAATAGGTCCATTAAAATAGCATATGATAAATAATATTAAGAATACTACACTCGAAAAACCTCAATGTATTATTATTTATAAACATTCTATGTGAGGCAAATGGTAGAACAGTAAAATATTTCATTGATTTCATCTTTCCCTCGTTACTTTATACAGGATTATGTTTTCAAAATGCTAATGAATGTGACGTCAACCCAGTCTTCATTTGGGATACAATATTTTTTTATCTAATTTATTTGGATCAAATAATTAATTACATTAACATAAATATAACTGGAACATAACAGTAACATTATAATGTAGCATAATAATAATGGAAGTAATAATGATGATGAAGATAATAATAATATTAATAATAATAATAATAAGTAATAACAATAATTTTAACTAAAGAAATCAAGTCGGTACATTTCAAACATTAACTTTAAAATGTACCAAATGTTCGAAATCAATTCAAGGAAATAAAGGAACAAAATTAGTTCACCACCTTTTCGCTTTGCTAGAATATATATATACCTTGACAGGTTGATCCGTTTTGAGTGAAACCGACATCACATTCACAGGCAGGCGTTGCTGTTGCATTATTACAGACAAAATTGTTGCCAGAACAGTGATGTTCGGAACTGCAATCTTGAAACGCTGAAAGATAAGAGAACAGATCATGCAGTGACATTTGTTCGGTCTGTATGGACACGTTTCCACTAAAAATGTCAGCTAATATAGTAAAATATATCTTAAAAGATTGGTATAATGCTGAAATACTGTTAGGAGGGCAATTTTACTGCACTTGAATTTTTTTGATCGATTTTATTAGATATTAATGTAAATACAAAAAATACCTAAACGGAAAGAGCGCAAACGGGACTCGAGGATCCATGCGAGGCGCATCCCGTTGAAATTAAAAATACATAAAGTCATAGATCAACTGCTCGGAATTCACGATGCATCAACAGACACGCACAGCCCCAACCCCATTCTTCCGAATACCACTGAAAGAGCAAAATGAATAAAACTGAGTGGAGTTCAAAAGAACGAGGTTGAAGCTGCACACATACAACGATGCTCCATGGAAATCCAAGCAGTTGGTACATTACCAAAACTATCAGTGGTAGGAGTATAGTTACGGTATAATGACCATGTACAAGTCATATCAACGTCAAAAATAGATGTCAGTAATGGTAAATAAGTATTGCGTAAAAATCTTTCGAATGTTGCAAGGATGAAGAATGCTTTTATAGCGACCTCAGACACATTTAAGACACGGTTACATTATACAACGATAACGATACGATATAAGGAATGGATAAACGATAACGATACTAAAATTACGTGCGTTCACTCTACAATAAGGGGCAAGGGTATTTTCGAAACCCCTTATGAAATACATTTTAAAGTTTTAAGTATAGGATAGATACCGAGAACGAAACTATGAAACAATAGCAGATGATTCGTGATAATATAACAATAGTAGATGATTCGTTAGCTCCGTGTTTTGTAGTTTAGCATCGAAATTGTGGAGGAAATTATTTCAATGCTGACTGCAGTCCCACAGCTTACTTATACCGAGCTGTCGGTGAACAATTTAGCGACAGAGTTAGCATAACTAGATGTTTATACCAGAAATATATATATACACAACTCCTCTTTTACTATTTTAAGGCATTTTTAGGTTGCGTTTACACAAGAGCAAAAGTAATCGGATTCATATTGTTTTGCATCCTCATGGGAATAAAAAACAATACGAATCCGATTACTTTTGCTCTAGTG
Source organism: Chrysogorgia sp. JL179-B06 (assembly GCA_035772405.1). Lineage (NCBI taxonomy): Eukaryota > Metazoa > Cnidaria > Anthozoa > Scleralcyonacea > Chrysogorgiidae > Chrysogorgia > Chrysogorgia sp. JL179-B06. The sequence goes on along the minus strand of JAYKKM010000302.1, from coordinate 771,377 downwards.
TATACGCAGCCTTCATAGGCGTACGGGCAAAATTGTATAGGGGGGGGGGGGGGGGCTGAGCATAACTTGCCCGAATAAATGATGACGTCAATATTACTGAAGAACACGAATTGCCATCGTTTAGCCTAAGCATTATTACACATGCACTTTTTTCATTAATCTATATGAACATGCATTGGAAACATGTACATTAGGGGGGTGCGGGGGCATGCTCCCACGAGAAAATTTGAATCTTTGATTCCCTGAAAGTGTATTTCCTGCAATTTGTGGGCACTCGTTTTTGCAGCCGCGGCAGTGTGCAGGATTCGAAGTGTTTAATTACCGTTAAAGTAACACAGATTTTCAAAATTTCGACCGCGTGGATATCTCCCCCGCAACGCGCATAGAGAATGCGTTGCACGATAGCAGAAGAGAAGGAAGGAAGGAAAAGCAATAATTAGCCACAAAACCAAATGTATTAGGTACATGTATATTAAAGATTAATATACGAGATTACGTTTAGACAACGCCCGAACCAAGGCCTGGCTAAATGCCACTTTTAACCATAAACGATAAACGATGAACAACAATGAAATCCCGGATTTCCCTCAATGAGAATCCGTTATATTGTCATTAAGTTGCATTCAAATATTATAATTATTTTATGCAGGACACGTTTTGCCCGAATGACAAGACCATTTTTGCCCGAATAGAGCTATGACAGCCTTAGAGGAACTGTATTAAGGAGCAGGTATATTGAGTGAAAAGGAGTCACATATGCCTAGCTCGGAGCTGAGTCGCTCGGTGAGTTACGTTTGAATTGATATGTTTTTGTTTATATTTATGGTTCCGTAAGAGAATTTTCATTTTGAGGAAGAACTCGTTAAAAAGCAAGTTGCTTAATGGCAAATGTTGGATCATAGTATAGGAGATGAAGCAAATATAAAAACCCACTGATAAGCCTTAGCTTTTGTCAGCCCTTGCTATACAAAAACAATAATTTCACTGAGAAATTGTGAAAGGAAAAGCGTTCGTTGAGCGACGAATGGTGCAAGTTTGAAAATGAGACGCCTTTTTTTTTTTTGCTATTGTTGCCCAAATACCAACAATTACAAATAGTTGACCCGGACGACACAAAATTTCATGTCCAAAATGAACTGTATGGTTATTAATATAGTCGGGCGAAACGTGCCGACCAGTCGACCTTAACTGGTGTTTGTTCACAGAACCCATGAGTATAGACAGAATTCCGAATGCACAGTTGACAGAGCAGGTATGCTAGCCACTGATCTCTAAATAAAGACTGGATCGACGAACTATATTGTTTGGATGCTGTGAAAAATTGAAGTCGGAAATATTTCGCAGTGGCCAAGGGAAGGGACCCCGCTATATAACTATATAACGTGGTTCTAACACAGGGACGAACACAGGATTTTTTCAAGGCGGGTGACTTAGCGACTAAGATGCTCAAACATCGAAATCGTAGACCTTCACCACATTCTCTAGTTACGAAATGAGGCATTTTGACGAGCCTTGCATGCTTACAGTGGCATACGGTAACTATAATTGCAAGGAAAGCAACACTTGTATACGTTCGTGGCCAACAGCAACGATCTAAATCCAGAAATTGTTGATATTTTCAAGATCTAGAATCACATTTTCAGCGATATTTGCGTGACATAGCCCTTTAATAAGTCAACCACTAAGTTAAATCATACACTATTAACAAGTCCCAACGCAAGACAAGAAATCAGAAAATGGAAGAATGTAGAAATAACTTAACCTCTGCTCATGATATTAAAATTCAACTAGTTTCCGAATCGAAGCCTATATCAATTATAATGTATCGGTTGGGATTGGGACAGGGAAGGGGGGTGACTAGTAACCCCAGTCAACCCCGCTGTATCCGCCCCTGTAAGAAGATGGCCGCCACGAGCTATTTCCGGCTTCATTTTCTGAACAATATTTGCTCGACCCAGTCCACTGATCTCTAAATAAAGACTGGGTTGAGCTTTCTATTGTCTGATGAGCTGATTTTGAAGCCTGCATATTTGCATAATGTAAATTAACGAGAGATCATTAGAAACTCCGAGTTTGCAAGCAAATCAAACTGTGACGCTAGCAAAATAGGTTTAGTGTCTGGCCAATATAGTTTCTTTGTTAACATTAAATGCATAACATCTTCAACCTAATCAGGCTTCTCTCACTGGATAATTAAGAGCCAACGGCGGCTATTGCTAAAGGACCAAAGTCGCAGTAAATCTGTAGGTAGGCGATGAATCGTTTTTCCCAGTAATTTGAAAAATATTTTCTGGTCCTCTTTATAGTAATATTATTTAATTTTGTCGATGGTAAGAGCACATAAACCATCAAAAAACCTCATAGGATTCTCAGTTGGTCCCTTAGTAATGGCGGACTTCCGGCTTCATTTTCTGAAAAATAGTTGCTCGATCCAGTCTTTATTATAGAGATCAGTGATGCTAGCAGACCTGCATTGAACGTCGAACGAGAACATGTCTTACCTGATATGCTGTTAGGATCGATCGTGAGTTCGCCAAACGTTCCGTTACTAGCATCAACATAGTTTTGAAAGTCCTCTAACGGCGTTGTTGTTGTTGTATTGAATAGAAGGCTGGCGTTGACAACGACGCTTCCAGAACTGCCAACAAAAATAATAAACGATGAACAGAATAAACGAACAGAATCAGGGGCGGATTAAGGACCTCTGGGGCCCTGAGGAAAATTTAGATTGTGGGGCCCCAAACATCTGAAAGTTAGCAGGTTGTACACGCTTATCAGTTACTAATATAAATATTGACTGCTGAGTCTGGGATTTATTTTAACAAAATAGTTAAGTTGAATCCGTAGGTACACTGCATTAGACAATAGGCATGTGTTACTGTTACTGATCTATATTAATGATTTTGTAAAATATTTCAAGATTTTTAATTTTTTAAATGATTTTTTTCTTTTGTGGTTTGTTTTTTGCCTAGCATTTCAAATTTGAGCTGGGACCTCAGAAGCTCGGGGCCCTCAGGAGCTCGGGGGGCACGTGCCCCAGTTCGTGCCCCAGTTGCCCATAGGTTAATCCGCCCTGAACAGAATGCGTGTTCAATGCGACCATGTGTAAATAGACTGAGACTACGCCCTACGGTGACCAATTAACATCGCGGCAGTTGACTTTTTAGCCTTTGTTGGATTACAAACATGTCGAAATCTAGCAAGCATGCATGGCCGTAGATGTCATAATGGGGGTGCCAACCCAAAATTTCCGAATGAAATATTTTTCCCCCTAAATCTTGCAATAATAATCACAATACTTAGCTTTGCCAAAACGACAAGGACAACAATCAAAAACCATTTTTTATCACAGTTATGTTAGTAACGGTACTGCATTTTACCCATACTAAAACTATTACACAAAGTGTCAAAATGTGATCAATTACTTCCAGTAGTAAAGTAAATGGTTTGAACCTAGGAGTATCATTAGATGTGTGAAGTTGATTGTCCAGGTTGTTGTAGTCTTGAGAAAGACTATTGTTGGTGACTGACGTTTCGATGGCCTCCGGGGGGCGGTCATCTTCAGAGTCAAGTAAAGCGTGTTTGTCAGGTTTGCCTATATAATGTTCATTACGTCATAGTTTGTTTGTGTCAGTGTGAGGCAAATATAGGCAAACCTGACAAACACACTTTACTTCACAAATATAGGCAAACCTGACAAACACGCTTTACTTGACTATCAATATGACCGCCGCTGAGGCCGTCGAAAAGTCAATCACCAGCAATAGTCTTTCTCAAGACTACAACAACCTGGATGACTACTTCCAGTAGATTAAGTATATTAGTATAAGACACAATTACAATTACATAGTCCGAGTCAAATGTAGAATGGCAAACGAGGCATTCCGAGGCAAGCGAGGCCTTAGTTGTTTACGTGAAAGAAACAAAGGAAATGTCAAAGTACGCAGTTTTGAGACCCCGTGGCACAGTGTTTGTGTGGCGGGTACTGGGAACAAGAATGGCGAATTTAGACAACGTTAATTAGACAACGTTATTCAACTAACAAGTTTTCTGTTACCAGTACATATTATATATTATATATATATATATATATTAAGTATATTTGACATAATCTGTTAGTCTTAAAGTGGTATTACGATCATATTTTTACCTATCAATATTTTTACGTATTTATAAGCATAGCTGCTAACTATTACTCGGTCGAAACCGTTTTGGGATTTGACGATGGCAAGTATTATTTTTCTGACTCCGAATCTGAAGTTGTTACGTTCGCCATCAATCGATCATGTTCTTGACCAGCGAAACGAAGTGACGTCAGATTCTCAACGCGAAGTCTCCATATGGCTAATTCTTCAAGTAAATCCATAGTGATCAAGGTCGTTTTTTCAAATTCTTCGTCTGAAAGGCTGGATATTTCATCTACTTCTCGAAGAAAACAAGAAAACAAGGAAACTCGACTGTAATTCAGGCGTAGCATTGAGAATCTGACGTCACAAACAATATTACCTTTTGAAATTGCGGGCTCACGTGGAACACGTTCTTAGAAATGGTGGCCTAAATAGTAGTGACCTCAGAGCTCAATATACTTACTTCAAAATACCATTTTTTAGGTTGTTTTTTACATCGATGATCACTTACGACCCTGAAATACTATTCTATGCTAAAGAAAATCTAAACGGGGGTAAATTTTCATCGTAGTGCCACTTTAAAGAAAATTAACATACAGGTCCCAATTTTCCGATTGCGGAATATTGCAATTTTGTAAAAGTGAAACGTCATCTATGAAAATACGTAAGTATTCTTACTTAAAGGACATTGGCAACAAAAAGCTACCTTTCAGATCAAAGTATGTGACCTAAATAACCGGAATATCGTAGTTTAAGGTTGTAATCTCAATGACAATTGATGCTAAACTAGATTTTAGCTTTTTTCTCGTTGTTTTTAAGAAAATACGTACTGTTTTTGCGGTGTAAATGCGTAAAACAGACAAGGCTTAAATAAAGAAAGCGCTCTTCTAAGTACAGCACCATTGTTACAGTTGAGTTACCGTAGAATCCCGAAAGTAGCGGCCCCCGGCCGAAAGTAGCGGCAAATTTGAGATGTTTAAAAAATTTCCAAAAGTAACGACCCCCCCGAAAGTAACGCCCCCGAAAGTAACGCCCCCCCCCCCGAAAGTAGCAGCGGCTCTTTTGAAAAGAGCGCGCTTCGGCGTAGTAAATACAATTAATGATGACAAAATGGCTTGAAAGAAGAAGGAAAAACCAAACCAAAAACTTTATTTCTCGTTTACATTAAAGGGATATCATGCATTCGTTTTATGATCGTCAAATTTAGTTCGTATTTACTTAATACAACTGATCATAATTATTGACTATTGTGGACATAAACTATATTATACTCCTGGGGAAATGTGCTGTTTTATAATTATACAACAGGCACGATGGTGTTATATATTTCTTAGGTACCTATTAAATAGATTAAAGAGTTGAAATGGTATTGAATAGACTTGATTTTCCTTCTAACCGGGATATATTCGTCTGCGGCGCAGACTACACTCTAGTAAACACTAAACATTTGCTTCAAAAACCGTCGACAGCGTATTTCAGTCATCGCTTGATTAACTCGAAAGTGTTAAGTTTCAACTATCAACGTACCAAAGCTATGGTGTAAAACAGTCAAAGTCGAAATGGCATCAGGAAAAAATAAAGGAAATTAAATGTGGTAAATAGGAAGGGACAAAGAAGAATATTCCACAGTATGTTAACATATTTTACCACCCGGAAGTAGCGCCTCCCCGGCCCCCTTACTTTCGGTTTTATCCGCTGTTGGCTACCTTCGGGATTCTACGGTATTTAAACTACACACGTTACTAATTAATGATTTCTTTGAAATTTGACACAGAGCCGATTATCTCGAACCCCGCTATCTCGAACTATATATTTTTTGTTTCCCTTGCGAGGGTTCGAGATAGCGGGGTTCTACTACTTACATATTTTCATAGACGACGTTTTGGACTGTGACAAAATCAACACATGCATGAGGTGGACGAAAATAAACACGGAAGAGTAAAAGATGTGAACTGCCTACCTGAAACCGTGCACAACCACACCACTAAAGTTTGGATTAAATCCATATATGGTCTGAATCTACAGCAAAGAGATACATAATATGCCGAGCTTAATTAGTGCAGATCAGCTGCTGATTTAGTTTTGCATTCATTGAATTATAGCATGCAGGGCTAAATACAACATCAACGGTAAGTAAGAGCTAGTAAAGAAAAGGGTATTATTCTTATTTGAGGAAACGTAATTGTTGTACTTGCAAGTGATTGGTTACTTCGTCAGCATATAGTACTTGCAAGTTATTAGGCGGGGGGT